>CM037852.1:207314381-207686228 GCA_021234595.1 Delia radicum | reverse complement strand
TTCTAAATATGCAATAAAAACATAGTAAAAAGTATTAAAAGGATTAGTACAGGCTCACCACCCATCTAAGCCACTGGAGCTTGGAACTCAATTTGTCATGGAGGTTCCTTCTTGATCGTGTACAACTAATCACGACCTATGGAAATTGTTAGGACAAAAAGGATAAAAAGTCGTCCCCTTATCGTCCTACTTAAACCCCTTCAGCTGGAAATCAAAATTTGCCTTTAGGAACTTCCAATAAAACTTGATAAAAATGTGGTGCAAAGGAATATGTTCCCGTAACCACTCAGCCCAAACCGCTTGATTTTGAAATTCGGCATGTACGTTCCTCCTCTGGCGTAGACATCCACAAATATGGGATTATTGGAAATGTTTACGTAATGGAGCAAAAGTGAAAAGGTTTCTCTTGATTTACTGCCCAACCCTTTTGTATAGAAATGTTATTTTAGGATAGTATTCCCTGATGTATGCGCTAATTTATCGAAAATATACTTTTGAAATTTCCAATAAAAACTTGATAAAAATGGTAAAAAATATATTCACTTCAAATTGTTATTAATAAGAACTCCACTAAGACGGGATTTTGTAAACTTAGCTGGGATGGATAAAAAGGAAAACATTGAAGAATATTTTTTGGAACTCACCTAAAAGCGGGGGCTTAAAATTGTGGCTAATCACAAAGCTTAAACCGCTGGAGTAAGGAACTTGAATTTGACTTGAAGGTTCCTCGTCTGGAGCAGACATTATCTAATAAGAAATTTATATGGTGAAATTTCTTACGGTGAAGGGCAAATCTACTTTTTAATATTTTGCCAAATAACATTTGGCTACAAATCTGACTTTTAAAATATGTGTTTCTTTGAACTTACAATTAAAACGTTGTATAAATGGGGTTAAAAAGGAAAAGTGACCGTTAATAGCCCGGCTCAAATCGTAGGAGCTGGGAACTTGAGATTTTCCATTTAGGTTTCTCTTAAGCGTAGACATCAACCAAGAGAGGGGCAAAAAACGGACAATCTCTATTTAACATCAAATTAAAACCATTAGGAATTATATCGTACCATTTCGAACCAATGTGAAACAGGAAATCATTTTCTTTTAATGTATTCCGACATTAAAAACTATTGGTAACGATATCTCGGACTTTTAAGCTAGTCAAGTATAATAAAAATTAGGTTATAAAATATTTTGGATATTCAGAAGTTAACTGTATAAAAAGGGGTAAAAGTTGGTACTTATTCATAACTTTTAAATACATTTTCCTATTCTCTTGAAATTTTTAGGTTCCAAGTGCTTCAAAATTATATACTCTTTTGACAAATGAACACAAAAGCAAAAAAATTTGTAAAAAAAAAATATTTGGGCCTGGACGATTTTTATAAGAAGTTATTCATTGGGGATCTACATTTTTAGGCAGGAATGACATGACATTATCCCAATTTCCGATTGGGAAATTATGAATTGAAATGTTTCTATCATAACTCTCAAACCAATATAGGAACTATGCCTAACATTATTATGCTAATAATCCCCAGTAAAAAATATACATATTCTTCAAAGACAAATTTAAAAGAAGATTGTGTGAGTATTAAAGTTTTTCTGCGTAGCCGGCCTGCGGCGGACTTAGGGGTTTTTTTACTCTGCGGTATGTCCGAAGCAGCTTCGCTGAGTAAAAAATTTCTGCAAATCTGTTAATAAAATAGGTAATACTTTATTGTATTGTCAATAAAAATTACATTTTGAACTTAACGCAAAAAAAAACGTCTTATCTACGCTACAACCTTGTGGGCATTGTCCGCCAGTATAAAATATGTGTTGATGTACAGACTAATTAATACTTTTTGAAATAAAAACATAGTTAAAATGGGGTTCAAATGTTAATAAGTAATCTCCAGCTTTAACCGCATGGGCTTGGAACTTCAAATTTGGTATATGAAGGCTCTGTCTCCGGCGTAGACACAATTCTCGGAAACATGATTTTGGAAATAATTAAAAGGTTGCACAAAAAAACAAAAAGTGTTTTGCTTAACGTTCTGCTTAAACCTCTTCGCTAGAAATCTGAAATCGTAGACTATTTTTGGAAATTGTTACGATAAAAAATATCCATCTTATCTTCTGCTTAAACCTCTTCTGCTAGAAATCTGTAATTTCAAATAGAGTAATGGAATGCACTTAAAATACACTTTTTGGAATTCCCTATAAAAACTCAATGAGAATCTGGCACAAAGAAAAAAATGTCCCCTTAATCACCATGGCCAAGCCGCTGCAGCTAGGAACTTGAAATTCGGCATGTAGGTTCTTCCCCTCGTATATACATCCACTAAGAAGGGATTTTTGGAAATGTTTACGGGAAAAGTCTCCTTTTGTCCAAAACACTTCAGGTAATTCACTGAAGAAAAACTTTTTGGAATTAATATAAAACCATAGTAATAGGATAAATGGCCATTAATCACAAAGTTAAACCACTGGAGCTAGGAACTTGGAATTAAGCAAACAATTTTTAATGTTTAAATTAAAAGATGAAATCTTTATATATTCCGATATTAAAACTACCGTTAACGGCGTCTAGGATTTTTAAGATATAGAAGATTTGATATTTAGAAGTTATAGGTTTAAAAAAGAGCAAAAGTTGGTAAATGGTATTCTTTACAACTCTGAAAGAAATTTACATATTCACTTAAAACTTGTAGGTTTCAACTGCAGCAAAATTATTTACTCTTTTTAACAAATGAACACAAAAGCATGAAATTGCTAACCTGTAAAAAATATTTGGTCCTGGGCAACCAATGAAAACAAAAGCAGGAAATTGTGGAACCTGTAACAATATTTGGTCCTATACGATTTTTATCTCCCGATCATAAATTTTTTTTTAAATTTTTCACTTTTTAATTTTAAGAGTACATCTTCATTATGGGCCTTCCAGAATTCCAAGTTTTTTTTTCGTAAGTCGATAGTAGAAACTTTTCTACAAAAACTGTTATACTAAAATTTCAGAACGGAATTCCATGTATTTCCAAAACAATAAACATAAAAATCTATTGAATGTGTTTTTAAATCGAGTTGACTATTTTTGAACCCATTTTGTATTTAAAAACTGACTTAAGCATAGATTTAAGTTAATCTTCTTTAACAAAATAGTAAAAATTTCCTGTGGCTTAACCATTTTTGAGTGTTATTTTTCAAAACTATTTTCAGAATTTATTTGTTAAATTTTATTGTTAAAATATGGATTACCTGGTAAATGGCGCCATCAGCTTATCTGAAGTATTCAAGACTGCGCTCCTTATCTGATTTTAGAATATGGCCTATAGCTTGAAAACTGATAAAGTTAAAGAAAGTCGATGAAATATGTATTACTCCTGCCTTTACCCTACGCCCGTGATAACGACATCCCTATTAAAAAATTGGACCTTGGTTAGGACCAGGAGCCACGAAATTTTTTCGAAAAATATTCTATTTTATAAAACAGTCAAAATTTTCGTTTCATCGGGGTATCCACAAATGCTCTTAATATATATATGGACCAGGGCTGGTAAAGCTTCCGCGACCCGTATGAACAAAGAGTCCAACATTAAAAAGTAATGGCGCAAATGAAAGACCAACTTATTTATTATATTTCACATCAATGTAGCATTGTTTTTAGCTTGAATAAAATTGTGTGTAAATTAGAAGTAGAAATAAGACTGTAGATGTACTTATTTTGTACTTAAATTAAAAATTGTAATAATTAACAAAAATACTTTTTCTGAGCCAAAAAAACGGGAATACATTTTGTATTTTTTCTGTTGTTTTATTTTTTTTTTTTCAATTTAGATTAAAATTGATTTATAAAAAATAAGGTTTGAGAACAATGCTAATGAAAATTAAAAAATACATACAATGTGAATGAAGTTTTTAGTTCAAAAGACTATTATTTTTGGAACTACTTGAAATATTGAAACTTAAATATAATATTTTTGTGAAAAAATGGTATCAATTTATGCAAAAACTTTTTCGATGTCTTAAAGGCAAACATTAATTATTTTAGGGGTTTTTTAACATTCTATCCTCTTCATCTCCGAGTTCCTAATTAGCCCTCTCAGTGCGCATGTTTTTATAACTACATATAAAATTCAATGTTTCGACTATCAATTAATCGAGTTTCCATGTTCTTATAAAATTTTTCAAAAACCAAATTTTTACTGATCTGCCTATTTTGGAAACAACTTAAGTTTTAAGTTCAGATTTAGCTTAACAGTTTGATTAAGATGAGCACTTCTTAAACATTTTAAATCCCGGTAATACCACGTTTTCAGTGGAAAATTCAATAAGTGCATTTTCAGTGTATTAGCCTACATCACAGAAAACCTATATTTCTACTTTTAGCCAATGGTCGTAAAATGGGACTCTTTACTTTTAGTGGAGGTCTTCATTTGGCCATGTTTAATTAGTAAGTACTTGTTTAAAGAACTTTTTGGAAATAACCCATCGTGCCATGATCATGAAAATTAATATAACATGAAAATTGTTATATGTATTCTTCAAATTTTTACAAACTTACAGTTTTTTAGATTTTTTGAAAATTTGTTATCAAAAAAATAAAATTATTTTTTAGAATAGTATGTAGTTTTTTGAAAAAAAAATCTTAACTTTTTTTTGAAAAAGTATTTTTTTTTTTGTTTTTTGACAACGTTTTGGTAAAAGCATTTTTTTTTTTTTCGAAAAGTCTTTTTTTCTGGTGAAAGCACCTTTTCGGGAAAAGTCCATTTTTTTGGTAAAGCACTTGTTTATAAAAACGTATTTTTTTGTGGAAAAAGTACTTTCTTTGTGGAAAAAGTACTTTTTTTTTGAAAAAGTATTTTTTTTTGGAAAACGATATTTTTGGAATAAGAATTTATTATCTGAATACTTTTTGGCCATCTTCGTTGGAATATCAAAAATTCCGTCTTATTGAATTCTCCTTTCCAGGAGGAAACTGTATACCAATTTTTCGGTTATTGGACCAGTTTCCCACTTTTTGGCCATCTCCGATGTAATATAAAAAATCCCATCTTAGTGGAGGGTACCTTCCCAGGAGGAACCTATATGCCAAATTTAAAGTTTCTAGGAGCAGGTGCTAGGATGGGCGATGTTGAGTCACTCAGTATATCACACTACTCTTTTATATAAATAGATAGACAGATAAAAAACTACTGTTACTTAAAAAAAAGTTCCATATTGTGAAAAAAAAAACTTTTTTTAAACCCGTTATTCTTTTGAAAAGTACCATGACAAAAACCGTTAGTTTTGAAAAAAAAATACTTAAAAAAAACGTTCCTTTTGAAAAAAAAAAACGTTTCTTTTTGTTTTTAAAACCCGTTCTTTTTTTGAAAAGTAAAGTTACTTAAAAAACGCATTATATTTTTTTAAAACCCGCTATTTTTTTTAAACAACAGTTACGTTTTTAAACCCGTATTTTTTGAAAAATATCGCTACTAAAAAAAAAAAACCGTTAGTTGTTGATTAAACTGTTTCTTTAAAAAAACCGTTACTTTTATGTGTTAAAAAAGTAACGGTTAGTTTTTAAAAATGCCGTTACTTTTTATGCAAAAACGGAAAACTTTTTCCACTTTTTGGCAATCTCCATTGAAAATTGGAAAATCCCTTGTAAATTTTAAGTTCCTAGGTCCAGGAGTCTAGGCTGGGCGATGTTGAGTCAGTCACTCACACCACTTCTTTATATGTATAGATTATATACATTAATATAAAAAAAAAAATATACACGAAATATTTTAACCTCTATTTGTAGTCTAAGATTGCAACACGATAGTGTAAAAAAAAAAAAACCATAAAATAAGTTTATACGGGAAAAAGTGTAGAAAATTAGAACGTAATTATAAATTATATTTGTAGAAAATTTTGTAGAATTCTGGTTAAACGAATTACAGGACGTCTAGGTTGTTCGTTAAATCGAGTATTCGTTAAACAACAAACCGAATAAAACACAAAACTATGCAATTATTATTTATATTTTTTAAATTTAATATTTTTTATTTCGTTCGACTTGTTTGTTAAAGCGTTACTTCAGTGTGAAAAGTTTGACATTCGTTGAAACGGGAATTTTTTTCATTGAGTGTTTGTTTTTTCATTTTTTTTTTAAATTTTAAATACAAAAAAAAATGGCAAAAGCACTTCAAAAATTATAAATTTTTTTGGGAAAAGTAATTTTTTCAAACTGTAATTTAATTTTTGAAAAAATGTATTTTTTCTGTATTTTTTTGAAGATGGTACTTTTTTAGAAAAGTAATTTTTTTTTGGTACTTTGTTTTGGAAAAGCTAAAAAATTTTCGCTAATATTATTTTTTTTGGAAAAAGTATTGTTTTGGATTGGAAATTTTTTTAGGAAAAGGTATTTTTGCGGAAAAATTACTGTTTTTTATGGAAAAAGTTCTTTTTGAAATTGGTATTTTTTTAGAAAATTTTATTTATTTTCTTTTCTTGTTTGGAAATTGTATCTTTTTTTAGAAAAGGTGTTTTTTGGGAGAAGCACTTTTTTTGAAATTGATACTCATTTTGAAAATTAAATTTTTGTTGGTAGAATTTTTTTTGGAAAACGTACTTTTTCGGTATTTTTGTTTTCGGAAAATGTACTTTTTTTGGTACTCTTTTTTGGAAGATACAGAAAGAAGAAATTGCTACATTTTTAGAAAAATTTAATACTTTTGGTACTTTTTGTTTGAAAAATGGAAATGATTTTTGGAAGGAGTACATATTTGAAATTGTACTTTTTTTTAGAAAAATTTATTTTTTGTGTACTTTTTTTGGAAAAAAAATACTTTTGTGCGAAAAATATTTTTTTTGGAAAGGATATTTTTTGGAATAAGTACTTTTTTTACATTAGTACTTTTTTAGAAAAATTATTTTTTGTACTGTTTTCCAATACTTTTTAGAAAAATTAAATTTTTTTTGCAATTTTTTTTGAAAAAAAGAAAAAGAAACATTTTTGTACCTCTTTTTTTGGAAAAAGAACTTTTTGGTACTTTATTTTGGAATTTGGAACTTTCGCAGAAAAATAATTTTTTTTTTTGTACTTTTTGTTTTGGTAAAATGGTAAAGGTTTTTTTTTGGAAAAGGGAACTTTTTCGTAATTTTTTTTGGAAAAGGTACTTTTTTTTGGAAAAGATACTTATGGTTTGAAAAAGAGGTACTTATTTAGGGGAAAAGTACTATTTTGAAATTGGTACGTTTTTAGATAAAGAACATTTTTTGGTACTTTTTACAACAGTTTTTTGTACTTTTTTCTGAAAAGGGTACATTTTTTGGTATTTTTTTAAGAGGGTATTTTCGGCAATTATTTTATTTGAAAATTTCGGTACTTTTTTTGGAATATTTTTTTGGTATTTTTTTTTGAAAATGAACTTTTTCGGTATTTTTCTCTGGAAAATGTACTTTTTTCTGAAAAGGGTAAAATTTTTGGTAATTTTTTGGAAAAGGGACTGTTTTCGGTAAGTATTTTTTTTTTAAATTTCGTTACTTTTTTTGGATAGAAACATTTTTCAAATTGGTAATTTTATATAAAATTTAATTTTATAGTTTTGGTACTTTTTTTTGAAAATTAACGTTTTCGGTACTTTTTCTCTTGGAAGATGTAGTTTTTTGAAGAAAAGGTATTTTTTTGGAAAAAGTACTATTTTGAAATTGGTACTTTTTCAGAAAGAGAAAATTTTTTTGGTGCTTGTTTACAATAGTTTTTTGTACTTTTTTCTAAAGGGTACATTTTTTGGTACTTTTTTTGGAATAGGCTTTTTCGGTAATTTTTTTTTTGAAAATTTCGGTACTTTTTTTTTGGAAAGGTACTTTTTTTTTGAAATTGATACATTTTAAGAAAATTAATTTTTTTGGAACTTTTATTTTGGATAAGGAACTTTTTTTGAAAACTTCGGTACTTTTTTTTGGAGAGGGACATTTCTGAAATCAGTACATTTTTGGAATATTAATTTTTTGGTACTTTTTTGCCATATTTTTGGTACTTTTTTTTGGTAAAAAGAAAAATTTTTGGTACTTTTTTTTTGAAAATGAACATTTTCGGTACTTTTTCTCATTTTTTGGTACTTTTATTTTGGATAAGGGACTTTTCGGCAATATTTATTTTTGAAAATTTCGGTACTTTTTTTGGAAAGGGACATTTTTGAAATCAGTACTTTTTTAGAATATTTATTTTTTTGGTACCTTTTTGCCAATAGTTTTGGTACTTTTTTTTTGTAAAAAGAAAAATTTTTGGTACTTTTTTTTTGAAAATGAAATTTTCGGAACTTTTTCTCTCTGAAATTTTACTTTTTTGGTACCTTTTTTCTGGAAAGGGTACATTTGTTGGTACTTTTTTGAAAGGGGCTTTTTTGTAATTATTTTCTTTGAAAATTTCAGTACTCTTTTTGGAAGGGACATTTTTGAAATTGGTACTTATTTGGGAAATTTAATTTTTGGTACTTTTTTGTCATAGTTTTGGTACTTTTTTTTTGGTACTTTTTTTTGAAAATTAACGTTTTTGGTACTTTTTCTCTTGGTACTTTTTCTCTTGGTACTTTTTCTCTTGGTACTTTTTTGGAAGAAGGTACTTTTTTGAAAAAGAAGGTACTTTTTTTTGGACTTCGTTTTCGGTACTTTTTTTTTTTTGGAAAAAGGTACTTTTTTCGGAAAAATGGACACTATTTCCGAAAAAAAAGGAGGGTTTTCCACTTTTTGGCCTTCTCCGTAGGAATATCCAAAAATCGCTTCTTAGTGGAGGTCTAAGCCGGAGAGGAACATATGTACCAAATTTCAAGTTCCTAGGTCCAGAGGTCTTGGCTGGGGAAAAGGGACATTATTTTCCAAAAAAGGAGGGGAGTTTTCCACTTTGTGGTCTTGTCCGTTGGAATATCAAAAAATCGCTTCTTAGTGGAGGTCTAAGTCGGAGGAGGAACATATTTACCAAATTTCAAGTTCTAGTCCAGAGGTTTTGGCTGGGCGATGTTGAGTCACTCAGCCCTCAGTCACTCAGTCACTCAGTCACTCAGTCACTCAGTATCTCAGTCACGCTACTCTTATATAGTTATAGATGAAAAAGTATTAAAATAACACAAAATGAATTTAGGTAGTATATAAAATATTAAAGGATTTAAAATAAACTTTTTTTAAATTTTTTTTTTTTTATTTTTTTCTTTTTCTTTAGATGAATTCAGATATTATAAGTTTTCTATATTTTAACATATTACCAAATATTTGTATAAACGCATGTAATCTTTACCATTTAGTACCTCATAAACTTCATCAATTGACAAAAATCTTTTCCAAAAAAAGTTAAACGGTAGCTAGAAAATATTGGGCATCTACCAATAAAATGATGAGGTTTTCCTCTTCATTACAGTTACACAGCGTGCAAGTAGTTTCTCCATTATCATAAAAAGGCACGAGTGTTTAAACTTAGCAACCCACCCCTGGCCTTCATAATTAGGCTAAACAAGATAGGGCGAGTTTCCATCGAGAAAGTAAGGAGGTAATATCATTATATTGCAAGTGTAGGGTACAAATCATGAAAATGAAATTAATTTAAAGAAACATGCCAAGAAAATATATAAAAATAATAACTAAGCAACAAATTTTGTAGAATAAAGGATGCCAAAATAAGAAAAAATACGGTATATTCTATCGGGCGTAATGATAACATCGAACTTTAAAACCTCTAAAACTGCAAGAGAGTATCAACATTCTCCTAAATTTTATTAGATAGAGGTGTTTCTGTCTGCCTAAGTTTCTTAGACGATATGCCCATAGAATTATATTCTAATATGTGTATGCATAAAAAAATTTGTTGATTTTTATAACAGTATATGTAATAAGAATTCAATAAAATTATTTTGCTTACACCCATAAGAAATTTTTTTTTTGAAAAATGAAAGCATAACAGCCAGCTTTTTACATGTCTCCTTTGTGACTCCGAATCAGAGCCGTAGCCTCAGGAATTTATTTTTTTTTAGAATTGTGTGACCAGAAATTTTATTTGTTCTAGACAAATGGTCGAATGGTCACTAATGGCTGAGGACAAAAAAAAAAAACACTAAAGACAAGTTTAAATAGAAACAGACTTCAGGGGCCGAATAACGGCGTTCGTTATCGTAATTTTCAATCGAAATTAATTTTTTATTTCTAAATATACAAAACTTAAAAATTTTTTTTTTTATCAGAGATGTTTTAGTTCGGTCTTTGATTAGAAATTAATTCATTATCAGTGTTTTTGTAGTTACAGTAGATATCGGATATAAGCACATCTCATATAAGAACAAATCGCATATAAGAAAGATTAGCAAAAACACCGAGCCTATTTGCATCTTCTCAGTGTAAAAATTGCTTCATATAAGAAAAACACGTATAAGAAAAACACTGATATAAGAAATGTTTGTCAAACACCAAAGCTGACAAACGTATTTGAAATGGTTTCATATAAGAAAATATTTAAGATTGTTTGTCAAACTGTGAACTGATTTTAGTTTATAGTAATTAAACGTGCTAAAGTCCTAAAACTTATTTAACAAATTGTGAAAAAGCAATCTGATGTAGGCGTGTCCCTATCCGGATTTCATTCCTGCCCAAGGAAATCTTCAGGGGACTTTGTGTATTAGAATTTCTAGAGATATTTGTTATGTTAATCACAAACTCAATGAGAATTTCTTGTCCTCGTCTAGGAGCGAGATTCAAAATTTAAAATATCAAAGAAAAACCAAAACAACAACAAAAATTGTCACAATTGGCTTTGTCATCTTCCAAATACTACTCTGTTTTTTTGACAGACCTAGCAATGTAGTGACGTTTATTCAAGTAAATCGACAATAGAAAATCATATGTTTTTTATTAGTGTCAGTTACATTTAAATTTGCACAAGCACCTGCATATTTGTTATTTTGTTTTTTTATATACTGAATTGTTTTGTTTAATAAAATGTTTTTCTTTAAACTTTTTTTTTACTTTTCATTTAAACATTTTAATTTTAGAGAATATATTCGTATCAGAAACAACTTTCTTATATCCGATATTTCCATATAAGAAAAAATCGCATATAAGAAAGAAATCTCTCTGGCTTTTTTTGAGTTTCTTATATCCGATATCTACTGTACTCATTAAAAAACATATTTCGAACGAATTCATTCGATCAAGAATGCAGTAATTCGGCCCCAGAGTTTGTCTACAACAACAACAACACAAGTTTTTTTTTTGACTATTCCTCGATAGTTATTATAAAGGGTCTGCCATCTAACGTTTTTTTTTTCAACTAGTGCTTATTTCGTGAATGGTAACACTTAGTTCATGTCTGATTTGACAGATAATTATTTTTATCCTTCCGCTGAACGAATATGGTTGTGTAGACGCTTGAACAACGCTGGGAAATATTGCAACATTACTTTGAAAATCATGGTAATGTTGCAGAATGTGTGAGCAAGGAGTGGCCGTTACAGTCAATGACGATCGTTATCGGACCATGTTGAACGAATTTTTGTTTACAAAAAATTGAAGAGGAGGATATTGGCAACATTTGGTTTCAACAGGACGGCGCTACGTGCCACACACCCGAAGCTACACTCGATGTTTGCGCCCTGTTTTTGAAGATCGCATTATCAGCCGCAGAGCTGATGTCGTTTGGCCACCTCGGAGCTGCGATTTGACACCGTTGGACTATTATTTGTGTGTTGCCGTCAAGATAAGTGTTACGCCAACAAGCCAGAGACAATTGACGCTTTAAAGGACAATATTTGTGAAGCCATTGGTGAAATACAGCTGCACACAATCGATAATGTGCTTAAAAATTGGGACCGATCGTGTAGGCTACTGCATGGCCAGCCGAGGCAGCCATTTGAATGAAATTATTTTCCATTATTTTTTTCTTTGCCCTTCTTTACTCCTCAATGGAGCATAGGGCTTCAACATGTTGATTTCTCCAACGTAATCTGTCTCTAGCTTCAACTGCGGCATCGTCCCACGTGAAACCATATCGTTTCAAGTTCGTTTTTCACTGATCGTCTCCATGTGTCATAGAACCTTGGGGATTCCATTTTAGTGCCATTCCTTGTTATATTTGTGGCATCTTTTCTCAGAGTGTGGCCTATCCACCTCCATTTTCTTCTTTTTCTTTGTTTGCCAATTTCTTCTTCGTTCGCTAGTTGCCAAAGATCTTGGTTGCGTATAGTGGCTGGCCAAAATATTTTATGTATAATACGAAGACATTTATTTAAACACACTTGAAGTTTTCTGGTCGTGCCTATGGATACCAACCAGGTTTCACAACCATAAAGTAAAATGGATTTGACACACGCTTTGAATATCCTCAGTTTGGTGTTCTTAGATATTTGTGTTGAGCGCCGGACCGCGTTTAGTCTACCGAATGCTGCCCTTGCTCGGTTGATTCGATTGGCTACGTCGTATTTTGTTCCGCCTGATGTTGTTATTATGCTACCTAGGTAACAGAATTGTTGACGTATTCGATGCGTTGGTTGTTCAGTAAAATATGATGTGAGCTATTGTTATTTATTCTCATAGCCTTTGTTTTCGCGACGTTGATTTCTAGGCCAACTTTCTTTGCTAGTTCTTGGATGTGGTCTAACTTTGATTGCATATCACTGATCTTATGTGATAACAAAACATATATCATCCGCAAAGTCAAGATCTTCGAGATGACTGCTAAATGTCCAAGTTATTTTCCATTATTAATCGGAAGGATAAACAAAGAAATTTGAGAAAATATTCAGTAGTTTTTTTTTATAGCATTTCAAAAAAAAAAAGTTAATTGGCGGACCCTTTATTATATATTATGTCCTGTGGTTCCTATTGGGAACAAAGGGCCACAATATAGTTATTAGGATTCCATAATTGTTTAGATACTTTTTGCATCAAGAAAAAGGTGAAAATATTTTGGATTGATTGCAACCCATTAATAAATTATAAATTTTTAATTTTTTTATTTTTATCACACGCAATGCAAAATAAATTCAGTCGGTTGTTATGCCGACTCAGGGAAAAGCTTCATAAAAAAAAAACTTATTCATTTCGTCCAATGTAAAACTTCATAAGTGTGATTAAGAATTTTCATAAAAGGGCAAATTGATGACAGGCTTCTTAATTTTTTATGAAATGTTTCATAAATAGAATGAAGTTTCATAACTTTTCATAAACAGGATGCATCAGTTTCATAACGTTTATGAAATGTTTCATAAATATTATGCACAATTTCATATTATATTAAAAAAATGATATTTAAAATCAAGAACACATCAAATAATGTTTAATTAATGTTTCAGAATTTCAAATAATTTCGGGTAGTTTTAGAGTTTAAAAAAGTATAATACTTCATTTATACTACAACAAAAAGCTTGTAGTTTTTTATTAAAAATATGTATAGAGTTTGACAAGAAAATACAAGTAGTTTCCAAAAACTACACTCAAAAAAAATATGTTGTAGAAATGTTAGTAAAACGTCTTGTTAATCAAGTATACTATTTTTTATTTAATTTTTTGCTGCAGTGCTTGAAATATATAAAATTGGTAACGTTATTAATTTTTTAAAGTTATGATTTTGTCCTGTGTAATTTCTCCAAAAACACAAATTTGTAGTTTTTTCATTTTGAATGCGGAATATCAAAATTATTCGTAAAATAAACTTATATGAGCTATTTAAATAAACACGTATTTAAATTGACTTTAGATGGCTCTTATTTAGGATTTTCCCATCCCAGAAATTTTAATTGTTTTAATTTCTCGCTTTACCGTGAAGTTTGATTGCACTTTCCCTATATTGATTGTACTTTTATTAAATTTTGCGTGTGTAGTGTTTTTTCTATTTTATTTGTTTGCTCTTTACTTATTTTGTGGTGATGGCTTTGTTTGTTTTTCTTTTGTATTTAAATACACACGCAAAAAATATATATTTGCTGTTAGCCAGCCACTATGCACTAGCAACATTAGCGTCTGCCTTAGAAACAGAAAGTTGTGTTTGCTTTATTTCAACATTTCAAGCTCACCACGACACACTTTTATTTTTACAATATAATTACAAAACTTTAATATTTGATTTGTCAATTTTGTACCAAACTAATTTAACTTCAAATTACGATAGTTTTATTTTTTTTTAACAGAATCCTCCCTACATCCTCTTTTAATTCTAAAATTTTCCATTATTTTTTCACACTTTTACTTATGAAAACACGAAATCAATATATCCTTAGCAATTTTGGGGTATAAAGAACGAAAACTAAACTATTTTTTGATCGACATTATAAATCAACAAAAACCAGCATCATAAACATCAAAAATTTAAAAAAAAAAAAAACATATGTTACATGTATCAATACTTTGAGCACACATGCATCTATTCAACAACAGCCACAAACACATTCATATCATAGTGTTATTACTTGAGTGTGTTCAATGAAGGAAAATATTGTCAATCAGTGAGTTGGAATGAAATGACACAAATATGTATGAACAAGTATTGCAGGAAATGGAAACATTTAAGAATAGAAAAAGAGTACAACTACAAAGAAATAAACATACACACACACAAACATATGGTTACAAAAAGAACAAGAAAGAAGAGGTAGAATAAAATTGCATTGATACACTCAGGGAAAAAACTTTCATCATATTTATGAAACAGTTTCATTGGATAAATATCTATGAAATATTGTAATATTTATGAAGTTTTCATAGATACGCACAAAAAAATAAAAACTCATATATATCACGAAAACAGCCGAGTCAATTATTTTTATTGCTTAAATTCCGCCAAGAACGAAAAGTACTCATACAATTACAAATTGTTAGCTCCTTTAATGGATTAATTTTCCATTAAATTTAATACACATTTGAGTATGGTTTTTATTATATTTGTATACACATTTGACTAAAAATCAATTGATGTGAATAAAAATAGCTCAAAATAGTACACCTTTATATTTCCTTTATATTTAAATTTGATTAAAAAATCAATTGATTGGATTAAAAATTGATCAATATCGTATAATTAATCAAAAGGCCTTGTAATGGCGTTGTTGCTATACCAACCCAGCAAAACTTTGGTAATGGGTAGGACTTATTTCAGACCTTCCAAAGTAATGACTATCCATTCCAGTTTTTGTTATTTTGAAGGTCCGAAATAATACCTTACTAATATGAATATATGTAACATGCTTATTGTAAGATAAAAAACAACGCCTTACTAATATTGTGTTAAATATCTGCTTATTTGGAATAGCAAAAATAATAAGTTACTTATTATCACTTATTTCAGACCTTTCGTAGTAATGACTATCCATTACATTTGTTGTTATTTTGAAGGTCTGAAATAATACCTTACTGATATGAACATACATCACTACTTATTTTGGAAGCTAAACAATTATGTCTTACTAATATTGTGTTATATACCTGCTTATTAGGAAGGGCCAAAGAAATAAGGTACTTGTAAGGTAATAAGTAACTACTTTTTGTAAGGTATATTTATAAAGATTCATAATATATCATAATTAATAATTTAAATGCAATTTATTGCAATTTATTAATTTATTTATATATATAAATTATGCAATATTGCCTATTAATACCTTCTTATTTAGGTACATGTTAATACGTACTTATTTTTGCACCTATAAATAACTACTTATTAGCATCCTTACAAGTAATACGTCATATAATGGCTTTAAGCATTACTTTTGATGCTACAAATAAGAAATGAAATAAGTACTTATGTGTAACTGGTGATTTCACTACATATTTGGTAACGTCTTATTTTTGTCCCTATATGTAAGCACAAGGCAAGGCCTTGCCTCCTATGACACCCCCATGTTAAAATCAGGTGTTCTTGGCCTCAACTATAAGTACTTCTGATTCTTGTTTTCTTCTTCCATTTCCCATTCTATGGTAATAGCAAGTTTTCCTGGGAAATGCATTTTATATAGCTTGAATTTTATAAAATTGATTTTAATGCCAACAATTCTTATTTAGTTAATGGATTATTAGATTATTTTTTTATTTATTTTATTTATTTTATTTATTTATTTATATTTATTTATTTATTTATTTATTTATTTATTTATTTTATTTATTTTTATTTATTTTATTTATTTTATTTATTTATTTATTTTATTTTTTATTTATTTTATTTATTTATTTATTTTATTTATTTTATTTATTTATTTATTTTATTTATTTATTTATTTTATTTATTTTATTTATTTATTTATTTTATTTAATTTATTTTATTTATTTTATTTATTTTATTTATTTTATTTATTTTTATTTATTCGTCTATGGAGTTAATCCTTACAGACTATATACACAAAATATAAAAATATTTACAAAAATAATATAATTTTAATTTATAATTTTAATTTGATGGACAACAAAAAACAAAACGAAACACAATAAAAACATAAAAACAATAATTAATTAATTATTTACTTATTAAGAAAAATTATTATTTTACTTTTAATTGAGTTTGTATTAGTCGAAAAATCAATAAATTTGAATAGTTTATTAAATTCGATGCACATTCTTCTTAAGGGGTCAGCGTCTGCATAATTTGATCTAAAAAACTTAACTGATATTGGTGAAAAGTAACGCGTCGGTCTTTGAGGAACATTGAAAGAAATATTGTTGATCAGGAAACCAGAACAAACATCACCATTAATTATATTAAGGAGAAACGATACGTTTAGCATAGATCTGCGGCTTTTAAGTGTTGGTAGCTTAATGAGAGCAAGTCTGCTGGTATATAACGGAAGATTCAATTGATCATAATTTAAACTACGTAGACAGAACAATAGAAACTGCTTTTGTACAGATTCAATACAGTCAATATGGTTCTGGTACATAGGGTCCCAAATTATAGATGCGTATTCCAAAATAGGCCTTACGAGTGACGTATACAACGATTTTGTTACATACGGATCATTAAACTCTTTAGCCCAACGTTTTATGAAACCGAGAACTCCCCTAGCTTTATTTACCATAATTGTAATATGGGGAATGAAACTAAGTTTGGGATCTAACAAAACACCAAGATCTAAGAAGTTGTTTACTTTCTCCAGTTGATAACCGCCCAGCATATAGTTTACAGATATCGGCCTCTTTCTAACAAACGAGATACATTTGCATTTTTTTAGATTTAGTTCCATTAAATTCAAGACACACCATGCTTGAAACGAATCCAAGTCATTTTGTAAAAGAGAATGGTCGGAGTATTGGTTATAGCTAAGGAAAACTTTAACATCATCAGCATACATCAGAATATTTGAAAACTTTATTACTTGTGGTAAATCATTAATAAACAATGAAAATAAAAGAGGTCCAAGGTGGCTCCCCTGAGGAACTCCAGATAGAACATCAATGTTTTTTGAAGATATTTGTTTAAAAAGAACGCTTTGTTTTCTATTTGTTAAATATGAGTATATCCACTCAATACTAAGATCAGTAAATCCCATTAAATGTAATTTTTTTACTAAAAGCTTATGGTTGACTTTATCAAACGCCTTGCTGAAGTCTGTATAAATTGCATCAGTCTGTTTTCTTTGAAGGAAACCACGATTTATTATTGTAGTAAGTTGTAAAAGATTTGTTGAAGTCGAGCATCTTTTTTGAAAACCATGTTGAAAAGGAGAAATTAAAGTGTTTATTTGATGACATAGGTGATCAGTAATAATTTTTTCAAAAGTTTAGGTATAATGCTCAACTTTGCAATACCTCGGTAGTTTGTAATATCAGATTTACTTCCAGATTTAAAAAGAGGTATGATAAAAGAGTCTTTCCACATATTAGGAAAATAGCCATATTTAATTGATGTATTAAACATAAGTGTCAACGGTGTAGCTAAAGCATCAGCACATTTAACGAGAATTGAGCTCGGAATTTTATCAGGTCCACTATTATAGGAAAATTTAAGCTTTTTCAAACCTTTAGAAACCAATGAAACATCAAAAAAAGGAATGGAAATTGTTTGATTTGCAATCAGCGAAAGCGGGGTAACTGTTGGAATCATCAAATGTTGCAATGTGAACAAATTGCGCACAGAAATTAGTTTTTTTCTTTCTATTGAAACATACATACAAAAAAATAAAACCATATTTCAGTCATGAACACCACCGATTCAAAAACCTTAATTGCTGAAATTCCACCAACAATGGAAATTGCTAATTCAATTAGAAATTGTTAGCTCTCTAATTTAATTATTTTTCAATTAAATAATATCTCATTTGATTAAAAAGTGAACAAAAAACAATTGCATAAAGTGTTGTTGCCATACCTAATGTTTTTTTATAGCTTGAATTTTATAACATTGAACTTAAACCGGCATGTAATTCTCATTTAGTTAGCAGATGTATTTATACTTATGTGAATAAATTCACACATAAATTAGTTTTTTTCTTTCTATGAAACCGTAGGGAGTATGGGAAAAAAAATTTTTGTTTTTTTTTTTTGCAAAAATAAGCCCTTTTGTTAAAACCAGAGTATTTTTTTAATAATTTTTAATTTATTTTTAGCATTTTTTGTTTAATCTTTTTAAACAAAAAATGGTTACATTTTTATTAAACAAAATTTAACTTCAAAAAGTACATTATCAATTTTATGATAATTAACATTTAGATTTAAACCACTTAATAAAAATTATTTAATTTAATAAACCTAATGAGAATTAATAAAATCCAATTAAAATGGATTTAAAATATTTATTATTAATACGTTAACATTTGTAAAAAGCGAAATATAAAAAAATAAATATTACAGAAAACATCAACAATATGTTTTGAGCGATAGTAAAAAGAAAATGTCAAACAAGTTCCGAATTTGATCAAATATTTAATTGATTCGATTAATTTTTAATTGACAGCTTTTAAAATTTTCAACAAATCGATTTAATTGAAAAAGGTAGGGAAATATTTTTTTCTGTGTAGGGACTATGCAAAAAAAATAGCATTTTTTATTAAAATCACAGTTTTTTTATATAATAAAAAAGTTATTTTTAGCATTTAATCTGTTTCGAAAAACAATGCTATATTTTATTAAACAAAATTAAACTTAAAAATTGCATTATTAATTTAATGATAATGGTCTAGAATAAATAAATACTCAGATTTAAAGTCCATACACTGATAGAATTTTCTTTCATAGCATTAATGAAACCATTTCATTAAAATCGATTCATTGGTTTAATGAAAAATTGCATTAAATCGATTCATTGGTTTAATGAAAAATTTCATTAACTAAATGAAAATTCATTAATATTGGTATTTTTCATTAACATTTTTTATGATTTTTTCATAATTTCATAAAAAAAATCATTAAATCAATGAAAAATTTTCAAATTTTTTTCAATAAATATTTTGACTTGTAATAAGAAAAAAAAAATTTTTTTGTACTATCTACAGCATTCCAAGCCAGATCGATAAAAAATTATATGTCTTGTAACCACATATAAGAAAATATGTCATCTTTTAACACAAATTTTAAAAATATAAAGAAAGATTGAATGTAAAGAAAAAGAGAAATAAATTAAAATTGGTTTTTTTAGTTCAGCTTTTAATCTTTTAACGCCTGTTAATTATATTTAAACGATTTTTTCAATCATTCAAGTTCTTAATGTACATAATTTAAAAAAAAAAAGTACAATAATTAAAATATTTCTATTTTATAGATAAAAAAATTTTATTTTCAAAATTTGTAATTTTCTTTTAAAATTTTATATTTTTGGAATTCGTCAAAAATTGTGAGCTTTAGCAAATTTGTTAAGAAACAGTAGAATTTTCCCCACTGTGCTACATTGGTGGGTGGCCCCGGGAAAACCTTTCTTGTTAGATTTCTTTTTTACATGTCATCCTATTCCAAGTAACGAAAATTTGCTGAATCAGGCCGAGTTTAATAAAAATCTGTCATCGCTTTTGCAGAGCCTGTGATGTTTACTTTCGAACTTTTTTTTATAAAATTATTTTTTAGATCCTATAATGACCAGACCTTATAAATAATATCAACGAATGATAATTTCTCAATAACCAACAAATTAATGCTATGCTAAAGTAATCATAAAAAGTTCAAATTATTAAATATCAACGAAATATTTCATACAAACTATGAATTTTATTCATTAAACACATGAAACTCATAACGATTAGGCTAGGATTAATGAAAAAAATTTCATATACTTTATGAAATTTTCATATGGTCAATGAAACCATTCATTAAAATTGATTTAATGAAACACCTTTCATTGACTCAATGAAACATTTCTTTGGGGACTTTTTATGAAAAAATTCATTGAATTAATGAAGGAATTCATTAATATTACGCACAAATTTCTATCAGTATATGTGGCATGCCATATGCATCCATACATGATTCATATGTTTTCAATAAATGATTCATACATGTTCATATGAGGCATCATATATGTTCATGTGTATGCATTAACGAAACTACAGGTAATATTTACATGTATGATCATATATGATCATATATGTCCATACATGGTCATATGAGTGCATTAACGAAAATTGAGGTAACATTTACATATATGATCGCATATGAACACCTACACTCATAATAATCCATGCTTAAAAATACAAATATATTTTTCGTAAATTTTTTTTTCGTAGAATGTACAAAAATTTTGTTTATATTACAAAACTTTTGTATAAAACAAATTATATAAATTTACAAATTTCGTAAAATATACAAACATGATTTCGTAATATTTTTTTAGTACATTGTACAAAAATTTGTAATGTTACAAATATTACATATGGATGTTGATGTGGTTAGAGGTCAGATTTGCAATCAGAAGGTTGCGAGTTCAACTCCTGGCCAGGACATTTTTTTTTTTTTTTTTTAGTTTTTATATTTTTTTTTGTTTATTAATGTTTTTTTAAATTTCTGTTTTATTTTTTATTTCATTATTACTATTTTTGTGTGTTGATATAAATGGATATTTTGTATTTTGTTTAATAAAGAGGATCCTAAAACAAGTTAAAGAGGACCCGAAAACATTACTTCCACTTTATTTGCCGGGTTTAGTATGAAATTCAATAAAACAAATATTTAAAAAGATAAAATATTTAATAATAAAATGCAATTAATTTGAAATTGTTATTTAAGTTTTTTATTATCATTATTTTTTTATTTTGTTTTTTAATATATTATTTGATATATTTATAAAAAAATTATATTATTTTATTTAGTTCAATAAACATAATAAGAATATTTAATTGCCATTTTACCTTTTTTATTAAATATTTGTAGCATGTTTTTCTAGTTTTCATAAAAATTTCATAATATTTTCGACTTAAGTTCCTTTTTAGTTTGTTGTATTGCATCAGCTACTTTGGAGCAAATGGTAGAGGGGTCTACTTCAACACAGCAGGACGTCACTGAAATCGTGAGTTCGATTCTCGTGTGGCACCATTAAGTTTTTTTTTTTTAATTTTAAAATAAACCCGTAAGGTATGCACCACATTTTTATTTAAAAAAAGTTTTTACAAAACTTTACGAAATGTGATTTGTATATTCTACAAATTTTTTCGTAATGTCAAAATAACCAAAACTTTCGTAAAATGAACAACGGTTTTCGTGTATTTTACCTATAGATTATTATGAGTGTATGAGCATATATGTATCACAGGTATATGGACATTTATGAACTCGAATGTCTTCATATGAATTAGTTCATAAGTGTCCATAAATGGATAAATGCATGTTGGTTTTTAACCGGGTACGAAAATAAAAATATTAAGCTTTAAAAAAGCAAATGAAAGCAAAGAATGTTTTTAAAATCACTTTAAAATATGTATTTGCTACTAATACATTAACATTTAAAAAGAAGCAAAAACAATATATAAGTTTTATCTTGTTTTTTTTTTATCAAATGCTTTTAAGCGATAAAATAAAAAAATGTCAGGCAAGTTGCGAATTTGAGCAATTATTTAATTGATTCAAATAACTTTTAATTGACAGCTTTTAAAAGTTTTAACAAATCAATTTAAATAATATGCATGAAATATACTTCATTACTTCTTCATAACTTCTTCATCAATCCATAGAAATGTGTCATTAACATATTTTTTTATTATTTGACACATATCTTGGAAACCGAAAGAGATAGGTCAAAACGGAAAAAAAAAATTATCTAGTGAGGTGTTAGCAATCATCGCTATGAAAATTGAGCCAGATTCAGGTGAAATTCCGAAACGCTTCATCTAAATAATGTTTTTATGAATCAGTTTCAATTTATAAAACAATTTCATTGCACGAAAAAGAATTAAGCTTTCATCATATATGACAAAGCTTTACCTTAGAGTGTAGTATAAAAGAACAGATCATGTAGATACAGCAAAATGTAAAAAAAAAAATAGCACCACTAGAAATCTTGTCGAGTTTATTTTAAAACTTGTTCAATTCAAAAACAACTGCAATGGACCCCCACCAAAAGTCTGAAATCATAGACTCTTAGAATGCGTAATGAATGCATACAGAGAAACAAACAATTATTTATTTTTAAGAAAAAGAACTAAAACAAAAAAAAAAAAACTATTGCATTTTCATAGTTACCAAACCGATCATCAGGCGTTTTGTATAAAATTTATGATAATATGTTCTTAAAACAAACAATGTACCATGAATGTAACAAGCTTTAGAATAACTAAATATTGAAATCAAATTTTTCAAAATTTTACCAAAAAATTACACGAATTTAGTGAAACAGAAAAACAGCAATCTACAGAATTTAAACAGAATTCTGAAATTAACTCATATTGTGGTCAGATTTTTAAGATAAATTACTAAAGTATTACTTTGAGTTTATGTATCGCATTTAATATACTTCCCAGTATTTAATGTATTTTTTTTTTTTTACAAAAAAAAAACAAAAAAAATATATGAAACAACTGTTATTGACATAAACAATTATAGTGGTCAATTATAAAATAATGTTAAATGTTTTACTTTTTCTACAACCCTTTTCATACGACATAGCTTTTGTACATTTATCTCTGAAGCTTGAAAAATCTATAAAATAAATGTAAAAAAAAATAATTCCTGTCTTTGACAAATTGAAACCTCAATATGGAACGTGTTATTGCAAAATTTTATTAAAAAAAAACGAGAAATGGTATTGACATTAAAAAAATCAAATGTAAAATTCATTAAAAATTTTAGCAGCAATTTAAATGCAAAGGCTAATTTGTAATTAATTCTGGTAATCATTCATTCATTAAGAGGTAATTTAGTTTAACTTAAGGGCTGGTAAATTATCAAAAAAAAAAAAATAAATAAACTGTGTAGAACATTAACTTCGGATAGTTTTCCTTATAAATTTGCACTATCATAGAGTTTGCAAATAATCGAAGTTTTTCTCAATAGCGATTACGATTAAAAAAATATGCCGTTAATCGCGATTATCTATTAATGGCAGTATTTTTACTTTAACGCAATTTTTCCAAAAAACTAAAGTTAGTATTTTATTTTTTACAGTTATTCGATTTTTTAGGTTTCCCTGCGATGGAAAACTTGGTCGTTAGGTCTCAAATACAAAAACAGGTCGCATTTGAAAAAGATCGATATTTTTCTTATCTAAGTTTATCTTAATATTGGGGCATCCAGTAATATCCAATCCATCCAGTAATATCAAATGTATTACTGGATTAAAATAGATCAAAATTGATCTCAAAATTGGGGGATCCAATTTTATATATATGTATGGTTAATCTAATTATGTATGGTTAATCTAATCGAATTATATATATATATCTATATGGTAAACCTAATTATGTACAAACACATGTATAATTAGATATAACACAAATCAAAATTATATACAACATATAGTGTATCAAAAATTTCAAATAAATATACAAGCTAGAAATATTTTAAAAATTTAAATTAAACCAGTGCATCACCACAATAGGATGATCATATATTTGTATGAAATTGTATATAATTTCATACTATTTGTATATTTTGTATACAGTTTATAATATCGATTTATACAACATATGTGATAACTATCACATATGGTTTGTGTCAATAATAACAAATATGGTATTTTGGAGGGTAAACATTAGGGCGGGTCGATTTAAAAATCGCTCAACGTTCAAGGAAAATCGTATTCTAGGGATCAAAATAAGAAACTTTGCCGAAGGAACAATACCTCTAAAGCGAATTCTGATGTCCCGACTTTTGACCCGTTGGGTGAAATTTTGAAAAAATCCCACTTTGACCCATTTAGAGTGCCCCAATCGAATCCAACCCAATCGAATATATTTATACTCTATTTCTTCCGGAGAAGAAATAGACACCCTAATCTTGGAAAGACTCCTCCTACTTTCTGAAATATCTCTATCCCGAGATTTGTACATTTTGCTAAAAAAACACGGCTAAAAAGGCCCTCTTTTAACTTAAATTTTAACCCCTAGAAGGATGATTTATGCATTAATCTGCTAGCGCGTCTCCCGGAGAAGAAGTATCTCCCATAATCTTGGAGAGATTCCTCCTACTTTCTGAAATATCAAAGTGGGCTTTTTCAAAATTTGACCCTACGGGTCAAAAGTTGGGACAATCGGAATTCGTTTTAGAGGTATGGTTCCTTCGGCAAAGTTTTTTTATTTTGATCCCTTGAATACGATTTTCCTTGCACGTTGAGCGTTTTTTTTTTGTCTCCATACAAATCGACCCGGCCTAGTAAACATCTATCATTATAATTCAGTATTCGATAGACGCCAAAGTGTAAACATACATTTTTTTCATGTTCGAAAGTGTTTTGCAACCGTCAGATAATGACAATCGTAATTAATTTTTAATTAATTACTGTAGAATATTACTTTAGTTAGTCTCTCTACAGGAAGAAGAAGAAGAAAACATTTTATTGAAAAATTTTACGGACACAAGGGATACACCAGACTGCCGCAGTTTCGTCCCCCTCCTGGGACTCGTCAGTGGTTAATTTATGTGTCAATTGAACAAAGTATTTTTTTTATATTGTTAATTTGCTCTATATGAAAAACTTTTCACTTTTTTTTTTTTGGTGTCGTACTGGTATTTGAACTCACTGCCTTAGCATCAAGCTATGCATCGTAATCTCACCTCTTAACGAGTTGAGCCACGGTCGACACAGCGATGACTGTGGCTAAAGTGGAGTTTGGTCACACTACGTACACACAAGTATTCCCAATGGACCACAAAATAAGTAAAGTATAACAGTACTTTAGAATAAGCTTTTTTAAAAAAAAATACTAAAGCCTTTTTCAACCGTGTTTGAGAAAGTAGTATTCTTTACAACGTGCTGACAACATGTCGCTGCAGCAAAGTCCCGTTAAATTCTGTATAGTACGTCGTTGATTACTTTGCATTGTCATTGTCAATTTTGATCGAAGATAGTGCGGTTGTCATAATTTGATAAATAGTGAATAAATAAAATAAAACATGCCAAACTTAATAAAAAAAAGTATAAGAAACGAAACTAAAGAAGTTGTTAAGCTTCTTTTAAATAGAAAACGAATAATGGAAGATTCAAGTGAAAGTTGTTTACCGGGGTAAGTCAAAGGCACATCCACGTGTGCCAAGTTGTTGGCACATTTTCCAAAGTGAAAATATGATGTGCCTGGCACATTAAAATGTGAAATATGCGAAATTAAATAAATTAAACATGCACATGTGCGCCAATACGCGCAACAAATATACTTTATTAATATTGCTCAGGGGGATGGGGTCTTTCATAGATGTGCGCTTGTGCGGAGTTTTTAATTTTTTTTAAATCGTTTTTTGAATAAAGTATCTATTTACTCAGAAAAACGTCTATATAAGTAAACAAAAAATGTATTAAAAACTATAGTTCATTTTACAAGCATTAATTTAATATATAATACGTAACTATATCTCTTGTAATAAAAAAGTTATTAATGGTTAAAATTTTAAAAATGGTCAACATTATCCAACTTTAACCATTAATAACTTTTTTATTACAAGAGATAAAGCAACGTAATATATATCAAATTAAAGCTTGTAAAATAGACTAACATTTTTTATACATTTTTTGTTTGCTTATGAAGACGTTTTTCTGAGTAAATGGATACTTTATTCAAAAAACTAGAAGAAAAAAAATTAAAAACTCAAATATGGGCTGCAATGGGTTAATTTATGAAGACATATTGTACCTCATTGAAAAGAAATTTTAAAGAGCTTTCATATGATACACACGTTGTAGTGATCGCACTTGTACTTTTTTAGATAATTGCTTAAAACTATTCCAACTTTAAGGCCCATTTCTGACGCAAGGGGGCGTCGTCGACAAAAAAATTTTTTATTTGTTAAATCAGTTTAAAAAGTAGTATTAAAGATAAAAAAAATAAAAAATCTGATAAATTTTAGTTAAGTATATTTTAGCCTTATTCGCCCACATGTGCCTAAGTAAATGTGCCAAAAACTTGGCACTTGTCGATATGGTCACAAGTGTGTTCCAAAACTAACCCTGCTTTTTACCCTGGCGATTATACTGGCGATGATTCAAGAGACGCATTTGGGTATGACATCGAAACTGAAATAGATGATTTAGAATCAGAAGATTGTAGTTTGTCAAAAGAAGATACACAAGTTTACATTACAAGGGAAGAACTTGCTGAGTGGGCTGTTAAACATCTCATAACTCGTAAAGCCTTGGATGATCTATTGGTTATTTTAAAAAAAATAGTTCCTTCATTACCAAAAGACGGAAGAACATTGAAAAAAACGACTCGAGATGCTCCTTTGACTTTAATTGAAGGTGGCGAATATGTACATTACGGACTCAAGGAATCTTTGACTGATTTTTTTCTCTCTTCTGCTTACGAAAGTGATATGTTAGAATTAAATATAAACGTAGATGGCTTGCCTGTAGCCAAAAGTTCTCTAGCTCAAGCATGGCCTATATTAATAAACGTAAACGGTACAAACTCAGTATACAATGTTGGATTTTATAGTGGCAGAAGCAAACCAAAAGATGTGAATGAATTCCTAATCCCATTTGTAAATGAATTACGTGAAGTTATTGACGAACATTTTACCTACAACAACAAAACTTATAAAGTTAATTGCCGAGCGATAATATGTGATGCGACGGCTAGAGCACTTATAATGGGAATTAAGGGCCATACTGGCTATAGTTGTTGTCATAAGTGTACACAAAAGGGCGAATATAAGAATAATCGCGTTGTTTTTAAACTTGAAAATAATACCTTGAGAACAGATGAAAATTTTAGAGCACGACAGCATAAAAGTTACCATAATATCGGATCCCCAATGACTATAGAAAGATTGCCAATTGACATGGTAAACTCATTTCCATTGGATTATATGCATGTTGTTTGTCTTGGAGTTGTAAAAACTTTGGTACACGCTTGGATTAGAGTAAAAAAAACAACAATTTTGTCTTAATAAAGTGAAAATAACAAAAATTAAGGAAGAATTAGAACATTTAAAAGGACAGCTTCCGGTAGAATTTTGTAGACCACCAAGAGATATCAATGAGTTTGAGCGGTATAAAGCCACCGAGTTTCGGCAGTTCCTGTTATACACTGTACCTTTTGTATTGAAAGAAATTTTAAATGATGACATATATAAACATTTCTTGACTCTAAGTTTGGCGATACGAATTCTTCTCGACACAAAACTATGCGAAACGCATAATGAATGTGCTGATGCGTTGTTAAAAGATTTTGTTATGAAAATACCTAACCTTTACGATGAATCACTACTGGTTTATAACTTTCATTGCCTAACTCATCTTGCAAGTGATTGTTTGTTGTATGGATCATTGGAAACTTTTGGGCGCATTCGAAAACAAGTTAGGCAATCTTAAGAGACTTATAAAAAAGAAGGATAATATAACAGTCCAGTTATACAATCGAATAGTAGAACAAAGCTTAAACACCACAAATTCCCAAAATCTGCCTAAAATGGCAAAAATATCCAACACTTCCATTGAAACTGAAAATTGTACTTGTCGACTTTATCTCCAAATAACTTTTATAGAGTTGGAAATGAAATTTTTCAAGTGTCATCTATTAATCATCGAGAAATAAATGTTTATGGTTATAAAGTTATGAATTTAAATTCAATATTTCACCTGCCTATACAATCTTCACTTTTGAATATATGGCAAGCAGACGAACTCACTGCTTCTGAAACAACTCAGTAAGCATAGCATGAAAGATGTTTTCAAAATGGTTTCCCTACGTAATAAAAATAATGTGATCGCTTTCTTTCCAGTTATTCATAATGACAGACCAAAATGGTAATTTCAACAATATGTTCCGGTCATCTACACCCAATCAACTAAATCTTGTGACATTGCAATCATCCTTCAACAATTCCATAAATCAACAGCAGAATGTTTTATGTAAAGACGTGGGAACATTTTCTGGTAAGGAAATACAGTGTAGTTAAACTTTAATTATTAATAATCCATTTAACATTAATTTTTTAAATATAATTTCCAAATTAGCAAATCAATTGGTATCTGTTCTGCAGCCTATGTTCAAAGCACAAACTGCAGGTAAGGAACAAATAAAAATTTAGTTATCACACTCATAGGAAAATCTTCATCATATCTATGAAGTCCTTCATAAATATGATGAAAAATTTATTGATTTTCGTCAAATGTAACTGTTTCATAAATATCTATGAAACTGTTTCATAAATATGATGAAACTTTTTCCACAAAGTGTAGTAATCCAATTAACATATACATTTTTAATATCATTTAGAAGTAGATGATAAAATATCAGCTCTTGAGCCAATGTTTCTAAGATTAACAAACGAAATACATTGCCTAAGAAATGAAGTAAAGTAACTGAAGTCAATAAAAGTTTTGCAAAAAAAGAAAATTATTCCCACCAAGCCATTCCAAAATATGGAGGAATTTCTTCAATTTGAAAAAAATATTCAAGAACATGCTGATGCATACTCCACCTTGGTAAGTGTAGCATTTTTTTACTTTTATTTTTGCTATGAACTATGAGTGCTAAAAAAGTTTGCTATCTTATGAAAAACAAATGTGATTTTTTGAACAACATATCGTGTTTTTTGAATTACAAATAAGGTTTTTGAATTTCTATTGCTATTTTTTGAATAATAAATGGTATTTTTTGAATTTTATTTGCAAATTTGAAATAACATTTGTGATGTTTTGAAAATCAAATGCAATTTTGAAATAACATTTGATATTTTTTGAATAACAGTTGCAAATGGTGTAGTTTTTAATTTTGTTTTCTTTTTTTATTCCAGTCATATTTTTTTTCTTTGCCTATGCACACTAAAATTTTTTAAGTTTTTGCTTTTAAAATGTAAAAAACTTGAATTTTTAATGAATTGATTTTTTTTAAATTATTTTTAAGTGTTTTTCAATTCCAAAAACTTAAATAAAAATTTCTTAATAAAAAAAATTAAATAAAATGTGAATTTCTTATATTCAAACATAAGGCCCGATTCTTACACATTTTTGTAATTGTCCTAAATTTGTCTGACTATCTTACCTTGAAAAAAAAAATTCTAGGTAAGAGTCACAAAAATGTAAGACAGTCACAAAAATTTCTGAAAATCGGGGCGATAATAAAAAAATTTACAAAAGTAGGCATAAGCTAATTCTACAATTGGTAGCATAAGCTTGTTCTAAATTTGTAAGCATAAGCTAATTCTACAATTGTTGACATAAGCTTATTCTAAAATTAGCGGCATAAGCTTATTTAAATATTATTTCAGTAATATTATCACGAGGGTTCCGTTTTGATTTTTCTACAATAAAATTAAAGCGTTTTTCAATACTTTCTAAAGTCTTTTTAAAGCTTAACGCTTAGGCTTGCAAGCTTAATATAATATTTTTCTAAAGGGTTTTGGTCCATTGGGTTGTTTCGATCAGAAGAGACAGAATTAACTAATACCAATGCACAATTCATTTCTCAACTAGAATGCTTCTTCTTCTTAATCCTATCTCTTTTTCACAAGTAATTATCACGTTTTTTGATGCGCTTTATTCACATACAATAGTTGTATACCAAGTGTAGGTTAGAGATTGAGTCGAATTGCTATAATAATGTCGAATTTTGTGCCTAAAAAATATGTTTTGCGGGGAAGTCTGACAACGTTCTTTCATTTGAAGTAAACGACTGCTAAAAGTTATCAATTGTTTGTAGAAGCTTACGGTCAACATGCACCAACTCAAAAAACTTGTGACGGATGGTTTGCGCGATTCGAAAGTGGTGATTTCGACACAGAAGACAAGGAGAGGCCTAGTCAGCCGAAAAAGTTTGAAGATGAGGAATTGAAAGCATTACTCCACGAAGATTGTTGTCAAACGCAAGAAGAACTTGCATTATCATTGAGAGTCACACAACCCACAGCGCAAAAAGTCATATGTAAAGCCCGGCCAACCAGCCAAGTCAACGCCGAAGCCGAATATCCATGGCGCCAAGGTAATGCTCTGTATTTGGTGGGATTAGAAGGCTGTTGAAAACGGGTCAGACGATCACAGGGACATGTACCGAACACAATTGATTCGTTATACATTATTAACTTGTATACCAATAACTTTCAGTAACAGTTTCTTTTAAATATTTAATTCTTTAAGAGCGATGATTTAGGTATTAGGGTATATATACATTTGCTACAACAACTATTAACTTCAAAAAATGCGAACGGAGCAAATAAAGAGTCAGTAAACGGTAATTCTTTTAAGAGCTTTCGGATTTGATTTAAAAAAAAAAAAACACATAAAACTTCGAGTCGATAGAACGATCTATATAAGTCAATGTTTAAAGATGATTTCATGTAAATGTTGACTGCGGCTACGCCTCAAATGGTTACATACGCTGGGGACAATTTGGGCATACTCTCTCCAACATATCGGCCGGTATCTCACGAATAAATTCTTCAATATTCGGCTTTCCAGTGCGTCAACCGTTGCGGGCTTGTCCCTATACACATGAACCTTAACATATACCCACAACAAATAGTCTAAAGGCGTTAAATCGCACGATCTAGGCGGCCAATTGACCGGCCACAAACGTAAACTGTTCTCCGAACTCGCCTCTCAATTGTGCCATTGTTTAGCATGCCGTGTGGAATGTTGCAACGTCTTGTTGAAACCACATGTCACCCAAGTCCAGTTCTTCTATTTTGGGCAAAAAAAAAAATTGTAATCATCTTACGATAGCGCTCGACATTCACAGAACCGTTCCTGCCTTCGTCGTCTTTGAAAAAGTACGGTCCAATGATGCCACCTGTCCATAATCTACACCAAACAGTGCATTTTTCGGGATACATTGGCAGTTCCTGCAATACTTCTGGCTGCTATTCACACCAAATACGCCAATTTTGCTTGTTCACGTATCCATTCAACCCGAAATGAGCTTCATCGCTAAACACAATTTTCCGATAGAAAAGTGGATCTTCATCCAACTTTGCCAGCGCCCATTCACCAAAAGTTAGCCGTTGTAGGTAGGTAGTGTGGCTTAAATTATTGCTCCAGCTGTATTTTAAAAGGTTTTACACAGGCCCAATTGCAGCAAACGGCGCCGAATCGATAATTTACGGTCATCAACAACACTGGAGGATACAGCTGCGAATTTGCTCTGTCCGCACTCCACGTATGCGTGCTGGTGGTTTAATGTCCAATAATGTAAATTTGGTACGAAATTTAGTCACAAGATTCCGAATAGCACACTCAGAAGGTCGGCCAAACTGACCATAAATTGGAAGAAGTGCACGATGCACTTTCTTAACCGACCATTCATTTTGATAATAAATTCAATAATCTGTAAGAGTTGTTCGTTTGTAAGACGATTCATGGTTAAATTATAGACTAAACTGAACATGCTTAACAGTAACATGTTACACGAAAACAGCTGAGCTGCCAAAAAGATTGTTGCCAAAAAGAAAGTTGCTAAAAAAATCACCCTTTATTTAGCTATTTTTACTGCATTTTAGCTCATATTTTCTAATGTTTAGTGCGTGCAAGTCGCTGCCCTGCTTTGTTTATTACAAATAAAAAAATTTAATTGGTATTAAAATTTGTAAACGTTCCTTGGCATAACACAGACATTACTTGTAAAATTTAAAATATTTGCAACAATAGAACTTTTTGGTTAGAAATTAAATGAAAATGATTTTAATTGATTTCCATTCAGTCTTACTCAAATATAAAAGAACAGAAATCGTTATCCCTATAAAATGTAATTTAAAAAGATTATAATCAAAATTTTGTTGCATTATTTGTAAATTCTCTTTAAGTAAATTGTTGTTCGCTCTAACTAGAGATATATAAAATTTCAACATAAAATGCATTGACAAATACACCAATGGCTTGGTTTACAAGGATGTTTTTTCAACACAATTTTCCTTTCAAAATTTTTATATTTATGAAAATATTTGTGAATTTATTTAGTTTCAATTCAAAATTTTTAGTAAACTTTTTTCATATATTTTTAAACCATAAACTAAGGAACAGATGTAATTTAGTAATATTTGCACAACGATGCTTTGAGTAACATACGAGGGCGGTCCAAAATTAACCTACCGAACAAAGAAAACGCAACAAATTTGCGAAAAATTTTCTTTACTTGTAAACATTATCTCCTTTTAACTCGATACACTTTTAGCAGCTTCGATTTCCTGTCCAGATCTTTAAAATAGCCATCAATAGCAGACTCCACCTCTTCATCGTTTTCAAATCTTTTACCGCCGAGCCATTATTTCAAGTTTGGAAATAGAAAATAATCCAAGGTAGCAAAATCTGGCGAATAAGTTGTGTGATGAAGCAACTTGATTTTCGGCATCGCAATATTAGATGTGTGGACTGGTGCATTGTCTTAATGAAATAACCCATTCTTTTTGGCCTAATCCGGCCATTTTACCATAATTTTATCAATTAAACGCTGCAATAAGCTAGAATAATACTCGCCGTTGATAATTTTTCCTTTTGAAGATAATCAATAAAACTTAACCCACGCGCATCCCAAAAAAGCAGACGTCATGACCTTGTCTGCAGATGGAACTGTCTGCACCTTCTTGGATGCGATTCTACTATTTCAGGGCCTTGCTTTTACTATTCATTTGTATCAGGTTGTGGACCCATGTATGTAGTTGTGGACCCATGTCCCATTCATGGTAACGAACGACGCAAAAACTCGTTTTTATTGCGGTGAAACATCGGCAAACACTTTATTGAAACATCTTCACAACATTGTTTTTATTCTATTGTGCGCAAACGCGGCACTTATCTGGCGCACACCTTTCTCATCTCCGAATTTTCGGTGAATATGCGATGTATAGCACTTTTTTAAATGACTATCATTTCAGCCAGCTCACACAATTTCAGCCGACGATCGTTCAATAAAATTATGTATATTTTCTTCACCGTTTCTGGCGTTGACACCCCAATTGGTCAATCCCTACGGTGTTTGATTTGGCAACATGTACGCCCTCGTTTAAACTCTGCCACCCCATATTTAATAGTCGTAAACTATGGAGCAGACTGCCGCAGAGTAAAATCTAGCTCGGCTTTAATATTGGTTGGACTGAGACCTTTCAAATGAAAGTATTGAATTACATAACATTGACCAATTTTTACCATATTTACAAATTCACAGAGATCGTTCATTTTTGATGGCTCCAAAAAAAAAATACTAAACAACGTAGCGCCTTGAAACTTAAAACATATGTTTTATAAGGTTGTCACTTTTCAGCAAAATATTTTTTTCAAACTACTGCAGCCGTCTAAGCATTAGGTTGGCTACTTTTGATACCGCCCTCGTACATTTTGTTAGTGTAAGTGTTATCAAAGATGGGATATAATACTTTACAAGTTTTAGAGAATTTTCTAAAGCAAGATCAAACACACATATCTCATGATTTTTTTATTACATACCTAAATTGTATTATATTAAATGGTATTATTGGTCTGAGATAATGTTTGCTACTGACTTGACAAAATACTTATTAACAATTTATTCCAAAAAGATATATTTCTTCAAGCACTTTTTCAATGTGCAACTGTGTTTTTGCAGTGTAATTAGTTTTTAGAGGCTTTGATTTTAAACTATAATCCGAAACTTGTTGTGTGGATATGGTCGACCTTTTGAAAATAATTGACCACATTAGTATAATATTGATATAATATTAAAGTTGGAGAAAGTGAAAGATTTCTTCGAATCGTTTGAAAGTTGTACTTTTTATGGAATAAACTTCTTTAAAAGTTACAACAAAATGTAGGATAGGATTTGTTAGTCATTGACCAACTATAATCTTTTTTCTTATAACTTATTTGCATATGCGAATGCTCCTGCAAATAGTACAAATACTACAAATATACAATGATAATACTTTGGTCCAGGGATGGTAATTGCTGGACATGGTTTTTTTTTGCCTTTTCATTCTGATAAAAAAATATATTTATTTTATATAGAGTTTGCAGGCCAATATTTCAATTAAAATCTTTATTCAACTTTTCAATCATTTCTGTGTTGTTGACATCTTTAATATTTTCCTTAAAGCAATCTATAACATCTACACTTTCCTTTATAGAGAGTCCTTTTGTTTCCAATTTGGCGATGCTTAAACAAAGATACTCGAAATTACTTTTTATATAAGCTAAATCAGATTTAATGCCCAGTTTTGAAATATAAAGTATTGCAAGACAGTATAAAATTACATTTTATGGCAAGGATGACCAAAAATGGAATTCGTGGAAAGTAATTGAAAAAATGCTGCAGTTTATGGCAAATACCAAAAAAAAAAAACTTCCTCTACTAATAATTCTTTTACGCGATCACCTTTGAACCACTTGAAAATATAACTTATGGTCTTCACTCTGTCAAATATGACTTAGCCTCATTTTCAAAATGTCCCGTTAGCATTTAACTGAAACATTTCTTGTTGTTTCCCATATATATTTACAGCTGTTTGTAACCAGGAATTAAAGTCTAATATAACGCAGCACAACACATGAATTTCGGACTCAATTCTGGGAATTTCAAGTAATCGCAAAAATAGAATCTTTTGCATCATTCGTTTTGTGTCTCTTTTGTGTCTGAAGCAAAGTTGTAGATATTGAATAGGAGAAAAAAAAATGCGGAACAATCATACCCCCGAAAAAAGTTCCTCCGGTGCCTTAAAATCGCAAAAATGTCCATTTTCCCCATTTTTCACTTTTTTTGCTCAATAACTGGATTACAAATGAACAAATATGCTGTTTTTTTTTCTTTATAATATACGAGGGCGGATCAATAAGTCCGTGACTTTTCGAACTTCCCCCGTAGTTATATGAAATACTACACTGCTTCCATTAGGTACCACCTGTTAAGAGACTACTGTCAAATTTTGAGCAAGTTCTATCATTTACTTTGCGTTTAACAGCTGTTCAAAACATACAACCTCGTGGATTTTTTTAAAAATGGAAAAAAGTGAATTTCCAGTGCCCATTAAACATTATTTTTTGCGAAAAAAAACGTCAATCAAACCTTGGAAAAGCTTGAAAAATACTATGTGGGATTGAATCAATTTCAATGGTAAAAAGTGGTTTACTGACTTTCGTTGTGGTCGCACAAGTACAAATGACGCTGAACATTCTGGACGGTCAATTGAGGTCAATACACCCGAAAATGTCGAAAAAAATTCACGATATGGTGTTACCCGATCAAAAAGTAAAAGTGCGTGAAATTGTTGATGCCATAGGCATTTCATATGGCAGTGTGGTTTCGATTTTAAATGATCAGTTTGGTTTAAGAAAGCTGTCTGCAAGATGGGTGCCGCGTTTGCCTTCAATTGACCATAAACGTAATCGTGGCCAATAAGGTGGTGGCAACAGTGGGATGCACAGTGGGACGCATGAGGGATAATCTACATCGATTACCTTCAAAAGGGAAATACAATAAACGGCGAATATTATGCCAACTTATTGGACCGATTTAACGAGGATTTAAAAAAAACGACCCCATATGGCCAAGAAATGCCTATTTTATGGACCTTGAAAAATCCTATTTTATGGTATTGAGCTAAAAAAAATATTTTTTTTTGCAAAAAAAACTGTGTTTCATTCCAAAAGTCACGGACTTATTGAGCCGCCCTCGTGTATAATATATAACCGTGTTTAAGTATAGAAAAAGTGCTAAAAATCCGCTTGAGCCAAAAAATTCGTATAGCCATTAAATTATTACTGTAGCCAACTTGACAAAACTAATGATGCAGAAGTTTTATTTTTGGGGCTACTTTCACGTGCAATTCCCAGAATTGAGTCCCAAAAGTATGTGTTGAAACATGTTGCACTGTGTAATAAACGCTTTCTGATTAAATTTTTAACAAAAACTAATAATAATACTTTTTTAGTTTTTAATTGGGTATTCTTTATATAAGGGATTGTAATAATAATGCCTTTTAAATGCAAAAAGTAAGGTTTTGACTTCCATTTTTTTAGCAATTGTTTTAATTTCATTTTTAAATTCTATGGCAATTAAAACTTTAAAGGGTGCTTATTTTTACTTTGATTTCACAATATAAAAAATGTCCATTTTAATGAATTGTTTTGTTTAAAAAAAAACAACAACAAACATAATTTTTGCTCGAAAAGATAAAAGTTAAAAAGTTACTTTTATTTCAGACCACAATGTAACTACACAGTGGTGAATCCGCAGATTTTAAAATACAACTGTGGTATTCAAAAGATGCTTTTTTGAATACCAAAAAAAAAAAAGAAAATTGCAGTTTGTCGATTATTTCATTATCCACTGTTTTTTATGATTATGATCACACAAAAACATTTCAAGACAGGATCTTTATTTTTTCAATATTATTAAAATCTATATTGCGATTTTTTTTTATTTTTTCGATAATGTTAAAAGCTATTTTAAGCTTTTTTACAATATCAGAACTAAAAAAAACTAAATGCAACAGTTAAAGTATACTCCGGGAAAAAACTTCATCATATCTATGAAAAACTTCAAAAATATGAAGATAAAGTTCATTGATTTTCGTCCAATGCAACACTTCCTGAATATGATGAAGTTGTGGCATAAAAGACCAAATTGATGAAAGACTTCCTCATATTTATGAAATGAAGTTTCATAACTTTTTTATGAAGTATTTAATAAATATTACGAAACATTTCATAAATATGATTTCATAAATATTTTTTTACGCCTATTAAAGTTAAAAACATCAATTCAAGTTAAAAATTTTCATTTGAAATTAAAAAATATAATTTTCTATTTAAACAACAAATAATTTTCTCGTAGATTTTGAGTTTTTAAAAAGCATAATTTCAAATGATATTTTCTATATTTCAAATCAAGTAAGTACTTTCTGAAGCGTACATACATTTGACTAAGAAATTTACAAAAACCAGTTCAAATAAACGTTTTCGACATTTAAAATGATTAATATAAGGGCTAAAGATGATATTCATTCCTCAAATACTCTGTCAATATAGCAAATAAAGCTACTAAACATTAGTTTAAAATTAGTTTGCAGAAAAAACTGCTAAAATTAGCAGAAATATTAGTAATTTAGGAATATCAAAAATATATATGTTGAATTTACATATACAAGGTGGCGCAAAAATAACCTTCCGATGTTTTTTGGCTGTAATTTAGAAACCAAATGAAAAACTTTGATTCTTCTTGTGGATTATTTTTATTTGGTATTTTAATTTTGTTTACATCAAGTCGAGAATATGATGTCATGTAAATGGCCGCCGCCACAGTTGATTGTCATTTGAGCCCTTTTTATGGCATTTTCCATCACTTTGGCCAAAACTTCCGGCGATAGGTCCTCACATTCTTGACGGATATTGTCTTTAAGAGCTGCAAGAGTCTGAGGCTTGTTGACATAAACCCGCGACTTCAAAAAGCCCCACAAAAAGAAGTCTGGAGCGGTCAAATCAGGCGATCTTGCTGGCCAGTGCAAATCGCCAAAACGGGAGATTAGGCGTCCGGGAAATGCATCCTTCAGCATATCGGTTGTGGCACGTGCAGTGTGTGCCGTTGCACCGTCCTGTTGGAACCACATGTTTTCCAATCCCAATTCATCAAGTTGCGGCAAAAAGAACTCGTTGATCATTGCTCTGTAGCGCTCACCATTCACAGTAACCGTTTGGCCCGCGACGTCTTCGAAGAAAAAAGGTCCGATGACTGCTCCAGCGAAAACAGCACACCATACAGTGACTTTGAGCGGGTGTAATGGCTTGTGCCAGTCTCTTCGAGGCGAGCGGCTAAACGTCGCAGTGTTTCACCAGTAGCCGTTGAACGGCCAGGAAATCTGCGACGAAATTCACGTTGTGCCAAAGTCACCGACCGATTATTGGTCAAATAAATAGTCACCAATATTCCGGGTTCTGGAGCAGTGTAGCGTAACATTGTTTATTAACGTGTATTTCGCATGTGTATACTACACAAATGTCACAACAGAACTGACATTAGGGGCCAATCGCAAAATTTATAGCATTTTCTGATAGGAGGATTACTTTTGCGCCGCCTTGTATATAGTTATATTTGAGCTAAAGTTTAGTTAACTGAAAGTTACAAAATAATCTGCTGAAATCTGTAAAAAAGTTTATTAGTGGACAAAAATATCTAAAATTAATGTGAAATTTTTAAAGTTTTTTTTTTTTTAATGTGAATAAAAGTATCCCCTTATAAAATCAGCAATCTACAATTTTTTTAGCAAAAATTTCGGTTGATTTTAGCAAAACAAACTGTTATTTGCACTAATTTTTAGGTCAATATATAGCACAAAATTTGTTAATATTACTGTTTTTGGTTGCTACTTTAAGTCTACAAATATTTAGTAAAAGTTTTTGCTAATTTTACAGAGCAAAATGCTATTTTCAATTAACTAAAATTCACATCGAATATAACTAAAATTTTGTAAACTTAACAGATTTATTTTTGCTGTTCTTATTTTCTTAATATTTAGCAAAAAAAAAAATCTGCTAAATTTAGCAGTTTTTTCTGCAGGGTAAATTTTAGTAGCTTTTTCTGCTATTTTTACTGGTTTATTTCTATGAGTGTAGCATATTTAAAATGTATTTGCTAATTGGACGAATAACAAACAATAAAAAATTATACAATGACAAATACACTATTCGTGACTTCTTTTAATATTTCTCACAAATATATTACTTAAGACTTGATACTTGAGCGTATGAGTGATATTTAATGTACTTCAAGCATTTATATAAATCATACGCCACCGTACAAATAACAAACGTTCACGTTGATTCTACAGGATGTTTAACAGCTATGACGATAATTTTTTTTCCAATTATTCCTTAACTGCTGAACAAATCGCTTTGGTGTCTTCTGCAGATTTGATCACCAGTGTCTTGTTTTTCGATTGATGCAACATAAAAAGTAGCTGCTGTTAAGGTAAGTTTGATTTTTTTTTTTTGTCTTCAAATTTTATTTTCAAAATTATTTTAACATTTCATCTTAACTAACCCTATTCCTTTATAGATCGAGGTCATCTCTCCGCTGGGCACTGTAGGGAATTATAGATAACGACGCCCTTTTTAATTTAATTTTAATAAAAAAATTTATGAATTAATTAATTACAAATATTTAGTAAAAGTTTTTGGTAGTTTTAGCAAAGTAAATTGATAGTTTCAATTAACAATTTAACTAAAATTTTGTAAAGTCAACAGTTTTATTTGTGCTGTTCTTATTTCATTAATATTTAACAACAAAAAAATCTGTTAATTTTAGCAGTTTTTTCTAAAACGCAATTTTTGGCTAATTTTTAGTAGCTTTTTCTGCTATTTTTAAATGTTTATTTCTATTAGTGCATGCACAGAATTAAGTTATTCTGCACTGTCAGGTCTTGTTACAAAGTTTTTAAAACTCTTGAAATCGTTATATAAATTTATTCCTACACTGATAGAAATTTGTGCGTAGTATTAATGAATTCCTTCATTAATCCAATGAATTTTTTCATAAAAAAGTCCCCAAAGAAACGTTTCATTGAGTCAATGAAATATGTTTCATTAAATCAATTTTAATGAATGGTATCATTGACGCAATGAAAATTTCGTAGTTTTTTCATTAATCCTAGCCTAATTGTTGCTAAAGCTCATAATTTTTGACGAATTCGAAAAAGATAAATTTTGAAAAGTAGCTGATTAGATTTCAGATCGAAAATTACAAATTTTGAAAATAAAATTTTTTTATCCTTAAAAAAGAAATATTTTAATTATTGTACTTTTTTAAAATTATGTATATTAAGAACTTTAATGATTGAAAAAATCGTTTAAATGTAATTAACAGGCGTTAAAATATTACAAGCTGAACTAAAAAAAAAAACAATTTTAATTTATTTCTGTTTTTATTGTTTTATTTTTACAAAATTGTTCAATCTTTCTTTACATTTTTTATAATTTGTGTTAAAAGATGACATATTTTCTTATATGTCGGTACAAAATATGTAATTTTGTATCGATCTGGCTTGGAATTCTGTAGAACGATCGACGAGTATAGTCCACTTTTTGTAGTTAAATACGACCATATCAGATAAAAATATTAAATATTGTTAACAATGTTGTTAAAAAACAAAAAATTATTATCGTTTAGCATAATGTTTTTGTGTAACATCGTCAAAACGATAACAATTTAGGTCTCTCTTTGAACAAAACTATATAGTTTTTCTTAGAGAATCTGTTAACTGGAATTTAGTGACTATTCAAATTCGTCAAAAACTGTTAGCTCTAGGAAAATTTAATAAAAAAAATTATTTATATCAAAGTTTTGGTTAATTCTGTTTAAATGAAATTTTTCAGTTTTTTTTTTTTACTTAAGTCAAAATTTTTATTAAAAAAAATTTGAAAATTTTTCATTGATTTAATGATTTTTTTTATGAAATTATAAAAAAATCATACAAAATGTCAATGAAAAAAAAAAAAAACAATATTAATGAATTTTCATTCAGTTAATGAAATTTTTCATTAAACCAATGAATCGATTTTAATGAAATCGTTTCATTAATACTATGAAGGAAAATTCTATCAGTGTACTAATAAATTGAATGGCATTTCCTTGCTATCGTTGCAATTCTTATTATTTTACATACTAAAGTCCTTTTCAAAAAAAGGTTTGCTTAGTGGTATTGATAGAACAAATGAGATCAGCTTTGTGAGAATCGTAGTAGAGAAGAGTAAGCATATTTCTAAAAATCATAACTACATTGTAAATATCCGACTGCAGTTTCTAATAATTAACATTCATCAGTGATTCTGATAATACTGTAATATTTGTTATGTTTTTTATTGTTTGATTGCGTCTATATGAAATTGTTGTGCAATGACTGACCGTGGTATAGATAAATTGCTTTCTAATACCACATTTTGCGTGAAAACAACACCATATTTTATCATAACAAATATACTAAAAGACGACGCTTCACCATAATATTTGAAAGAAGTGTTCAGTTGCTTTTTACAAAACTTTGTTCCAGGAAAACTTTAAAAAAAAAAAATAATTCACGTTTTTGGTTGTACTTTAAAATATCTTGACAAATCATATATTTTCTTGTAAATTTGACACATAAAGATCGTCTGACAAGCCTATGTGGAGGGTATAAAAAAACCTAAAACTACTGAATATTTTAAGCGTCAAAAGAAAGTGTACAATTCGACCATGATTTATAATTTACCTTTTGAATTGTTAAAAATACCTTTATTTTTTGATAATTTCAATTCCGTTAGTCATTGTTCAGCATATTTATTAAAAATGTTTGTGTCGGTACAATTCTGATTTTTTCGAAATTACCGACTTTATATCCAAATTTGGTCATAAAACATCTGAATATTTATTAACTTGCACAAAAAAGAAAAAAATGAACCAAAATTATCTCATTTATTGACTGAATCGAGAATACAGCAAAAAAAAAAAAAAAACATTTATATAAAGAAAACGTTAACAAATTTTAAAATTTGTTCTAAGTCTTTTATGCCAAGGACATTTAATCATTGTATGAATTGTGTAGAAAAATCATACTGAAAACCAAGTATCCAACAGATATTTAAAAAGTGTCAAGTGTAACAATTTTTACGATTTCAATTCGACTGGCACTACATGGTAAAGGACTATATACATGTAGGAGTTTCGAGTAAAAAACATATACGTCAATTATTTAATGTTTTTGAATTTTACCACGCCCATTCACGTCCAATTGGAAAATATTGTTCCAACTACAACTAATTTGAAACTGATCGGACAACAGTCATATTAAGTTGTATGAATTTTTCTTGCCAGTGGAACAATTTAATTAGCTTTGCGTTATATGCGCTTTCTCCTCAAAACTCATTTATGTAGTTCACTACCAGTAGTAGTGCTAGCCGAACTATAGGGACGTCACACACTGGGTTATTGGGTATCAAAACTGTGGATTAATTAAAAAATTAATTTTGAAATAACACTCGAATACTTAATAACCATAGAAACTACACATAATTCTGCGTCACTAACCGAAAAAATAACGGCTCTAGGTTGTATAGTGAAGCTGCATTATGTTTTTGAATTTACACTTTTATTCTTTGTTCGCTTGCGCTCGCTGTAAAATTGATATTTTAAGTTTAAAAAAGTGTTTCTTCGATAAAAAAACCTTCAAGTGAAATTTAAATCTGAGTATGGAGCCTTCAACTTCAGGTATTGAACTATTTTTCAGATACAAGTATTACAGGAAAAAAAGTAATTTAATATTTAAATTATTTTTTTGTTCAAAGTCCCCAAAATGTGCATATTTGGGGTATATATTTGGACATATAGTTAATTATCGGACTAGATCGGGCTCTGATTTTTTTTTTTTGATTTTGCGGATTGTAGACGATGTTTCTGCAAAAAGTTGAGCTGCGCTTTTGTGGCATATTTGATTAATTCTACTTTTTGTTCATTATGTCAGTGGTCAAAAATGATCAATTTCCACGCATGTTTTTGTTGCTGGCGTTTTGTATATCTGTTTTGTTTTGTTATTGATATTTATTATTTGTTTTGTGTTGTTGTTGAGGAAGATATTCCTATTTTCAATGCCACAATGAATCGTTTCATCTCCGAATTTAAAACCCGATGGACAAGATGTCATAGAAAAGAAGAACGTTTCTTTAAAACCCATCGGAATTGGTTAGACTCTTCTATTTCTTTTTGTACTAAACAGCTAAAACGAGGTCGCAAAGAAATTGCTTTCGAAGAATGCGGCCCAAACACAAAGTACAAAAAAAACCAAGGTTTTGAGAGACAACACATCGTTGTCAATGCTAGCTTTTGCAACTCAACTGAAGTTACGGGAGTCTGGTAATATTGGGGCATCTAAGTTAGTAAATGATGTAGCTTCTTTGTCACCAACGAGAGCGGACAAATAAAGGAAAAGTTTAATTCAGTCGGCGGCGTCCAACAAAATGAGTAGTGAAGAAGCATTATCTGTTTTGGTTGAAGCTAAACTATCGCGGCATCAATATAATATTGTGAAATTATCTGCTCCAGCAAGGTTTCCCTCGTACACTGCTGTCCAGTTAGCAAAACAACAATGTTATCCAAAAAGCGATAGTATGAGAGTATGTGAAACCTCAGTCGAAGTTGATTTACAGGCACTTCTTAATCACACTGTTGAACGCCTAGTACTGCTGCAAAACTGTGTGATTGATTCTATTAATAAAAAAGAATTGTCTGAATTTTGTTTATACACAAAATGGGGCTTCGATGGGAGTTCTGGCCATAGCTCATATAAACAAGCATTTCATGGTACAGACGCTACTGATTCCTCTGTGTTAATAACATCAATTGTGCCATTAAGGTTGGTATGCGGGGAAAAAATTATATGGCAGAATCCCCGCCCTTCTTCTACCAGATTCTGCAGACCATTGAAAATGGAGTTCATCAAAGAAACATCAGTTGTTTCAAAGCTAGAGCATGATAGAGTCAATGAAGAAATTAAACATCTAACTAATTAAATTGTGGCACTTGGTGAGAAAGTTGTAGTAGTGAGACATAGTTTAATATTATCGATCATAGATGGAAAAGTTTGTAACGCTCTCACTGAAACTACATCTACACAAAAGTGTTACTTCTGCGGATCCACCAGCAAAGATTTTAACCAAATTGATAAAATGATAAAAAAAGGAAATTAACACTGATAACTTACAATTTGGGTTATCGATTTGCATGGATGGATACGATTTTTTGAGTGCCTTCTTCATTTGTCATATAAACTGCCAATCAAAAAATGGCAAGCTAGATCAGACTCCGAAAAGCAAATTGTCGAAAAAACTAAAGCAGAAATTCAAAAACAATTACGAGAGAAAACTGGTTTAATTATTGATCGTCCAAAACCCGGATTCGGTAACTCCAATGACGGAAATACGGCCAGGCGTTTTTTTCAGAATGCGGAACTATCAGCGGAAATTACAAAAATTAACGCTAATTTAATAGTCAGAATGCATAATATACTGATTGTTGTTTCTTGTGGTCATGAAGTAAATGTACATAAGTTTCGGGAATATGCACATGAAACGGCTAGAATCTTTGTAGAAAATTATCCGTGGTACTATATGCCTCCAACATTGCATAAATTTTTTATTCACGGACCTGAAATAATAGCATATGCATTGTTACCGATTGGCCAATTATCGGAAGAAGCGCAGGAAGCTACCAACAAAGATTTCAAAAAATATAGAGAGTGTTATTTTAGAAAAATGGATCGACAAAAGTCGAATCAAGACGTTTTTAACATGATGCTGATTAATTCTGATCCAATAATATCAAGCAGGAGAAAATTGCCTGAAAAAAAATTACACAGCCTACCAAAAACGGCTGTAGATATGTTACAATCTCCATCCTTAAATTTGGCAAACGCTTATGCCAGAGACAATAATAGTGCTCATGGCAGTGATTCCGACGAGGAAGATGGTGACGATGATAGCAATGATGATGCATAATTAATTGATTGTAATGAAATTTATAATGAAATGTTTGTTTTTTTATTTAAAATAATAAATAGTCGAATTATCGCAAAATTTAATTTTTTCTGCATATTTTAGGGTAATATACAGAAAAACCTGTAACATCGATATCTCGCTAACTAAGGGATTTATCGATAACTTCATTTTAGTTTTCCGCCTAATTTTAGAAGCACGACAAAACAAAATTATCTGGTCAAGTAAAACGCTGAAAAGTTATCATATTGTTTATAACTTCAAAGCCAGATATCTCGATAACAAAGCGAGTTATCGATAATTATTACTTAATTTTTTCGGTTTATTTTGAAGTATTCTCTAAGAAAATAAAACGGTAAAAAGTTATCGATTTTTTTAAACTTCAACTCCAGATATCTCGATAACAAAAAGAGTTATCGATAATTCTTACTTAATTTTTTCGGTTAATTTTGAGGTATTCTCTAAGAAAATAAAACGGTAAAAAAGTTATCGATTTTTTTTTTAACTTCAACTCCCGATATCTCGATAACTAAACGAGTTATCGATAATTTTTATAAAATTTTTTCGGCTTATTTTGAGGTGTTCTAAACAAAAATTATCAGTTTGAGAGGCCTCGGAATTAATCCACAGTTTTGATACAAAATACCCCAGTGTGCGTCATCGGCGACAGTGAAACCTTCTGAAATATTTATTTTTATCCTTTAAAGGGATTTTCAATTGGCTGTTTTCATATTTCGCACAATGGTTCGTATTTCAGTGTCATTAAGAATGTTTCGCCTACCAGATTAGAAACGATTTTGTTACTTTTTGAACTTCGTTTTATTTATAAATTACTTTTTATTTATTTTATTGCTTCTGTCATATATTTTGCAGATTTCGACTAATTTTCCCCACTTTTTATAATATTTCAGCACAATTCACGGCCATTCGCGGAGTTTTTTTGACCCAATTTGAACATTAAGTCGATAATACCGAAAAAGTAAGACTTGTGCCGATCACGAACAAAAAAAGTGGATTAATTGTTAATAAATATTCTCGATAATGTGTTACAAAAGCCAATTAGCAAAAAAATTACGGTATTTTAACCAAAAAAATCAACATTTGATTTGATTGTCAAACTGTACACTTTCTTTTGACGATTAAAAAAAGCAGTGTGTTTAGTTTTTGATGTGAAATTTTTGCTGATGTGAGGTTATTGTAGTTATTATTTTATTAATTTAAAAAAGAGAAATCAATTTATTAAATAAGCATAAAATGTTTAGTTAAAGATAACCACAAAATATTGAAATATAATTCTAAACAAACTAGACTTACGTGTACACTTTCTTTTACCGTTCACTGTATATGTTCCAAATGAAATTAGCAAAAAAAAAAAAAAAATACTAAAAAAAAACCTTAAATTGGTGAAAAAAAAAATTTTGTGAGTTCAAAAAGCCTTTTGCATGTAAAAAAAAAATACTTTTGTGGTGAAATAACAGTTTTGGGGTGAAAAGCTGTTTTTGTGTGGTGAAAAAAAAAATTTTGTGGTTGAAAAAAACAATTTTGAGGTGAAATATAAATTTTAGGTGAATTTATAATATTATTCACCTTTTAGAGTATGGTGGAAAAATATGATGTATTTTGTATACACCAGACGCCACTTTGAAATTGTACTAGTATATTTACTACGTAGTGTATTATACACCAATATGTTAGGAAAATTTAGGGGTACCTTTACATTTTCACTCATAACTTTTGAACGCTAGACCAATTTTACTCGTTTTTAATACCGTCGGGAGGATGTACATCAATCTAGGTAAAAATGAGCAGTCTATATTGCGTATTCGCGCAGTGATCGCCATTTCAACAGACAGGCAGACGGACAGACATCGCTAAATCGGCTTAAAATTAAATGAGGATCAAGAATATATACTTTATGGGGTCTTAGACCTCTATTTCGAGGAGTTACAAACGGAATTATAAAAAAAATGTCGGTATGGTTTACATGTAGTTAAAATTCTAAAATTTGTTTTGAACCGCATACTGATTTGTTTTTAAAGTTTTTGTCAGTTATTTAAAAAAAAAACATTTAAAATAAAGAAACAATTATATTTGTATAAATGAAATCTCTGTAAACTGTGTTTCAAGTGAGTTTTAATTTCTTCATTTAATAGTTTTATATATTTTTAGTGAAGTTTAAGTAAATTTTCTTAAGTTCCATCCCTGCTGTGGTCATAACATGGCAGTAACAAACAATAATGACATTCATATCAATGCATATAAAGTTCTAGTTGTATGAAAATGTAACAATTTTATTAAGCAAAAAAAATAAAAAATACCTTCTCCATGAATGTATGAAAATTTACACTATGTTCGAAAAGTATTCGGAATTTAAAAATATTTATGAATTGGCACTGGAATTTGACTTTTAAAACTTTTCATTATATTAATGCAGTTTTTTATAAAATTTAATGGAAAATTTCATTCTATTTACAAAAAATTTAATACCACTAATGAAAAAGTTTCATTAAAACTATGAAGATTTTTTAATAAAGTTAAAGAAATTTTTCAGTCACATTGTAAAGAAAACTTCATTAGTTTTGTGAAAAAAGTTCATTAAAACTCATCCAATTAATTCTCTCTGTGTACTCAATACATTGTTTCTGCTAAATTTGATAAAAATCCATTCGCTTTCAAGTTAAGTCGATGTATTTTACAAGTATTAGATGGGACTCTGCGATTTCTTTAATAATAATGGTGTAAATTAAGCTCCAAACTGCTATTTGAATTTTTAGATTTAGTTTTCAAGTATTTTGTAACTTTGATTTCAATTTAGGAAACTGATGAACAAAATTTAAAATCGTGTAATTCCAAAAAAAAAAAAAAAACTTTTTGAACATAGTACGTCAAAGACACTTTTCATAAAAAGTATGAATAATTTTTTCTTTTTTTTTTGCAAATTCACATCTACAAAGAGCCAATGTTAATGCTTGGATTTTAAAGCAAAAAAAAAAAAAAAAATAGAAATGAAATGAAATGAAAATACTACAATTTTTTACTCGTAAAATATAGAGCAACAAACAAGCCAATATCTTGCAACAACAAAGTGGAAAATGAGAACTTTTTAAGATACAACAACAACCACAATGAACAAAAAAAATTACAAATATATCGGAGACTATAAGAACAAAACATGAAATACGAGGAGAAGTACAATAAAGGCGAAAGGATGCAAATTAAACTGAACTACAAAATAATAAAAAATAATTATTTGCTGCTTAAACAAGAACTACATATAAAAAGTAATTAAAATTTAAGGTATTTATTACCAACTTCAACCTACCGTGTCACAGTGGGGAAAATTGAGCCAATTTTCCAACAGCAGACAGTTTTACACAAATTTTAAAAATAGCTGACTAATTTCCAGATGAATTGCCCATGGCCGATTTTTGATAGTCATTAAATTTGGGCATTCTAGTTTCTTTAAGTGAGCGCTCTTTCTAGTTCGATTGAACTGAATGAACCGGTCGCTCTTCTAGTTCAATCCATCTTTGACTATTTCGTTCAATCGTTCATATGACAATGTTCTAGATCGTTTTAACGAACTACTCATATTTAATACTTGTTTCTTCTTGCTATTAATTAATAATGGCAAAAAATTACAAATAAATAAAATGAAACAAAAGTGTGAAGTTTTCTTGATCGTCTTTTATTTAATTCTTCGTATTTTAAACGAGCTTAAGATCCTTTATTTATAAATTATAATTATTTATTTCCAATATTTCGTCTCCACATTGAGTGACTTCTTCAGAGAACAATTATTATACGAGAGCGGATCAATAAGTCCGTGACTTTTCAAACTTCCCCCGTAGTTATATGAAATGCAACACTGCTCCCATCAAGTATCACCTGTTAATAGACTACTGTCAAATTTTGAGCAAGTTCCGTCATGGACTTTGCGTTTAACAGCTGTTTAAAACATACAACCTCGTGGATTTTTTTTTTAAATGAAAAAAAGTGAATTTCGAGTGCTCATTAACCATTATTTTTTGCGAAGAAAAACCGTCAATCAAACCAAGGAAAAGCCTAAAAAAGTGGTTTACTGACTTTCGTTGTGGTCGCACAAGTACTAATGACGCTGAACGTTCTGGACAGCCAATTGAGTTCAATACACCCGAAAATGTCGAAAAAATCCACGATATGATGTTGGCCGATCGAAGAGTAAAAGTGTGTGAGATGGTTGATGCCATAGGCATTTCGTATGGCAGTGTGGTTTCGAGTTTATATGATCAGTTGGATTTAAGAAAGCTGTCTGCAAGATGGGTGCCGCGTTTGCCCTCAATTGACCATAAACGTAATCGAGTAAAAATTTCAAAGGATTGTTTGGAGTTGTTTAACCGCAATTCGAATGAGTTTTTGCTGCGTTTTGTAACTGTGGATGAAGCATGGATCCATTACAACACTCCGGAGACCAAGCAGCAGTCTAAACAATTTGTTTATCCGGGTGAACCGGCTCCGAAGAAGGCCAAGGTAAGTTTGTCGGCCAATAAAGTGAAGGCAACAGTTTTTTGGGATGCACGCTGGATAATCCACATCGATTACCTTCAAAAGGGAAAAAACAATAAACGGCGAATATTATGCCAACTTATTGGACCGATTTAGCGAGTATTTAAAAAAAATATACCACATATGGGCAAGAAAAAAATTTATTTTCATCAAAAAAAAAAAAAATTCTTTTTCATCAAGATAATGCACGGGTGCACACGTGTGCAGTCTCAATGGCAAAATTCCATGTATTGCGCTACGAATTGGTACCTCATCCACCATATTCTCCGGCTTTAGCCCCCAGTGACCATTTCCTATTTCCACAGCTAAAGAAATGGCTCGGTGGAAAGAGATTTAGTTCCAACGTTGAAATTATTGATCAAACAAATACCTATTTTATGGACCTCGAAAAATCCTATTTTTCGGAAGGGATACAAAAATTGGAGAAACGTTTGACTAAGTGTATTGAGCTAAAAGGAGATTATGTTGAAAAATATTTTTTTTTTTTTTCAAAAAAAAAACTGTGTTTCATTCAAAAAGTCACGGATTTATTAAGCCGCCCTCGTAATTTGAAATAAATAAATTTTTGTTTTAATAATTAAACACTTAAAAACATATAAAAAATTTTAAAACAAAAAAGAAATAAAAAATTTGTTATAAGTGTTTAATTATTAAAACAAAAATTTTATCAACCAAATTACAATAATTGTTCCCTGAAGAAGTCACCCAATGTGGAGACAAAATATTGGGAATAAATAAATAAATTATAATTTATAAATAAAGGATCTTAAGCTCGTTTAAAATAAGAAGAATTAAAATGAAATATATTTAACAAAAAATGCATTAATCAAAATAAAAAAATTAAGAAAAACGAGGTAGGTCAAAAATAATATTTTTAATGTATTTCGTTTAAATTGAATTTCAAATTTACTTTAAAAATAACAAAAAAAAAAAATGTGTAATAATTAAAACGAACGAAAGGCACGATTGAATTAAAAGCGCGGATAATGGCGAACTAGGTCATATTGTTTAATTAGATGATGAAATTGAACTAGTCCGATCGCGAACTACACAAGTCTATTAAGTTTTTATTCTTAATAAATATATAAATATAATTCAAAATAGCAATTTACTGTGTTAAAATTAGCAAAAACCTTTACTAAATATTTGTTGACTAAAAACAGCAAACAAAAAATGTAGCATCAACAAAATGTTTGCTTTATTTAGCTTAATTTTAGTAGAATGCAAATGACTGTATATTTTGTTAAAATGAATAGAATCTTTTGCAAAAAAATCGTAGATTGCTGATTTTGGAAATGCAGATTTTTATTCGCTTTAAAAAAATAATAAAAAAACCACTTCAAAAATTTTATATTTTTTATAATTTTTTTTTCCTACTGATATTTAGCAAATTTTTTAATTAATTTGTTACTTAAAATTAACTAAAATTTATTAAAATAATTTGGACATATGGGTTTATGTATTATAATATATAATAATCTCTTATACGCATTGAAAATATTATATATTGGATCATATATAATCATATCTTAAACTAAATTGTTAATCGCAATTTCATATAAAATTATATCTTGAATTGCATTATTCATATGGCACCAAGTATAAGCATATCTTATATAGCACACACAAATATTTTATATCTTAGATTATATATCTTATATGTCAGCATATATGATAAAATAATGTTATATATATGACAATGGATCTATCGTATCTTATTATATATAACATATATGCTTTATATCTTATTTTATAACGGTTAATATTTAACAATATCGAGCCCTAACCGCCAAAAAAAACTTAAGCGACAAAAGCTGAATTTTTCAGGACAAGGTTTTTTTAGTTTTCTCAGTACTCAGTGCAGGTATTGGCATGAAAGTTTCAAATTATGCTTTTCTTTGAGTAATTAACTAATCTTAGTCGTTACATTCATCATTTTTAAATAAGAAGTAGGATTTTTGTGACTTAAGTTTTTGCGCTGTCATTGTAAAATGCTAAAGTGATGTATTTGTGTCGGTTAAGTTTTTATTTTTTAAATTTATTTTCAAAATGTGGACAACTTAAAAGAAAGGAAATTCACATAGTACAACATAACGTTTAATGTAATAAAAAAAATTAAATTCATGGTAATATAAGGTTTATTCTTTAGTGTCTTCTTCATCTGTTTCTGGTAATGTATCTTTAATATTATTTCCGTGTTTTAGGCTTAAATATTCATTGTGGAATTTTTTATTTATTGCATTTTTATCACAAAGCTTTTTTAAATCATTGTATTTAGCAGATGAAATTTTTAAGAAATCGTTATATGCAGGAATTGGTCCATTTTTTGTTATGGGCAAATTTCGTTTTGAGCGTGATATTGTACTGAGATCGATTTTTGTTGTTTCGGAATTTTGAAAATAACCATACTTAAGTATGATAATGGAACTGTCTTTTTCAAATATGGCAGAGCGTAGAGTTTTAAATGAAATTTTTATTGAACTAGGAAACAGTACATGTGAAAAAGCTTTCCAGTCTTTAAAATCTCCATTATTCATTAAAACACATTCATAACCAGCTGGTCTAGTTCTTGCATTGGAAATCACAGTATACCATTCACTTGGAGCCCAAACACTTCTGTCACGGATAAACCACTCTATAGTGCTGTGAATGGAGTCCACAGGCATCATTGTATGTCCAGGTAATAAATATGTAATTTTTATTTTCTTTATAAAAACAGCAGTTTCAAGAAAAAATTTCAAAGCTGAAAGCACTGCTCTATTTCGGTTTTGAACCGCACAGCTGTCGCAGTAAAGGCTTATTGAAGAACAGGTTCCTCTCTGGTCAACACGTGTCAAATATTGGAACAATACTGTGGCAATTTCATTGCATCCTCTTTTTCCGTCAGTCTCTCCCCACAAAAAGCAATAACCATTTCTTGTACCATTTTCATAAACACTTTCGTTATAGTATGCGTATTTTCTTGAGTAAAATAATGTAACACTTTTTGAATGGGTCGTGTTTAAAACTTTTTGTAGATCGAAGCTAGCGCATAAAAACGATGAATTTGTTTTGCTTTGTGCCTGTTCCTCCAAAAATATTTCTTTACACTCCTCCTTGTCCTTTATATGATTTTATATTTTTCGGACTGCTCCATAGTTTTTTTTTCTTCCTCTTCCAAGTTTTTGTAGCTTTCACATGTAACGCATTTGTCCTTTTTAGGCAAGTGGAAACCAATATTGAAGTTATTTTTAAAAACTGAACGAAAAACTCTTAGGGACAACTGAGACGATTCCTTATGAATACTTATTAAATGTTGTGTAAAGGCCTTATATAAACCAGAAATGTTTCGAAATTCACTTGAAATATACAGCTTATTACTTTTATTTCGGCAATAATGCGACGGAACTGCGGGCAAATTTTCAATAAATGATTTCAATATCAGTATTTTTGATTCATCAGTTTTATTGTGTGGCTTTGCTTTCGTTTAATATCACCAACAGCACTCATTATGTTTTTTCTATTTCTGACGTTTCGTAGAATTTGTTGGGATATATTTAGTGTTTTAAGTAAAAATTGTTGACAAACTTGAATATGTTTGAAGTTGTAGTTCATGTGGTACTCATAAGTAAATTGTCTTTTTGCACTTTCTGATCTTTTTCTGGCAACAGATTTACGTTTAATACATGAGCGCAACCATTTTTTTTGTCTATTGCTGTTGCCCATGCCCCAAAAATGCTCGTTTAATAACTCCCTGTCCTTTTCAGTGAAATTGGAGCTGCAGTTTCTTCCACAATTGTTATGGATACAGGGATTCGGCTTAACTGTAGTATTTCGCTGTTTCTTTTTTTTCAATCGATTAGGAACCGCTTTAGGAGCTTTGTATCCTCTCTTTCCTACACACATTTCTTCGTCAATGTCTAGCTCGGAGTCGCTGCTGCTATACGGAACAAGAACAATTTTCGTTGGCAACTTAAAAAAAAATGGTTACCCTTAAATCACATTTAGGAAAAAGAAGCCAAAAATGATTTGCATTTTTTATATTATTGTACACATCACTAACATGTGTATTGCAAAACTCGATGAAATTTCTATAATCAACAAAAACATAGTTACCTTTCTTTCACCAGATGCCATTTTAATAAATATTATCAAGCAATTAACACAAAAATGTAAACTTTTCCAAAGCCGCACAAAAAATGTAAGACTGAAAATTAAACTTAAAAGACACCACGCAGTCAGGAAATTTGTAAACAAAATGTGAATGTCGGTTGAGTTATTTTTGTTTTGACCTTATGTTAGTAACGGCACATCTGTCAGCTGTGAAATTTATACAGGGGTTGGGAATTATGTTTCTTAATCGACTTTCATCAAAAAGTCAAAATCGAAAAAATGTCGCTTGAGTTTTTTTTGCGGTTAGGGCTCGATATATCGTTATATATATGTTACCACATAAGAAATATATAATAAATGCATGACGCCATATACAATCATATACTATAATTTTTTAAGATGCAGTTTATAGCCTGTTGATCATATTGTAATTTCATAGATGTTGCAATTTTAGTCGCCTGGAAAAAATAACAAAACATTTTAAAAAAAAATAGCAAAATGCTACAAAGTGTATGTGGTGAAATAATGTCGAAAGACTAGAAAAAATATCCTGAAAGAAGTTTAAAAACACAATACAAAGTGTAGGAAAAATTGCATTTCCGTATTTCTAAGTGCATGCATGTTCATAAAAATAAAATATTGGTTACACAAGTGTATGTAGGTTAAACTTTTACGTTATTAAGATATTTTAAGTGTACACACAAATAGAAAAGTTAGTATATACACTCAAAAAAAGTCAGTAAAATCAGTAAAATCAGCAAAATATTTTGCTGATTCATTAAAATTTTATTCAGGAGGGTGCTTGCACAAAATTGATAATACCAGGAAAAAATTAGTGAATTCAGCAAAAGTATTGCTAACATTTAGTTGCTTGAAAATTAAAAAATTCCTGCCAAAAATTACTTAAATATTTGCTGAATATTAAGCTGAACAAAACTCAAAAAAAAATTGTAGAAAAATTATACCCTAGTAAATTTATTTGCTGAATATCCAAAAAAAAAAATTATAAAAATAAAAAATTGTCCTTACATTGCCGTCATATGTTAATTTAATATCTGAAAATATATAGAAATAATAATATATAACATAAAGCCATTGTTGTCTAAATGATGACAATTATGAATGAAGCCAAATGCCGTAGATAATTCTAGAAACAAAATATGACATACACATAAACAACCCCTTTTTCTGCAAACTTTCGCTTTATTTAGTCTATCTGCAGATATATTTGTTTGCAATTTAATCACATTCTATAAACTACCGCTACAATCATTTAGTTTAAAAATACACATTTTATTTTTATTAAATTTTAATAGCTTATATTGTATTTAAATTAATTAATAGACAATTTCTTTTACAAACCGTTATCAACACAATATTTGAGTTGTTGCATCCACAAGTTGTATGTATGATATATATTGTTGGCGTCTTTTTGTTTTATGTATGACAAATGGGGATACTAGCTTTAGATATTTTTTTTTAACTGTTTTTCATATTTCAAAGAGGTTTTTTATATATGCAATGAAAATTTTTGAGAAAAAATCGACGAAGTAAAAACATTACAGCTTCATAAACAAACTCCTTGCCCTATATTTTACATGAGCAAAATTTACTTCAAATGCCTTTTTCTCAAAACAGGATATTGAAAATCGGGTGGAACTGTGCAGCCTTAACGGATGGACCGATTTTCAATCGATTCGATTTGTGTTTTGTAGAGTACTAATAAATGAAGTACTTGACGTAGAGACATTTTAAAATGTTTGCCTAGTATTTTTTTGAAAAATAAAAAAACACGATTTTGTTTTTGTAGTTTTTTTAAATTTTTGAGTGTACCCTAGTAAAATTTTAATACTGGTATAATTTAATACTGAAGTGGGTTAAGCAGTGTCAATTGTCCTAAAATTACCCATACTCTGACTGGTAAAGGGACAAGAAAACAAGAAAAAGCCAGTTGGCCAGAATTTTATCCATTGGATAAACAGCTTCCAATGGATAAAATACTGGCCAACTGGCTTTTTCTTGTTAATAATCATTCTGGTTATTTCTGGTTTTCGTTTGTTTTTTAAACTAAAAATTATTAATTTTGTTTTTTTGTCGATATTTATGTTTTTTTATTTGGGTTTATTAAAAAATTATAGGCATGCGAAAATTGACCTAAAATAACCGGGACTGCTGGAAAAGGACTTATCACAGGAGTAGTATTATTTACAATTGATGTGAGTTATGTAGTGTAAATTGTTCTAAAAAGACTAGTTTCGTGATTGGTAGAAGTAGGACATATCACCTAACTGGTATATACATACATATTGACTAGAAAAAGCCAATGAGCTAGAAATTTATTGTTAAATTTTCTACCATTTTTTACACTAAAATGATTAAATTGTACGACATGTCCCTTTCAGGATAGTCATGTGGTTAGTCCGTTTTGGTTAGTCCTCCGACACGCCCCTTTTGCGACAGTCTTTGGTTAGTCCTGTGGCATGTCACTACGTGGTTTAAAGCAGAACAAATGACCCCCTCCTATGACAAGCCCATGTTAAAGTTGCCAGTTGTTTACATAGGGTAGGGTTTAGCAGAGGACCGGTCTCTGGCACGAAGAGACCGATCCTGTGGCGCACGCAGGACCGGTTCCATTCCCCATTGGGAAATGCTACATGATGGCCCCCGATTTTGTCTTTAAACAACGGGTATATAATGAAATGGATACCAGTGTTGCCAGCGTAGTCCGAATTCTAAATTATAATTTTCAGAATAATAACACACTGCTACAAAAAAAAACTTTTTGTCAGAACTTGAAAACCGACCTAGTGGGGGTTGTAGGCCTAGGTGAGGACATACAAAAACCGTTTTCAAAAATTTTGAAACACCCTCAAAATTTTGAATTATTTTCAAAAAACTGTTTTAGGGTAGGTCGTAGCACTTTAGTACCTCTAACTCACACATTTTTTGACCGATTTCAAAATTTTAAACAGTTTTGGAAAGACAAAGAATTAGGCTTTCATGAAATGTATTCATCAAATATATATTCCAAGACATTAGGTAAGTGTTTAGCAAAAGTTTCTCTTTTTTTTATTTTTTTTTCCAAATTTTTCAAATTCAACAAGAGTTATTTTAATTTTTTTTTATGAAAACCTATCTTTTTTTGCACTGTATTTTAAAGACAATTTTATATTTTATTTGTTAAAATCGGTTTCTATTTGCAAAAGTTACTAAACTTTTTCTAAAGTAAAATGTTAAGATTGCAGACTTTTCTTCTGGTAAACAACTTGACTTACAAAAACGCTTGTTTAATTTTTTTTTTTTTTATTCATATGGTTTGCGCTGGGGGAGAAAATGCTAAAAACAGGTGTTAATGAAAAGTTGAATAACTTTTACAATTTTCATCCGATTTGAAAAATTAAAACCATGTTTTGTTAAGAACTAAATTTTTATAAGCTTTCATATTAAAATAAGCAATGAAAAGCTACTAAAATCAAAAAAGTTTATAATTTTCGTTTTTTTTGTAGATATTCTTAACAAAAACAATACTTATAACTTACAAATGTATAAGAAATGCACTTCATTTTAAAGCCTAATCAGTTTTCTTTCCAAACCCGTTAAAAAAATGTAAATCGGACAAAAACTGACTGAGTAACAGGTCGATAAGTTGACGAACATCACTTGAAACGGTTTTTTAGAATAACTTCTGAATTTGAGGGTGTTTCTGAAATTTTTTGACACAATTTGTAATGTACTCAACAAGACCTATAACCCACGCTAGGTCGTTTTCCAAGTTTTTTTTTCATTGTAGCACCGTGTAATTAATATTGTGTTTTTCTATCGCAAAACTACTTTTTAGTATAAACCATTTATTTATTTTTTAACAATTGAGAACAATAGAGATTCTATGCACGAACAATGTTGATTAGTTAAAAATGTTTTCTTCTTTTTTTTTTTGAATTAGTTCAATTCTTCCAATTTTTTATTTACTTCTCATCTGGTATTTCAAATTCAAAATTTGAGTAAATATCTTCTACCCCTTCTACATTGGTTCTTTGAAGATTTTCGGTGACGCGAAATGAAACATGTAAGGACCTGTCAGTAGATACAGAAACTTTGTTAATTAATAAATAAACATTGCACGGTTTTTCGTTTAACAAAACACAAATGATTGATTGACTTGACTTGAATAATCTGGCTCACATTAAAACTTCCAAATTTTAAAATTTGTTTGTCAATTTTTTTGTCTACTAATATTTATCAAAAAATTTGCTGGTGTTATCTGATTAATTGTAAACTTTCAATTAACTAAAATTTAGCTCACATATAACGAAATTTTTAAAAATTCAATAGATTTATTTTTGCTATTACTATTTTGCTATACATACTAATATTTAGTGTCCGACTGAGTATTCGGCTTCGGCTTCGGAGTTCGGCCAAAAAGTGAAGTTCGGTCAAGTTCGATGTTCGGCGAAATTTGGCCGAATTTGACCGAACTACCGAACTTTTTATGATTATTTAATAAAAAGCACAAATAAATAACAACTGTGGTTATATTTACTTTTCAGAATTTACAAAAAAAACTACATAAAAATACAACGTTGAATATGATAGACTACCAAAAATAAACAACGATATTTAAATATCAATGTATGTGTTTGGGAAAAAATTTCAGAAAGCCAAGAGTTTAAAAAAATAAAATATTTATCAGCCTCACCAACTAGTGTCTGGCTGTTTAGCGCTGCCGGAAAGCTGTATTCTGATAGACGAAACAGTTTACATGGTGTGAATTTGAAATTTGATTTCTGGCATTACAATATCAAACTTTTTAATTTTAAATATTAAAGTTTATGTTTTTTTCTATGTCAACTTAAGTGGGGACATTACATTCACGACAGAGAAAACAGACATTTTTTTAAAAAACAAACATTTTTCCAAAATTTTTTATTATTGTAGAGAATTGAACAATTTACAAAAAAAAAATTCAAAAAAATATAGTTTTCACTCCAACATGATTTTATAGAGCTCCAAACTGGCGCAGAGACAAAAACGGGGCCTCGTGGTTGCAGCGCTGGGAGTCGCAAAAATTGTCCGATCTGGAAAAAAAATTACTTTTTTAAATCTTAACAAAATTGGTTATCGTATGACACGAGCTTTTTTTCTAAAATTTTTTTTTTCAATTTTTGGTGATGTTTTTTTCGAAAAAAAATATTGACTTTACAAATTCATAAAAAATCGAAAAAAAATTTAAAAAAAGCTCGTGTCATACGTTAGCGAATCAAGTTTAAAAAAATACAAAAAAAAATAAAAATTTCGTCAAAAAATGAACCCGATAGTGCTGCAACCAGTACGAGGTTTCGAGATAAATAAAGTTTGTGAACAAACCAGAAAAGGTTACCTTCAATCTGTCATGCCTGCTTCGTACTGTATGCATTCGTTATCTTGTAATGTACTGTTTTTTACAGTTTTTTGCAATCGTTTAGCAATTCGGGTTTCTTTTGAAGCTTCATATGCCTTTACTCTGGCGCATTTCAAACGAAAACCACCAAAAGTCAGGTGCAAGTAAAACAAGTATATACCAGCTGCCGTACGTAGGTAGCGCGAAAATTAAAAATGCGCTCTCACTAATCCGGCTGTAACTTTTGAACCCGTAAAAGTTTTTCCATGAAATTTTTTTCTTAGAATCATAAAAATATTTACTAAAATAAATAGTAAATATTTAAAAATCGATCAACTATTTTTCTTTGACTATAAAATATAGTACAAATATTTTATTCTTTTTTTTTACTTAAAATAGTGCAACTATTTTCCAAATATTATTTTTGTAAAAATAAAGCTATGAATTTTTATTTTTGTTTATGTTGAATAACTTTTTGGTTTAAATTTATTGATCTAAAAAAACAATTTATACTTTTTTTTTGTTAAAACAAAAAGTTCGGCTTCGGCCGAACATTGATATTATGGCCGAAGTTCGTCTTTGGCTTCGGCCGAAAAAAATGAGTTCGGTTGGACACTACTAATATTAAACAAAACAATCCTCAAATTTTAGAAGTATTTTCTGCCACATTATTGTTAGCTAAGTTTTAAAAGTTTTAGCAAAAAATGAACTAACATTTTTCTGAAATTAGCCATTTACACCTTTGAAATCAGAAAAAAAAGCTTTTGTTAAATATTTGTAGACAAAAAACAGCAAACAGAAACTGTAACATTAAGAAATTTTAAATAAATTGTAAATTTAAAAAGTTTTGTTAAGAAAATTTTAAATTTTGTTGAAAGCGAATAACAGTAAATTCTGCTAAAATTAAAGAAGTTCAAATTTTTACTGGCTTATGAAAATAAATCTCCAAAAAAAACTTGAAAATTGAAAATTTGTTTTGCAATATTTTTTTTTGTCTACTAATATTTAGCAAATTTTTTTTGCTGATTTTAGCAGATAAATTTGTAAACTTCAATTAAACAAAATTAAGCTCATAATTTTTGTAATTCCAGCAGATTTATTTTTGAAATTGTTATCTACTAATATATATTAAATATATTTAGCAAAAAAAAAATTCAGAGTATTTTATTACACAGAAAAAAAAGATGTCAATATAATTTGTATATTCAAACACCCTCATTTTTAAATTGAAGTTCATTTCCTTAAAATTCTTTGTTTGAAATGCTTGTAAATTGCCATTTTTCATATAAAAATTCTTTAAAAACTTAAATTTTAAATTACAAAAAAATCAACAAAAAAGTGTTTGTATTTACAAATCATCATTGTTGGTGACAATTTAAGAAGCTATTTTTTTGTATTTACAAAATTGTTCGAGGACACTTGTTTAATATTACAAACAGAGTTTTGTAACTTATTTCTATGTATGTAGTTTTTCCTGCAACGTCATTTAAAATCAATTTTTAGTAGTTTTAGTTTGTTCTATTTTTATTTTATTTTTTGTAATATAAATTTGAGAAAATTTGGAAAAGGGTATCGTGTGATAGCCATCAACCAGTGTTTTCGATTTCTTTTTTTTTAATTTTTTAAAAATTGCTCAAGTCAAATTATATAATGACATAACGCAACATGTAGCTAAAATGTGACAATGTTAAGTCCTTTAGAGTGTGTTTAAGTTTAGATTTGAATGTGTTGCATGTACATACATTGGTCATAATGTATGTATGAAAAGTGAACTTGTGGTTGTACAGCTTAATACAGCAACAGAATTGCAACAACAAAAAAACACATACAGAACAGCACAAACATAAAAGCTTAAAGTGCGGCAATTTAAAAATATAATGCAATGTAAATGAAATGTGCTACGATGACAAAAGAATATTTAAAATAACATTTTGTAGTTAGTTGTATGAATTGTAAGTAGTTGTAGCAGTAGTACACTAAAAAAAAAAAAGTTTGTTCAACATTTTCTTAAACGTCTATTTACAACATTTAACTAGCTTTCAGAATTTTTTTTTTCTTTTTGCTGAAATCGCGTTTTTAGCCAAAATTTTCAGGGACCTTAATCATTATGAGTTTTATAATAAAAATTACACGATAATGATTATATTATGAGTTTTAATAATTTTCTTCAATGGTAATGATTATGTTTAAGTAATACTAATAAAAATCAGCCATAATGATTATTTTTGAGCAAAAAAAATACAACTCAAAAATAATCATTATATATGATTTTTATTTTTTTTCGCTCAAAATAAAACTCACTTTCATAGAATTTTTAAGGTGCCTTTCACAAAAATCCTCGAACTTTTGGAGTGTCTTCACATATGATTGTATGTTGAATTCCAACGAGTTGCAACATCAAGCACTGGTTGCGGTAACTTATTATTATTATTAATACTTATTATTATTATTAATTTTAATAATTTTAATATTGTGCTCACTTTGGAATATTCCGTATAACTGACCGAGTTAGTAATAGTATTTTACTCGTACCCAATTTAAACAACAATCTATAAAAAGACTAAATATTCGTAAAATTAAAAATGATATTGAAAAAATTTAGTATTAGTTTGCTTGCAGTCTTCGTGACATTGATTTTTTATTTTTTTTTTTTTTAAGTATATAGATTTACATACCAGCTTTACTATTCTTCATGCCCAGTAAACATGCATATTAGGGATATAACCAAATTTTTGGCATAGTACCACGAGTTGGGCAATGAAAGTGAGTTTTACTTTGAGCGAAAAAAATAAAAATCATAAATAATGATTATTTTTGAGTTTTATTTTTTTTTTTTTTGCTCAAAGATAATGATTATGGCTGATTTTTTTATTATTATTCAAAAATAATCATTACCATTGAAGAAAACTTTAAAAATCAAAACTTTAAAAATCATGACGGATATGCAAAGATTGTCAAAAATAATAATAATGGTGCAATAAATTTTTTTTATGTCTGTTCTAAGTGATTGATTTTTTGATTTAAAAAAACGGACAATAATCAATTTTTACGGTCCCTGAAAATTTTAGTTAAACACTTTTACCAACAAACTAATTTTGAACTTATGTTTAACTAACATACGTTGCTACCAAAATTGTGCTGATAAACACATTAATAACATGGAGAACAAGTAAAAAGACTAGATGTAGCTGTCGCATCTTGTGTGAACGAAGTAGAGCAAAAATAAAAGATACAAACAAACACAAACATTATGAAACTTACAAAAAATGCAAGCAAGATTCATTTCGTTCATTTAATTTTTTCTTTTGTATACTACACATAAAAGAAAGGCACGCGTGAGCACATAAAAATTATGAATATTAAAAAAATATAAATAAAACAATAAATAAATTAAATAAACTAATTTAAAAAAAATGGCTAAATGATAAACTTGAAAATTGAAGATGCAGACAAAAATAAAATACGCTTCGGTGCTGCTATACAAAACAATATATTGATAAATAGAAGATTCAGGCAAAAATAAAATATTAACTACGCTTTAGTCCGACTGTACAAAACAATAAATGCCAGTCGTAAGTACACTAAGTATTAGTGTGCGACCGTTATGTTTTCAAAAAGTGATGTTCGGCTAAGTTCAGCCTTTGGCCAAATTTTGGCCGAACTCCGTGTATTGGAAGAAATTGAGTACATTTTAAGAATAAATTCTTTAAGTTCTAGTGTAATTCGTTACATATTTTATTAAAAATAACAAAGTTCAAGCATAGCCATTTTTTCAAAAGACAACATTAAAATAATTGAACTCATTATTTCATATTTTTAAAAGGAAATTGTAAATTAGCTTTTTTTTTGAGATTTTTTCATGTTTATTCAAATTAAAAAGTAAATTTAAAAGTTCGGCTACGGCTTCGACCGAACATTGAAAAAAAAGTGAGTTCGGTCTGATACTACTAAGTAAGTTAAAAAAGGATGACTAACATTACAGTAAATTCAACTTACATTGTCATTGTTTTTTAATGTTCAAAAAATGAATAACAATTGTAGTAAAAATGGACCACATATATTAGTAAACAATAAACAAACATATATTTTTTTTAATTTTTTTAAATAACAGAAAATGGCTGTAAAAAATTAATGTAAAATCATAAAACAGTTAGTTGATGTGGTTTGTTTTTTAAAATGAACTACAGGTTAGTAAAATATTAAATTTGTTCTACAAATGACTGACATCATTAAAAATAAAGAAACTGTATTACAACCTAAAGCAGAAGTTCCCTGAGTGTATTTTTTTGTTTAAAGATACAGGGCTTTCATGATATCTAGAGATATTTTGAATATTTATTTTTTGTATTTTAGAATTGTCTTCATTTGAAAAGTGTAAAAGTGGGTCATACTTACATACACATTAGAGTTTGTCAGAAAAGTATAGTGTTTCTTTGTTTTTGGGACATCATCATTTTTGAAAATGTATTGGCAACAATAAAAGAAATGACGTTACTTTAAATTCTAACTTCTTCCACTGGCGCGCAGTGACCGAAAACGTTGATTTATGGGCCCTTTTCCTGCAGAGCAAAAATAAAAAAAAATGTATGAAATTTGAATTCCCATTTCGATTCTACACACAAAAAAATATTTCTTAAATTGCGCCAAGTAAACATTTTGTTGAATAAAAAAAACATAATCAATTACTTTTTTAATTGACTCAATTGCTTTTTTAATTGACTCAATTAAAAAGTAATCAATATTTTGAATAATATTGATTACTTTAAATAAACAAAAATATTGATTACTTTTTAATTGAATCAATTAAAAAAGTAATTGATTATTTTTTTTTATTCAACAAAATGTGTACTTTTTACCACTTTTTTAAAGTGCTCCATTTTGGAAATAGAGTGATCAGAAAAACTGAAGTACTTTTTTTATAACACACAATCCAAAAGCACTTTTAGCCGAGAAAAGGTGTGAACAAATTTTCGGTTTATGGTAACCCAGTAAAAAGTTATTAAGTTTTCAAAATGTTGTCTTTATTAGAATGCAATATTTTATTGATTAAGAAACGTGATATATCGAAGCTTAAAATACTTTTTCATTGGGTTTGCTAAAAAATTTTTTTGTTATTTTTTACCAAATTGATACTTTAATAACTTTTTAGCGGTTCGCGATATGCCAAAAATTGTTTGTAAAATTAATCTAATACATTTTTGTTGTTTGTGAAACAAATTAATTTTTAAAAGTGTTTAAAAAAACAGAGATTTCCGTACACTCTATTGACTAAACGGTGCACTTTAAAACCGGGAAAAAAATTTTTTAAATTATTTTTGGTGTAGAATCGAAGCCATTGTTATAATTTCATATAAATGATCCCATTTTTGCTCTGTGGTAAAAGGGATCCCAAATTAGCGTTTTGGACCACAGCGTGCCAGTGGAAGGAGTTGAAATTTTACAAAAATAATAACCGCATTTGGTTTATCCTAAAATAAAATGTTTCTGATTGGGAATCAATATGTTTTGTTCTTAATGTTATTAAGAAAATATTTTGTTTATTTGCAGATTTTTTGTTTAATTGCATTATGCTATGCATTATATTAAAAAAAAATCACAAATGAAAAACAGATTTAAATTTCATCAAAATAAATTAACTAATATAAAAGATATGTACTAAATTTTTCAGTTTCAGCAAAAAATTTTTGTTGATTTTAAAAAGTCGATTTTAATTTGCATTGAACTAAGTGTCAGCAAAACATTTTGCTGAATTTACAAATTTTTTGTTAAAAATCAGCTCACTGATGTTCAGTAAAACACTTTTGCAGATATTAGCAATTTTTCTGCTGACTGAACTATCTTGTTTGCTACCGCTGTGTACTTTTTTTAGTGTAGTGGTAGTTAGTGGCAACAAGCACTCACATATACACAGAATATGCATTTCAAAACATCATCTTCATGCATGAGTGTGTGTGTGTATGACTATTTAAATGTATGAATGTTGGTGGTTGTGGTTGGTCAGTAAACAAACGGAAACGGAAATGAACTTTTAAAAGACTTAAAAACAAAGAGAATAGGCTAAATAACTACCAAGAAAAAATAACTAGAAAAAATAAACAAGAACTAAAACTAAATGAATGAATGAAAATAATACAACTAATGCTACAACAATATACTAAGAAAAATGTGACTTTAACCCGATCAAAAAAAGTTATATCTCAAATATAAAATCAAATCACATTTGATATAGAATCTATACAATAGATCAATATTTATTCTTATCCAAGTTCATCCCAAAGTAATTTATTCATTACTATCCAATACGACCACTCAAACATATTACAGGATTAAATTAGATCAAAATTTAGCTCAAAATTAGGTGATACAATGATACATATTTAAGATCGCAATAGATTCAAAAATATCCCATGCATTCATAACAATCTATGCATAACAATACGAAAGTATTGTCAAAACTACAAAAACTTTCGTAAAATGTACAAATGTTCGTTTATTTAACGAAACATTTTGTTATTTTGACATTTTTTCGTAATTTTACGCTTGGATTATTATCAGTGTGGGATTATTCGAATTGGATCGAATTAAATATTTTGAGAATAGATTGTATCTTCTTAAATCTCATTCTATAATTAATCTATACTATATAATCAAACACACTTTTTTAACAATCCCCCGTTGTCCCGAGTGTTTGGATAATCCGATAAATGGATCTTCACAAGTGATATACCGTTAGAATGCTTTGGTGTTGTAGATTGCTATAGGCTATATTTTATTTTGATATCAATTAAGTGGTCGAGTTAGTGGGCGAAAAGGTGTAAAAACTCAGTATTTTCAAATTAACAGGAAGGCATTTTGACAGATTGAAATAAAAATCTGGCAAGCCCGTGGTGTTCAATTAAAAATCGTTATTTGCATTATATACAATTCACCATACAATTCACCCAGGCGTATACTTAACGTTATTACGTCTTCCCATATAAAATCGTTGGTGTGTGTGTATGTTTGTAATCTAACATCGTTTACACCACTAGACGTATTGCATCAATATTCATAACTTATGTTACTTTCGTGTTCCGCTGAGATTTAAATTTTTTGAACACGGTAGGTGGCGCTGTTGTCGATATATTTATGAAAATATGTTTATGACTGTATTTACGACCCGTTTCGGCAAATATTTATAATGAATATAAGTTATGTGGATTTGCAAAAATTTTTTTGTAAAACTGGGCCGTTAGGTGGCGATGGAATTAATATATTTGCACAATTGTTATTTATAATCCGATTTGGTCCATACATACAATGTACATATAAATTAGCAAACTTCAGATTTTAGCATTGAGCCATTCGTGTTTCATATAAATGCCAATTCTTTGGAATAAGCTTTTAAGTCTGTAGTACGAAATAATCATAACATATTTGCAATAATCATAATATGGTAATGCATGACGAAATCCTTTCCCTTAATCATAATATGATAACAGCACTACAATATACTTATAATGCAAATATTATGATTGCTGCAAATAAGTTTTGATCACTATACATTAGGGAGGGTCGATTTAAAAATCGCCCAAGTGACAAGGAAAATCGTATTCTAGGGATCAAAATAAGAAACTTTGCCAGAGGAACCATACCTCAAATTTTGAAAAATCCCACTTTGATATTTCAGAAAGTAGGAGGAATCTCTCCCAGATTATGGGAGATAATTCTTCTCCGAGAGACGCGCTAGCAGATTAATGCATAAATCATCATTCTAGGTGCCCGCTAAGGGGTTAAAATTGAAGTTGAAAGATGGCCTTTTTAGCCGTGTTTTTATAGCAAAATTGGACAAATCTCGGGATTGAGATATTTCTTCTCCGGAAGACGCTCTAGCAGATGAATGCATAAATTATATTCGATTTGGTTGGACTCGTTTGGGGCACTCTAAATGGGTCAAAGTGGGATTTTTTCAAGTCGGGACATCAGAAATCGTTTTAGATTTATAGTTCCTCCGGCAAAGTTTCTTATTTTGATCCCTAAAATACGATTTTTCTTGTCACTTGAGCGATTTTTTGCCTCCCTACAAATCAACCCGCCCTACTATACATCTATTGTGAGATTGTAATTGTAATTTTTTGCCAGCCGAATTTTTGTGGTTCCACGTACTATCACTATTTATCACACATTTATTTACAAATTCCGAATTTTTATTGTAACAATTGAATATTTTATGTGTATGGACTATAATATTTTATAAATAGATTCGCATGCGTTCAACAAAATGTATTTTATTAATAAAAAAATTGATATGCCTTGAACTGGGCTCGAACCGGCGATCTTCCGTTTGTCAGGCAAGTACTTTACCTCTAGCCTAAACCCAATTTAAATATGTTTTTTTTAAATTTCAACCTTGCATATAAAATAGTTCAAAATTTAAATATTTGTCTAGAACTATATTTGTATGTACAATAAAAATTCGGTTGATAATCTCAATATTTTATTAGAGTTCCCAAAACAATAAAAAAAGATATTATTTTAAAATTGGTACCGAAAACTTATATATTAGAAAGAGTGATCGTTCTGATATTCAATTCGTGATCGAAACTGATATTCAATTTTAACTGCAAATGTTTTCTCAATGGATAAAATCTCCGAAAAGTGGATGGTTGTTGGTATTAAAGGTAATGTAATATTTGTAATATTTGTTTGACTGTTTTTTGGTTAATTTTATATATTTTCTGTTTGAACTATATTTTAATTATTATGGTGATGAATTTTAAGTACTTACAATTAAACTTATTGAATGATGATTAAATTTTGTTGGTTACAATGGAATTCCAACCAATTTATTCGCTGTGTGTACTATTTAAAAATAATGCATAACTTTTTAATCCAGTTTCACAGAATGGTTTGTGAATTCTGCACGGCTTATATTACGATAATTCATAAAAATTTCCAGAACCATAATATGATAATATTGGGATCTATTTGCAACCATAATATTGTAATCTAGTTATCATATCCAAAAATGTATGATGCTATTCGAATATGATTCCCTCAATCATGTTTCTTCTTTGCGTGCAGCTGATTTCTGTATGACAGGCTAGGATTTTTCTTCAAAAGACCCACTATTTTCTTAGCATTATTTGGATCAGAAATACCCTTTTTAATATCAGTTCTTCTATTAACAATAAGAGTATCACCTCCAATTTTATTGAAAATTAGTTTTTTTATATTTTTTTATACTTTGAAGCATAGAATATTTTATAAGTTTTGGGCGGAAAAAATTAACTGTTTGTAATAAGAAGGTAACTTGTTACTCTCCTATTACAAACAATTTTATTTTGACAAGTGCATTACCTCGGTAACACGTTACTCTTCACTTACAGGAAGTTGTTTTTCGGCATTATATGAATGATCCCTTCCTTCGACAAGCCAATATTAAATTCATCGATGAAAATGCTCAATTAGAATCACTCTTTGTCAGAACAAATTTTGGTGGGGATTTATCAAAAACTTTTTTAATAAATCTTTAGTTTTTAGATCGAATATTATTTTTAAATTATTATATTTGTATTATTATATTTGTAGAAAGGAACTAAAAACATTTAAAGCATAAAAACATTTAAACATCTGAATTTGGTGTTACTAATGGGCAGTCAGTGCTGCCAATAGTTGTAAAGTAATACAAGTGTAAGAAGTTTAGCTTATTACCAGGTAACGTGCTCCATAATACAAACCTATTACCGAGGTTTTGCTGGGATGTTAAATCATTGGCTGACATATACACAAAAGATCATTCATGTCATACAAAAAAATAATTTTAACTATCTTTTTGCTTAAAGTGTAGACAATTTTTGAAATTCATTATACATAAATTTTTTACCCGGGCCGTTACATATTGCACACAATAATAGTTATTTAGTCAAATAAAGAGAAAATGGTCAAGGATTTTTAGTATCTTTATTTCATTTCTAAATTATATATATAATACACTGAGAAAATTAAGATTTGAGAAAGTACTTTTAATGAAATCCTTTTAATTCATTTTCTTACAAGGGAGATATCCCTACCCGAACCGGTTGATCTTAATGAACTTCGGAAATGTTGTAGAGTATAAAAATTTAAGGGACCCCTGTTTTTTTTGTTAGCTGCCCAATCTTATGTTTAGGTGTTACTCTAAGTGGGGTCAGAAATTTTCTCGTTCTATTAAAAGTAACTATAGACATTTGGGTATAAAATTAAAGGTTTTTGGAAGACACATTCACTGGTGTACAAATTATGAGTAAACACTTTTAAGTATTTTTGTTATTCAAAGAAAAGTAACATTAAATCTGGCATTTTATTAATGAATTTTAGTTGCATTCAGCTAAGAATAAGGCATATTAATGCTTATTTAATTTAATCGAAGGGGTGTCTGAGCTTTTTCCGATATTCGAAACCGTTCGCTTTTTATGCGAATTTTCGCGAACAACCTTTTTTCCCCTACATTTCAAATAATTCAAAAATGTGGCAACTATGGCTGCACTATATAGCCAATACGGGTATAAAAATTATTGTTTTCTTGGGCACTTTGCCTACAAATAAATGCAGTTTTCATAAATTAACGACAACTTTTCACACAAAAGTAAATTAATTTTTAGCCCCACCTTTTAACCCTTAAACTTGAAATTGGGCAGGAAAAAATGTGTTTTTCCTTTTTGCTCCTTTACTACATATCAATTAAATTATGCCAGTTTCGGGTTGGCATACCTCCCCTGTTAGTCAAATTTATATTAACAATTTTAAAATTTATTGATAAGACTTTCAAGGGGAGTCTCCCGCTGGATTCTGTCCGATCTTAATGAAATTTGATTATGTGATAAAGAAAAAAAAATAAGATTTATTTATTTTTTTTTAGCGGCCCAATAAAAATGTGGGATGAGAAACTATCCCATTTTTCTTTTGTTCGGTCTATTTTGAATTGTTGCAGAGAAGTTTTAGACAACTGGGGTACCAAATACAAAAGCTTTTGGAGACGTATTAACTGCCGTATCCCAGTAAAAACGCTGCTTACATCCAAGCAGGTTTGTAAGGGAGTAAGCCTAAAAGAATCCCTTACAAACCTGCTTACATATGCTATGATTTTTATATGGCGAATTCCCACTTGAAAGCATTACTTTTTGGCAAAGTAAGCGCTGATTTTAGCGTTTATAAAAAGCTGTGATTTCAGGGCTGGCAATAACATCATATTTCATGTCTATATTATTACGATTAAAAGTAACAGCAGGAATATACCATACACAATTTTTTTTACATAAAATTCGACTTCTAAATTCTATTGTTGTTAAAATTTTTGACATGTATTATAATCATTTTATTTTTTTTACCGCTCCACGTGCTAGCTCTTCAGAAACAGTTAAATGACTAATTATTTTTTATTACTTACTCGAAAATACCAAACACAATCGGAAAACAACTCGTTAAAATCGGTACAGATCGTTTATAATCCACGATATGAAACTTTCTGCATTACAACCTGCATCCTTGTAAGGGATTAGGGTAAGCTGCTTACAACCTGCATCCTTGTTAGGGAAAACAGTAAGCTCAACATTTTTGTGTTTTTATTTTTATACGAAAATTATTCGTTTCCTTTGCTGATTCTCAGTATTATGTTATAGTAAGCACTTACATCAGCGCATTTGTTTTATCCTGCTTCTAAAACCACGAAATTTTTTACTGGGATACCAGTCAATGCATCTCCAAAAGCTTTTGTATTTGTATTTGTATATACATGTCCGATGACTTTCAGGTAGTTTTGTCATTGTTAATGAATTTTAATTAGATTAAGCTAAAAAAAAATATGTATATTAATGTCAGTTAAATTTGATCAAATACGTGTCTGAACTTTTTAAGACATTCGTAATTGTTTGGCTTTTATGAAGCTTTTTCCAAAGAGCTTTTAAATTGTAAATACTTTAAAGAAATTTCAAATCAAACACACTACATAGGCAATATTGGTATCAAAATTGATTTTTTCTCGAGTACATCAAAACTGCGTTGACAAAAATCTGATTTTCCATACAAAAATGTATTAACATTGGCCGCCGCTTGTAATCATTAAACTCGAGGTAGAGACGCTTAAAGTAAATACGTGTGCCTTATTGTTTTTTCTTTGTCACATAACCAAATTTTATTAAGATCGGACAGAGTCCATCGGGAAACTTTCCTTATTAGAGGCGAATTATTGAAACTTATACTTACTTTGTGCTTTAAGACAAATGTTATTTTCTCAGTGTATGTTTTTTTTTTTTGATGTAAATAAAAATGTGGTTTTATAAATTGTTCTTTTAAAAATCAGCAAAAAGATATTAGAAAATAACAAGGTTTTTGGTTTGTTTTCTTATTAGTTCTGTTCTTTTGTAACAAATATTATTAAAAATTTGTGTTTTTGGGGTAATAATAACGAGATCTTATATTAAAATGAATATGAAAAAAAAACAAATAAGTTAAAAAAAAATCTAAAACACCAACAACAACAACTAAAAGCAAGTACCCTAATAATAAAATAGCAACCGAAAAAAAATGGCAATAAAACCGAAACAACAGGAAATTGCACTTCAAAGACAATAATCATAATAATACTTACACACATACATACAAAGGTACTTGCACACACACACACACACACACAAGCTAAAATACAATAACAATGAGATTTTGAACAACTTTAAGCAATAAGAAATAATAACAACAGCAACACCACCATGTACAACAACACAAGTAATAATAACTTTTTGTTTGTTGTGTTGCTCATTTCCCTACCTCAAACTTTTGTCCCCTCATTTTCATGATACCCCTCATTTATTTCCTTGTGTATTATTCTTTTTTTTCTGTAATTTCCCTCTCTAAACAACAATAATCATAAAAGCTTTGAAAAATAACTTAGAACTCTTATGCATACACTTGTTTTTAGACTTCCTATACAAATTCGTATTCATTTCATAAATGTTTTCTCCACCTTAAAATGTTTTGTGTTTTATTGGAATATGTTTTTTTTTTTTTTGTAGTATTCAACTTCAAGAGGACAGTGGTATGGCCAACGCAATTTCTTGCTAAAAAAAAATTGATTATAAGCATTATCTACGGATTTTCGTTTTATTGAATAAATTAAAGGTATTTATTTGTAAGATAAAACAATTGAATTCCTCACTCGAATAAGAGTACAGCGAAATTTTTTTGAAAAGGCGTTGTTTTTTGTTTGAATAATATGCCCTGTGTGGAATGGGACGGGTTTTACGTATGCCACAGGATCGGTCCCTTCGTTCCAGAGACCGGTCCTCTGCTAAACCCTACCCAATGTAAACAACTGGCAACTTTAACATGGGCTTGTCATAGGAGGGGGTCATTTGCCCTGCTTTAAACCACATAGTGGCATGCCACAGGATTAACCACAAATGGGCATACCACAAGACTGTCGCAAAAAGGGACATGTCGGAGGACTAACCAAAACGGACTAAACACATGACATGTCGTATGACAAATCAAAAAGGGAGATACTGCAGGGTTAGCCCAAAAGGGACTTGACAAAGGACTAACCCAAATGGAACCCACCACAGGACTACGACTATGCATAAAGAGCCTGTCAGAGGACCTACATAAAAGAGACGCGTCACAGAACCAGTCACAGCTAAGAAATTTCGTGGTACGTCAAAAATTACCAAAAGTACTTGTAGTTAATAATTGAAAATTAAATATTTTTTGTTACAACAAAATAAAATGAATTCATACTTAAAATAAAATTATAATCAATGGTTACATTGTTTGATTTAAAAGTAATTTTGTTTTGTATTAATATGATTTAACATTAACAAATCTAATATAATGAACACAAACAAAAGAAATAAAAAATAAATAAGTAAAAGAATTCAGTCAGGTAAAAAATCGGTAAAAATAACACACAAAATAAAAGTATTTCAGATTGTAATTTAAAATTATTTAAAATAAATTTTAAATTCAATGGTAGAAAATGGTAGAAAATTAAACAATAAATTTCTAACTCATTGGCTTTTTCTAGTCAATATGTATACCCGTTACTTCTACCAGTCACGGAACTAGTCTTTTTAGATCAATTTACACTGCATAAATCACATCAATTGTAAATAATACTAATCCTGTGATAAGTCCTTTTCCAGCAGTACAGGTTCTTTTAGGTCAATTTTCGCATGCCGATAATTTTTTAATAAAACCAAAGAAAAAAACATAAATATCGACAAAAAAAATTAATAATTTTTAATTTAAAAAATAAACAAAACTAAACAGCTTCCAATGGGTAAAATTCAGGCCAACCGGCTTTTTCTTGTTAATAAGCATTGTGGTTAAGTGGTATATCCTCCCTTTACCAGTCACAGGATTGGTAATTTTAGGACAATTGACACTGCTTTAACTCACTTCAGTATTAAATTATACCAATCCTGTGATAAGTCCTTCTTTAACCAGTCACTTTTAGGTCATTTGACTCCTCATTTCCCATAGAGTGGTTTATCATTCATTAATACATATACCTAACTATGTCAATAATTTTGCTAAATTTTGTCATTTTCTGTCCCAAAACTAGCTTTAAAATGATACTTTTCCCACTGTGACGTGTAGACCTTGAAAAAATATTAAAACAATTATCTTACTTTTTCGCGGTATCTAACACAGTTTCCGCGCCAAACCAAATGAAGTTTTGATTACAAGTTTTTAAAACTGTGTAAAAAAAATTCAACATTTTACTTAAAGTTACATAGTCTTTTGTTATATTCTTATAATACCATCAATAAAAATATTTACCGCAGTTCCAACACACACATACACATTGCAGTGACCGATTTAAAATAATTAAAAAAAAAAAAAAATGCTTGGTTTCGGTGCGGAAGGTTTTTGTTTCGAATTGAAACGATATTTATTATCAGTAAAATATTGTCCATAAGGTGGTTCCCTGTAATTCATTCGCAACAAAACAAATATAACCATATTGGCTGGCTAACAGCAAACTTACTTATTTTTAGTGTGTGTTCAAATACAAACGAAAAAACAAAAACATACCAATCCAAGGTAAAAAGAAGAAAAATAAAACATAAAAATATGAAGTTGAAGTTGAAGTACAGTGTAAAGGTATGCTATCTGTTGACCTATCACAGAATAGGTCATTTGAGAAAAATTTATACATTTCGACTATTTTTACTTAATTGTAGACACAAGGACAGCTAAAATTAAAATTTAAATTTAAAATTGGGTAACTAAACATTATGAAATTAGAAATAATTTGAAATTAAATATTATTTTTAAATTAAGAGCACACAGTTGAAGTGCAGAACCCCAATGAAAATTTATAAAACTGCAATAAAAATTAAGATATCAAAAAATTTTGAATTAAAAAAAATTGCATTTCTAAAATTAAAATGAAAAATTAAACAAAATTTTAATTTGCTTAAAATATAAACAGAAACACAAAACCATTGAACAAAGAACTAAAAAAAAGTCAAATAACAAAATGTAAACGTTTGACTAGTGTTTTACCGTGATAAGAAAAATTAATCGAATTCCCAAAAAATTTTTTTTTTATTATTAATTAATAATCATACAATTACAAATTATATACTATTACCCTAACCGAGCAGTAGCTACTATGGCCTTCGGCGCGTTGCACATTGGGGCCAAATGAATGAAAAGTGGCGATTAATTCAAAATATGAACTTTAAAATTCATGATCGTGTTTGGTACCGGGTGAAAGTGGATAAAATTCTGCATCACTAATTGCAAAAATTATACTTTTAAGTTGTTTGCTTTAGTTGAAGTGAGCACTTAAAGTTGAATAATTGTTATTTTTTTTGTGCATATTGAAAAAAAGTGAAAATTTTGATATTTCAATTGATAATTTTTTCTATTAATACTTCTAAAAGTTAAATTTTTATAATGGAACCGTCAACTTCAGGTAGTTTACTATATAGTACATGTTTTTTTGTTTAAATAAATGTTTTAAAAATATTAAATGTTAATAAAATAAAATTAGCCCAAAAATGGGCTATTTTTGATTTATATATGGAGTTTCAACAACTTTGTTCGTGAGCTTGCGTAAAATCGTCTATATAGTGTTATAATATCAGATCTCAACTAATAAACCCCAAAATATTTTTTTGCGATTTTTGGTGACTTTTGAGTTATGGTTGTTTTTGTGAAATAACTCAAGATGCTAAAAATCCACAAGTTGTTTTTACTTTATTTTGTCATTATTTTCGTTATAGTAGTTGTTATTGTAGCTAAAAAAATTGTTGTTAATTAGAGATGGGGGGCGTGAGTAACTTTAATTCACGCATGCTCACGTGATTGCGTATGTTGGGTTTATTTACTATGAATAAAACTAATTAAATTATTTTACATGTCTTTATGATATTTCAATGAATTTTACTTAAACATTTGTTAATTTTAAATTATTAGAAAATTGTATATGGCACAAGTGCACTATTTTGAAAAATTGAAGGAGGTCACGCTCCCATCCCTATTTATTATTGTCATTTATTTGAGTCCTACATAATAACTGTTGGTCATATACATGCATCATACGAGTAAAGTTTTAATTTTGTTTTAAGCTGGTGATATCAATCTACTAATATAATGATAATACATTTTTAAGAATTTCTATCCATCCGTAGGGTATTATTGATTCGGTACTGACACGTTTATTTATTGTTTTAGCTGTCAATGTTTTGTGATGTGATGTTACATATTTAAAGTGTTGTGAAAGTGTAAATTATTCGGTACAGGTTTAAAGGAATTACTTTTTGCAAATTTTAAACGAATAGAAATCTTATTAATTTTAGGAACATGTCCCAAAACAATTTTCATTCCTCGTCATGAGTTGCATAATTTTATGAGGAGTGCAGAACCTAAATCACTTCAGGATAAATTTAAACTTTTGAGATGGGAAGTAATAAAACGTGTCGACCCTTCGGATATGGTAGATTTTATGACAAGGTTTCATAATTTTTGCTCTAGCTATGAGATTCGGTGGCAAAAATGTCATAGAAAGAATGAAATTTTTGTAAAAAATAATAAGAATTGGCTGGATGCCTCAATCTCATTCAGTCCACCACCAAAACCACAACAAAAAGAGGTCGCAATGATCTCTCATTTGAAGAGTGCAAAGAAAAAACAAAAGTTAAGAAATGTAAAGACATAAGAGATCAAATTTCTTTGCCTGTTTTGGCTTACGCCACACAAATGAGCTTGAGAGCTGCTGGAAAAATAGATGAGTCGAAAATTGTTAAGGAAATAATATCATCTCCAACAAAAGCCAAAAAATACCGAAAAAGTATGGAACAGGTACCACCACAGCAGTTAACTCCGGATGAAGCTCTGTCCGTTTTGGTAGAAGCGAAGCTAAGTCGCCACCAATATAATATTATTAGAAAGGTTGCACCTGAGAAATTTCCATCATATAAATTGGTCCAAAGAGCTAAGAAAAAATGTTACCCAAAGGGAGAACAAATGAAAATTTCTGAAACATCAGCGCAAGTTAGCCTACAAGGAATATTGGATCATACCACTGAACGCCTTTTGTCGGTTAAAAATGCAGATTTAAATTCGTTAGACAACGAAGAAATCGAAAAAATTACTTTATACACTAAGTGGGGCTTTGACGGAAGTTCAGGGCATAGTTCTTACAAACAAGCCTTTCATGACAGTAATGCATCTGATTCTTCTGTATTATTACGTCAATTGTACCATTAAAATTAGTTTGTAAAACAAAATCATTTGGCATAATCCTCGACCGTCTTCAACTAGGTTTTGCAGGCCATTAAAAATTGAATTTATGAAAGAAACGGTCAACAGTATTAAAACAGAAAGAGAAAGAGTGGAGACAGAAAAAAAAGCTCTTATCGATACAGTGATATCAGTTGGAGAAAGAAATATAAAAGTGAACCACAAACTAATTCTCGTTATGATTGACGGTAAAGTGTGTAACGCGATTACAGACACAAAGTCCACACAAAAGTGCTACATATGTGGCGCTACCAGCAAGGAGTTCAACAATATTGAACAAATGATTTGTAGAGATTACAACGTAGACTTCATGCAGTTCGGTTTGTCTGTCCTACATGGCTGGATAAGATTTTTTGAATGTCTTATTCACTTGGCATATAAACTTCCAATTCAAAAATGGCAGGCAAGAAGTGACGAAGAAAAAAAAATTATTGCTGAAAATAAAAGTCGTATTCAACGCGAATTTAAAAAGAGAACGGGATTGATCATTGATCAACCAAAACCTGGTTTTGGTAACTCTAATGACGGGAATACTGCAAGACGTTTTTTTAAGAATGCAGAAGTATCTGCTGAAATTACTAATATTGATTTAGAGTTGATCAAAAATATGCACACAATATTAATTGTAGTTTCTAGTGGTATTGAGGTCAACATTGAAAAATTTACAAACTTCGCTAATAACACTGCCAGGCTATTTGTGAAAAAATATCCATGGTACTATATGCCTCCTACTCTTCACAAATATTTTATTCATGGGCCTGAAATTATATCATTATCGCCATTGCCAATTGGTCAGCTAACCGAAGAGTCTCAGGAAGCCAGAAATAAAGATTTTAAAAGTTATAGGGAGAATTTTGCCCGTAAATGCAGTCGAGAAAAAACAATGGAAGATATCTTTAATAGATTTCTCATAAGTTCAGATCCGTTTATAACAAGCATGAACAATAGTTCTAAAAAGAAAAAAGAGCTAATGCCAAAATCTGCATTGGAGTTGCTTGTACTTCCCAGCAATCAAAATAGCAATGATGAAGATGGAGATGAAGATGGAGATGAAGATGGAGATGAAGATGGAGATGAAGATGGAGATGAAGATGGAGATGAAGATGGAGATGAAGATGGAGATGAAGATGGAGATGAAGATGGAGATGAAGATGGAGATGAAGATTAAGATTATTGCAACGAATTAATTTATGATTATGAAATTGAATGTGAAGTAAATACTAACATTGAAGGTAATAATGATTATAATAAAAAATTGTTTTTTTCAAAAAAAAAAAAAAAATAGAATAACCGAATTTAATTAAATTTTTTTTAAATAGTGTGTTTATGGTTATTTATCAATAAAAAAACAATTAGATTTTCAAATGTTGCATTTTTGAGCAACATTTTAAAATTTCGAGAAAAAAAGGTATGATTTAATTTAAAAATTTTCTAATAAAAATACATATAAAATATTTATTCCTTATTATTTTTAAAAATATTACTTATTTTTCTTAAAGTACATTTAGTATGCTTTAATTTGCAATTTAATTGAATAATTTATAGCGCACCGTTCCAAAAATACAGCAAAAAGTGTGAAAAAAGAGGATTTTTTACAGAACACAAAATGGCCCATAAAGGGTTAAAAAATGTGTTTTTTCACTCTGTTTTTTTTTTTTAAATGTTGGTTTTTTATGTATTTATAAATATCCATTTATAAAAAATATTTTTTTTTTTAAATTACGACTTCTATGAATTAATCGCCACTTTTCATGCATTTGGCCCCACTGTGCGTTGTAGCGAAAACAGACTCTGGTAGGAATCGAACCCACGACCCACGCACTGATAAGCCAGCACGCTACCAACTAGCCTACCGGGGCGCACCAAAAATTTTTATAAGGTATATCTTAAAAACTAGTTCTGTCATAAGAACTGCTCGACTAGTTACGGGAAAGTCAGATTGAGAAAATTTAATTGAATATATTGTTAAATTACCACATAATTATTTTTTTTAACTTTTTTTCTGTTATTCAATAAACAAAATAACAAAAAATATTTGTTAAAATATCCAAAAACATTTTCTATTTAAAAAACAAAGTTGTTATATTATATTGAGTATTGAAATAAACGAAAAATACTATTGTTTTTACCGATTTTGTCAATTAATTTTTTAACAGTTAAAAATAAACTAAAAAATCTTTTTCATTGCACAATTAAAGGTCGAAAAAACATAATTTTTATTTTTGAATAAAAATTATATCAAACTTGTATAAAAGACCAAGTACAGTCTAGTTTACTCCCCCTGTTTTGTTTATAAACAAAACAAAAAATAAAAAAAAGAAAAAAGCCAAAAACGTGTATTGCATATCCACCAGAGGTGGACCTTGCACATAACAAACAAGTTTTCAATTTATTTTTTGATCAATGGTTATAATCTTTAACTTCAAGCTCATATATTAGTTCTCATGTAGTGAGTAAACTAGTTTATATGAATGTTTGATGTTTGCCATGGGATTGTTACCGCTTTCAAAACGTGTTCTGATGATGGGAGCCTAGAAAATTCTATCAACACATTTCTGAAAGGGTCAAATAATAAATTTGAAAACAAAAAACTCTATAGATTATTTGTTAGGACAATATCCTAATAAATAAATATAGAGTATGGCCTCGAACTTGAATAATTTTAATTTTTATTGAAATATGATTATTTTATATGACCCAATAAAAATAACTTTTCATACGGTTTTCGAAAAGCAGCCTAATATATTTATAAAAAAATAGTTGACCATACTGCTTAGATTTTTTTTTTTGTTTTTGCATTCTATAGGTTTTATTGGTAGAAAAATTATTTGAGTTTTAAAACCGTATTTTAAAACCACTGTGCCTCAAGTAGAAATTAATCCACAAACTAATACAGGGTGTTGCGAAAAGTGTACTTAGTTTAAAGTTGATTTTGATAATGAGAATATAAAAAAAAATTAATAAAGTCACTGCTTTACAAAGTTGTTATAATGTAGTTTGAAAGACTCTCAGGATTCCGATAGGATATCCTAAAAGGATGTTCTTTTAACTTGAAAATGGTCACATGGATTTAAACTAAATTTTATTTTACTAACGTTTCACTAATTTGTTTTGCTAAAAAAAAATTGTGCTGATAAGCACATTAATAGTGTGGTCGACAAGCAGATTGAAAGATGTCGTAGCATGTGAAAATGTAGTAGAGAAGAGGAAAATGATACTAAAAAGTACAACTCTTGTAAGATAATGGTAATACATATGTGCATTAAAAAACTTTAATTTTGTGTTGTCATCGGCTTGTCAAAGAAATTGTGCATTAATTAAATTTAAGAAAAAATAAAATATTTATCTTTAATAAACATTAAATGTGTATTTGCAAATTAGGCCTTTAAAATGATTACTAATGCAGTGTGGTCAAATTGCAAATACATATACGTTCAGGTAGATAGAATATAGAGAAGACAAGGACACACCTCTAAGGTAATTTTGTATATTTCATTTTTCTTATTAAAAAAAAAAATTGTATATTTAGACAACCATCGATGTAAGTTGTTGGAAGATAATTTTGATTATATTTTCAGATATTAAATTAATTCTTGTCGTCAATCTGGGAGTATGAACATTTTTATATTTTTTAACGTATGGTAAATATTTTTAATAGAATCACAAACAAATGTTTCAGATTTTCAGCAAATAAACTAACAAAAATAAAATTTTTCTACATAATTTTTGAGTTTTTTTTTCAGTCCACTAATATTCAGCAAAAAATTTATTAACTTTTAGCAAGGATTTTTTTAATTTTTAATCAACTAAATGATGGCAAAACTTTTGCTGAATCTACTAATTTTGTTGCTAAAAATAAGCTAGCTTTGCTGACTTTACTAACTTTTTTTTTATTGTACATGAAGAAGAAAACATTTTTGTTTAAAAATTGGGAATCGAACCGTTAGCGTTAGTGTATTTAAAAAATAAAGTTGTCGATAAGTAAATTAAATTTAATAAAACCTTTAACACCCCTTTGTGAAAAGGGGCAGTTAAATTCACGTCCCGTGAAAGGACAAAACATCATATTTGGTTTTGTTCTTTTAAAAAGATTCATATTTAATCTAAAAGTTTTCGTTACAAAAGTAAGATAATTTAAATATGATATAATAATTGATTTAACTAGTTTTTTTTTGAAAAACATTGAAATAACTGGCATATTATTATATTCTTTGTTATTTCATGCTCTACCAAGTAATCTTTGATATAATTAGAGAATTACAAATAATTATCCAGGTAGAAATTGTCAACCGTACAAAAAATAGTACTGGTAAACCGCTTCTATTTTTGTAAAACTCACCGTGTTAAAAATTACCAAAGGAGCAACTAATATTATACTAGAAAAACAGTATTTTTTTGTAAAGCATGTGTTTTGTCAGTACCAGCCGCAATATGGTTTGCCAATATTGTTTTTACCAATCTACAGTCAATTATCTCTTTTTAAGATTTTATTATTTTTCACACATTAAAATATGACGTAAAAGACTAAGATCGAACTGTATTGCTGCTTTTAAAATGTGTTTTATTATACATATTTCTCAAAACTTATTAAAATAAAGGTATTTTGAAAGCACCAACATTTTTGAATTACCAGCGTTATGACAACGGGGACAAGTTCGTTCAAACCAAACGTTGGCTATTGTTATCAATCGGGTAACAGGAGAATACTATCAATATTGTTAACATCACTTTCTGCCAACTCATAACCGAACGTCGCCAAGGCTTTACCAACACTGTGGCGATTGTATTTTTTCTGCCTGGGTAATTTTTCTTCCCAAATATTTGAGGGTTTTTGATTATCGAAGTACATCTTATGGCCAAAATGTAAAAAAAAAACTCACACACAGAGCCATATTTAGCTATTTGCAAACGGAAATTTGGGTGCTACGACTCAAATTCGGTTATAAAGAATTTCAGTCGGTTGGCAAAACTGCACATTAGTTATCACATCAAAGTTCGTTTAATTAAACTGAATTTTAGATGCAACACCCAAAATATTGAGAAATTTAATGTAAATATCGTTGTACTGATTTAGTAAAAAATACACTTTTTAATTCGGTTGGCACTTTATTTCTCTATGTGTAATCAAAATACAGTATTTGATCTGAAGGAGGGACTTAATTTTAGCCTATCGTAAACTGACGTTTCTTTAAAGAACATGTGGAATCTTGAGGCTTGCGCTAATACTCTCCGCCATACAAATATTTGAAAAAGTTATAAAATTTCTTCTCCAGGGTTGCCTCAAATTTATTTCAAAAAAATTAACTTTGACAGTATTTACATAGATTTAAAAAAAAAATTATATGTAGAAGGAAGATCGATTTCAAAAAATGATATGCTCATTTGATTAAGGGCATATAAATTATGTGCATTTTATGTGCAATTAACAAATCGAATTAAGAACTATCCAAACTTAAAATTTAAAATATTTACAAAATTAAACTATTTTTAATTTAAACAAAAAAATGTAAATAATAAGCTTTTTGGTTTCGACTAACTCAAAAATTTTAAAAACTCAGCAGCCAGTGCTGCCCTATTACAATTTTTGAAAAATCGTCTTTAATTAGAAAAATGTTTAATAAATTATTAAAAATCGGGAACAAGATTTTGATACATATTTGCTTTAGAAATAAATAATAATTATAAATTCAAAAAAAGTCGTACAAGTGAAACCGTAAAAACCCTTACACGCCGATATAAATGAAACTCGGATATGGTTAGAGAATCAAAATTTAGGATATACGGTTTTTTTTTCATGTGCCATCTAGAGGGTTTAAGGGTAAAAATGTGACCATACTTTTTTACCCATTTTTCCTTTTTTTATTTTTTTTTTTTGTACTTTTTCTTAAGGAACCATAAGTAAATGTGGTATAGATGGAAAGAGTTTTTGGAGACGCATACGCCGATAGGTTATAATACTATTACCCAAACCTAGCACTATCTACTATGACCTTCGGCGCGTTGTAGCGAAAACAGACCAGTGCCTCTGGTGGGAATCGAACCCACGACCCCCTCACTGATAAGCCAGCACGCTACCAACTAGCCTACCGGGGCGCACACGCCGATAGGTTGTTTTAGAAAATTTCACTATAATGTTGTTGTTGTTGTACAAAACGTACTAATTTTAGGGTACTTTATATGGGGATGTATACTAGTATCACGACCAAATTCACATATAATAATTCTTATTAAGAACTTTTTTTTTTAAATATTCGGACTGTTTCGGATTCGCTCTATGTTTTTACGTAGTACCATTTCTTGATAATTTTAAAGACCTGTGTAATCTAAATATAGTTAAAATGCATATCACACTTCATATTTTTAAGAGTACTTGTCATTTCGTAAATATAAAACATGCTACCATACAAAAAGTATCAAAAAATTTGGTTTTTGTTAAAAAAAAAAATATTTAATTTGTACATAAAGGTAAGCTTATTTTCATTTCATAATGTGTGTTTTTTAATGGGCTTTCAATGATATATAATACTATATACCAAATACAAATACAATATAGTAAAATAAGCAAAAATGTATTTTTCTGGTACTTTTTAGTACTTTATGCATACTTCAAGCTTTTCAATGATATAGAATACTTTACACCAAAGACAAAATTTTGTAGTAAATAAGCAAAAATGTATTTTTCTGGTACTTTCTAGTACTTTATGCATAGCTTTCCAATGATATCTAATATACTACATATATAGTAAAATAAACAAAAATGTATTTTTCTGGTACTTTCTAGTACTTTATGCATTTCTGACTTTCTTGTTTGCCATACAATAAACACTACATAGACAAAATATATACAGTATGCATATAAAATTTTTTAATTTTTTAAGCTCATTAATAAATAAAAACTAAAAAAATGTTAATTCAAATTAAGAGATGTCTCTCTCCACAAGCAATTTTAAAAACAAAACTTTTCCCCATATAACTTTTGTAACCAAAACATATACAATATGCATATCAAAGTGTTTTAATTTTTTTGAAAACACCCATAAAAAGCTTTAATATTTTTTATATTCTCAAAATTAAGTCACGTTTCTATACAAAATGTTAAATTGAAAAAAGTTTTTAACATGCACCTTTTAAAGGCATGTGTACTTATTTCCTTATCCACTTTTTTCAAGTACTATCATGACTTCCCAATATTTTTTTCAAAAATTATTTATAATTTGCATATATTAATTTCAGTTATTATGATTTTGGTTTAAGCCACTAAAATGTTTTCAACCCTTTATTTTTTTTTTTAATTATTTTTACAACAACCCAAACTATTCCTCTCCGATGGGGTCTTGCGCCAAAATAACTTGATACAATTTCAACAAAAATAGAATTTATTAAAAATAAAAATATTTTTTTTTTTTTTTTAAGATATTTAATTGTTCGTACAATATTAAATGGTAAGACGTTTGTGTCGTCTGTTTATACTGTTTGATTATTGCTACTTGTATTTCCTGAAGATGCTGCCCAGAGGACATTGAAATATAGAAAAATGACAAATAAAGAATAAAATATAATAAACAAAACTCACCTCGAGCTTGAATATATATTTATTGAATATTAAATTGTCCTTGAAAAAGCTTTAATTGTTGCACTTTCTTATCTCTTTTAACAGAGAAAAAGGTCATTGGTTTATGTGTCCCATTGGCGAAGGATCCATTCTCTACCCTATAAGTAAAAGAAGAGCAAATATTATTAAAAATAATTAAACTTTTTTGTTCATGTGCTCAAAAAATGAAAACTGTTGATATGTTAACATATTGTATATGTTTAAAATTATTAAACTTTTAATACAAACCAAGAATGATTTTTGCTATTTTTTGTAATATTACAAAAATTATTTTAAAACTTATAACTATTTAATTCTTTTTATTTTAAACGAGCTTAAGATCATTTATTTATTAATTATAATTATTTACTTCCAATATTTCGTCTCCACATTGGGTGACTTCTTCAGGGAATTTTGTAAAACTAATCAGGAATTTTTAAAGGACAGATATTTCTGTGTTTCAATGGGTAACTCATTTTCGGATGTTAACATAATTCCAGCAGGCGTTTCTCAGGGTTCAGTCCTTGGTCCATTATTGTACAATATATTCTGTGCTGACATGCCCACAATCAGTCCATGCAAACTTGCTGCGTATTCAGATGATCTTGCAGTTTATTTCACACATGAATTCAGTCAGAACATACTGACCGAAGTACAATGTTCTCTGGACCGGTTGGAGGAGTACAACGATAACTGGAAAATAAAAATTAATTCGAATAAGACTCAAGCTATCTTTTTCACAAGGAAAAGAAAACCTTGCTTTTTACCCAACAGTAGTCTTACTCTTTTGGGCAGCAGTATAAATTGGTCGAATAATATAAAATATCTGGGCATTTGTTTAGATACGAAATTAACATTTAGTTATCATGTATCTCATATTATTGATAAAGTTGATAAATATAAAAAAAAATATTATACCCACTTATCAATAGAAACTCTCTTCTAAACAATTCAAACAAAATTCTTATAGTTAAAGTAATTTTTCAGGCAATAATTCTCTATGGTTGTCCAATTTGGGGAAATTGTCCAAAAACTCACTTAAAGCGCCTACAAATTGCGCAAAACAAAATCTTAAAAATGGCACTTAAATTACCCTGGCATTTCTCCACTACTAGTTTAGATGTCATTAGTAACACTAATATTGTATCAGAGTCTATTGGAAACATCACCACTCGTTTTAGATTAAATTGTAGTTTATCTGAAAATCCACTTATCTCTAACCTATACTAATCCTAGTAATTAATATTTCCATATCCTCCGAATATATAATTCAATTACTTTATTAAGTTTCTTTTTTGTTCTTTGTTGCTATCATAATTTAAAATTTACAAAAATAATCTAAGTATTTTGTTACATTTGTATCATAGTCTAGTTTGTCAATGACTTGTGGTAATTAACATTACAAATTTTTATTTTTTGTAATTAACTTTTTTTTAATAGTTTTCCTTCAGATTATATCCTATTGTATAATATATTTCACCTTTCTAAAAAAATATTTAAAACACTTAAGATAAAGGGTCCGCCATCTAACGTTTTTTTCAACTAGTGCTTATTTCGTGAATGGTAACACTTAGCTCATGTCTGATTTGACAGATAATTAGTTTTATCCTTCCGCTGAACGAATATGGTCCGTATGTTCGTTATCTTGTGAAAAAAGTGAAAGAAACTGGCATCCTCATCGATAAACCAAAGCGTGAAAAGCCAAAAACAGTGTGTACACCCGAGAATATTGCTGATGTGGCAGAAAGTGTGCGTGAAGCGCCATCAACATCAATTCATCGTCGTTCTCAACAATTGAACATTTCGGAGACATCATTGAGACGAATTTTGCATAAAGACCTTGGTATGACGCCATACGAAGTCCAATTGGTTCAGGAGTTCAAAAAAAAAAAGTTATTTGGCGGACCCTTTATAAGGCTAAGCCAAATCTGTGCAATAGATTTCTAGTAAATAAGAAATTTGTAACTTTTTCTATTAAATAAAAATTAAATATAAAATTTCATAGAATCTTTTTAGTAGATTCTATAGATTCATTATATCCAAGAAATTGTATTAGTATAAAGAAATTTTGCACAAACGTTTTTTCATAAAATATCATAGTTTCATAAAAAAAGTTCATTCAGTTTCATAAATTGTCTCTTCATAAATTTAACGAAAATTTTCTTTGAAATTATTTCACAGACGTAATTTTTTTTTATTTTTTCATAAAATTTCATAATTTCACTAATTTTCATACATTTTAAACTTTAGTTTTAAGATTTATTTCTTAAGTGTTCAACATGTTTTATAAAGTTCTTTATTATTTCAATGCAGTTTGTTATTGATTTTGGACTTTAATGGTTTAGTTCCAATGAATTGATAAGACATTCATTAAGAGTTTTATTATTCCAAAGAGCTTCTTAATATTAAACAATTTTATGAAACTGTTTTATAAATTCATTATCGGAACGATTCATTAGTTTTATGAAGATTTTCATTAATTCTGCAAACATTTCATAAACATTGACTTTAATGAAACCTGTTGCATAGATTCTATGAAATGTTTCAATGGACAAGTTCCAGTGATAATTTTGCGTTAAAGCTATAAAGAAATTAATTACTGAAATGAAGATAATTCTCTCAGTGTAGTAAATATGTCTACATTTTTAAATAAAGGATGGATGATGAGGCGTGCAAAATGTGTTAAGTACTACCAAATCGAGTCACTAATATAGTGACACCTTGTACTTTTACACATGTAAGTGGATTCAAATGAATATATTTGAATGCTTTTTCAAAGCTTACGAAATAATGAATAAAATACTTTATACAAATTTCCCTACATTTTTCTTTTTCGTAAAATCCATATAAATAGACTTACAATTGACTCATTTCATATAAAAGCATACAAAAAATATCCAATTTTCGACCTCTACCCCCTGCAATATTAACCAAACTTGGTACGGGAAGTACGTGTCATATAAATATACCATCACAAATGTTTTGAGTTGCTAGCTTTAACGGTTTTGGAAATATCGCGTTTTAAAAATATGAAAATAAAATAATCGAAAATATCATATCTTTGTGACGATTAAAGGTGCGTGATTGATTGATACCTCATTTGAAAACTTCTGTTGTCGTGCTTTTTTTCTGCAAAATCCGCAGTTTAAACCGCTGTATTTTCAAAAAATTATGTTTTTAAATTCTCAAAAAATATGGGTTAATTACAAATTATTTCACATTTCCGTCGCCACATCACAATGCGGAGTTCTTACAGGATCACAAGTTATGGACAAAAATCTGAAAAATATACTAAATATCAGACGTGGGCGGCGTCAATAACATTTCACAATCATTCACTTGTGAAATTTGTCGTATAATTAATAATTTCAGACCTATGCTCACTCTTGCTGACTTAAAGGCTTCCGTGAAAAATTTTCAATTTTGTGAATACCAGACATGGGACATAATATACTAAATATCAGACATGGGCGGCGTCAATTAAATTTCACAATCATTCACTTGTGAAATTTGTCGTATAATTAATAATTTCAGACCTATGCTCACTCTTGCTCACTTAAACGCTTCCGTGAAAAATTTTCAATTTTGTGAATACCAGACATGGGATATAATACCAGTATTTGTGCATTTAATTACAGGACAATTACTTTTTTACGTCTAATTGCATGTAATTGGATGTAATTGAGTAATTGCCCCGCAAATAAAACCTCTAACGGGTAAGGCTGCCTCAGATGCGCCAAATGAGCGTTTTATACAAGGTGACGCAAAAATAACCTTCCGATGTTTTTTGGCTGTAATTAAAAGAAAAAAATGAAAAACTTTGATTCTTCTTGTGGATTATTTTTATTTGGTATTTTAATTTTTTTTACATCAAGTCGAGAATATGATGTCATGTAAATGGCCGCCGCCACAGTTGATTGTCATTTGAGCCCTTTTTATGGCATTTTCCATCACTTTGGCCAAAACTTCCGGCGATAGGTCCTCACATTCTTGACGGATATTGGCTTTAAGAGCTGCAAGAGTCTGAGGCTTGTTGACATAAACCCGCGACTTCAAAAAGCCTCACAAAAAGAAGTCTGGAGCGGTCAAATCAAGCGATCTTGCTGGCCAGTGCAAATCGCCAAAACGGGAGATTAGGCGCCCGGGAAATGCATCCTTCAGCATATCGGTTGTGGCACGTGCAGTGTGTGCCGTTGCACACCGTCCTGGAACCACATGTTTTCCAATCCCAATTCATCAAGTTGCGGCAAAAAGAACTCGTTGATCATTGCTCTGTAGCGCTCACCATTCACAGTAACCGTTTGGCCCGCGACGTCTTCGAAGAAAAAAGGTCCGATGACCCCTCCAGCGAAAACAGCACACCATACAATGACTTTGAGCGGGTATAATGGCTCTTCGTGGGTTACACGCGGATTTTCAGTGCCCCAGAAGCGTAAATTTTGCTTATTTACGTACCCGCTAAGATGGAAATGGGCCTCATCACTCATGATTATTTTTGATGAAAAATCATCTTCCTCTTGGTGGTGATTAAGGATGGCTTGAGCGTATGTTACACGCGATTGGCGGTCAGCAGCTAACAGCTGATGCACCGTCTGGACTTTGTACGGAAACAACTTCAAATCTTGTACCAAAATTCGCTGTAAAGACCGTCGACTGATACCCATTTGCGTGGCACGTCGTCTGGTCGATGTCGACGGCGCTTCCATGACATCCTCGGCTACAGCAGCAATATTCTCTGCAGAACGGCTACTCCGGGGTCTGCCACGCCTGGCAGCATCTCGTGTTGTGCCAGTCTCTTCGAGGCGAGCGGCTAAACGTCGCAGTGTTTCACCAGTAGGCGTTGGACGGCCAGGAAATCTGCGACGAAATTCACGTTGTGCCAAAGTCACCGACCGATTATTGGTCAAATAAATAGTAACCAATATTCCGCGTTCTGGAGCAGTGTAGCGTAACATTGTTTATTAACGTGTATTTCGCATGTGTTTACTACACAAATGTCAAAACAGAACTGACATTAGGGGCCAATCGCAAAATTTATAGCATTTTCTGATAGGAGGATTACTTTTGCGCCACCTTGTACTTAGAAATTAATATATTCCGATAGAAACCTAAATTTGCTAAATATTTTGCGAATAAATTTTTCGTGTGCCGTACACGGTTTGGAAGCGAGAAAGCTTCAAAACCAAAATTTCGTAAAATTTCAAAAACTAATTATTTAAAAAAAAAAAATAGATTGCAAAAATTTAAAAAACCAATTTAAGTTGATTAAAAACTCTTTATAATAAAATATAAGTAAGATTGAAGCTTTATCTTTAATAATAAGTCCTTACTTTAGTCCAAGGACTCATAGAATTTTATCAGGATTCCTCTGAAGGACATCATCTTAACTTATTAACTAATAGACGGATTTTATGAAATTTTGCAGAAAGAAGACATTAAGTATTAATAGCAAAGCGTTGAAGTTTGAACAATATAAATTTTGAAGTTTAGATACTTTTTCGCCTAATTTCGCTTTTTCCAAAAACCGAAAATCCCGATATCTTCTTAAATGGGATCAGAAAAAAAATAGTTTTTCGAGCGTGATTACATCTTGGTAAGATAAATATTTTTTGTCCAAAACTTCTCTTTTATATGCTCTAGTTTTCAAAATGCACCCTAAAATATTTTGGCTTATATCGTCTAAATTAGGCAACGATAAACAATTTTCTTGAAGAACTTATCATTTGTTTTTCGAGTGGAGCATATGGTATGAATTTCGTTGCAAAACATCGTTTGCCAGTTAGAGGGTGAAATACCCAGATGTTTTTACTAATTCCCATGTTTGGTATTAAAAAATTCACAAATTTTGTAAGGAAATGTTTAAGTTCACGCGTGTAGGTCTGAAATTATTATTGATATTGAAAAATTTCACAAGTGTGTGATTGTAAAAAGTAACTGACGACGCCCACGTCTGCTAAATATAGTAGAAAAAAAATTTACATAAAAAAATAAAAATAAAAGTTTTACAAAAGTAGTTGCAGATAATTATCCATACCTCATTAACGGCTTAAGCTATGAGAGTCATTGATACCAATTTTTAAAGTTACTTAAATTGTGGTTTTAATGGTATACATAAGTTAAGCATTTTGCCTTCAAGGAGGCAAAATGCTTTTTTTTGAAATCCTTGGTTCAAACCGCTGTATTTCAAAAAAATGTTTTACTAAAATTTAAAATAAAAATATATGTTAATTATAAATTTTTTTTATATACCGTTGCCAATTCCCTATATGGTAATCCTTCACGTTCCTGAGTAATCGGCTTTTTAGTTAATTTTTTTGACAATCTTATTCATAACTCAGAATACAGTAAAAGCTCCATATATGGAATTGGACACGGTATAGAAAAGTAATTTTATTTAACTTATATTTTTTAAAAAATTTAAAAGTACATCCCCTGCGGGAAATGGACCAGTCACTGGTATGGTCACGTGACTAGAACTTTGTGTGTATGAACCTGTCATAGTTTCGGTTCTATTATATGAAAGTGACCGATACTTTTAACATGGCCTTGTCATAGGAGGTGACAATTGCCACCTGTGGGGCACTGTGTGACGTGGCGAATAACTTGACCAAGGTAACATATCACCTTAGCGACTGAAATGAATATGCTACGGGACAAGTTAGAAGTAGGTAGTGTCAAAGTATGACCATTTTAGGATTTATGTGAAACCAGTGTAAAAAAATGTATCACGTGGCTGGTGTAGGTGTACGTATTATAGAACTGGAGAAAAATTTTTAAAGGAAAACTAGTCACATATTAAGCGCAATATGTTCTGTGATAGGGATAGTTTGACAGGAATAGTTTTCCGACGTACCACTGCACTGGTCTAAGGTGTACATGTCGCCGGGCTTTCGAAAAATAATTAGCAATTAACCTAACAATTTTTATTCAGCGTGTGTCATATTATGTACGGGTTGGGAAATAGCCTATCCGGAACCAGTCACTGCACTTATCCAAAACAGTGTGTCATGTCACCTGTTCAAAAAACCTTCAAAAAGGCACAACAAAAATCAATTTTAAAATAAGTTTATTTCAGTGTTATATCCGATTTGTAGCAGTCAAGAGACTGAATCCTTTGGCACTAATTGCCATGTTTTCATCAACTGCTAACGGGATTGAACCAGTTCATTGACCAGTAAGAACTTCAATTGCATCGGCCCTAGTTGCTTCAGTACACTATAATGTTATGTTAATTTTTCTCCTGTTACATGATATACCTGATACCAACTTGCCAATGTTTTGTCACCATTACTATAGTCACGTGATTGGTCATTTCACACAAATTAACACTTTTTGGTACACCACAATTTCGGTTTCGCCAGTTTTGTGACGTGCCACCCAATCAGATATCACAAAATCGTCACTTTGGATCAATCGACCCTTCATTTCCCGCTGGGTCTTTTTGAACTGTGGTTTTTGAAACCATTATATTTTGCCGTGAAGAAGTAAAAAATTTGTGTGTACCGATACAACCAAAATTGTAGTGTCTTTAAAAAGACGTATCAATGACTCTCGTAGCTTAAACCGTCAAAAATATATGAAGGATTATGCAAAACTAATTTTTTTAAATTTTCGAATATTTTTCATATTTTGAAACGCGATATTTCAAGATCCGCTAGGACTAGCTGCCTTACATTTGGACGAGGTTACAGTTATATGATGTACATCGTTTATACCAAGTTTGGTTGAAATCAGAAAGGGCGAATGAAATCAAGTGGTTGATTTTATATGTTTTCAGTCAATTACAAAACTCAAATTTCAGTCATATGAATTCCCTACACAAGGGATGTTAACAAAATACAGCAACAGCAACAACAATAACATGAAAAATGTACAACAACAAAAAACTAACTAAGAAATAAAGAAACGCATAAACATGCAGCGGAAATAATGTATTAATCCTGTTGAGGCCATATTTTTATTGTTATTGCCTGTAAACTAACTTTGTGCTTATTACTCCTAACACTAGACTACACAATACAATGACTACTCTATAACTACTTACTACTACAACACACAAAACTAAACTTCCTGTTTTTTTTTCTATACAACTGTAAAAAGGACTCTACTTAATCACATACATACACAGAGAGATATTGTTATATATACTATACCCTTGATTCGTATTCTATATTATTGCAGCTTGTATAGTATAGTTTATGTGGACCCTCTCTACACATACATTAGGGTGTCCGTTAAAAATAGATAAGTCATAAAATTTTGTTTTTTACGATTTCTTTAAAATTTGCCTAATTTTTCGAAAAATATCACTTAAATTTGATTAGATTATAATTACAAGGCATGACATCAAAATAAAATTAATACACACAGAGAAAAATTTAGGTATTTGCCAACTAACATTTGGTTACTACGACTCATATTAGGTTATTACGAATTTCAACTTAAAATTAATTTTTACATCAAAGTTTGGTTAATACAACTGAATTGTAGTGTCAACACCTAAAATATTCTGAAATCTAATGTAAATATCGTTGTAATAACTGAATTTATAAGTTGTTACCATTAAAATACACTTTTTATTTCGGTTGGCACTTTTTTCTCTGTGTGCAAAATTCTGACCATAAATTCTAAATATTTCGTGACAGCTGTTTTCAATGGCGTACTTTAGTTTTTGATGTATGGTACAGTATGGTACAAAATGGCTTTAAAGTGTGGTGAATTTTCATTCAGTTTTTTATATAAAAAATTTGGAAATGCAATAAATCTGATTTTTTTTCTGTTGAAATCTAAAGAAAAGGCATATTTGATTCCCAAAGCTTAAAATTAAACTCGCTGTTAAATATTTTTTTCTGATTTTTTCGGTTTTCGCCATTTACAGTGGACTCGCATAAACGTGAACATCCAGTAACATGAACGTCGGAGAAACATGAACACTTTTTTTTACATTGACTATTCCAAAACGTGAACAAAGTTTATTAGCTCTAAAACGTGAACAATTATTTTTGTATAAGAAATGTTTCTTTTTTTTCAATATTTTAGTAATTTGGGGAATCCCCGAATAATAATTTCACCACGTTATTATAGTAAACACGTGAACAGAAAAACTCTAACTCTTTTCCTGTATCTCCGAAGTAAAGAATTTTTTATATCAAAATTGTTTTAAAATGTATGGAATAAAACTTAAATAGAATTAGAAGTTATTTTTATAGTAAATGTATTAGAAATTAAGAACCGTTAAATATCAAAAACGTATTATAATCAATAATTTGGGTATACAAAAATTGTCTTAGATTCTGAAATTAGTCTATTTAAAAAAGTCCCAGAATGAGAAAATTTTATAATAGGAAAAATTTCTTAAAATGTCAATATTTTTTACAGTTATATTAGTTTTTTGTTTTTATGTACATCGAGATTATTTTTATGTTATTTTCAATTTATAACGAGCTTTCAACCACCGTATATTTACAAATATAAAGCAAATCAAACATATTAGCTAGGTTGATACTAGTATTTCGATCTGTCTAAAGATCTCATCAGAACCCGAAGTTTTAGAAAAGCTAGAGCCTCCATAATAGGCAGGACTTTAACAAAAAACCTATTAATAATCAATTTTGCTCCATTCTTGTCTTCTTTTTTTCTATATGCAAGTGTCTGAATATTTAAAAATGTTGTCTAAAAATGTATGTTTGAATTTAAGAATTTTTCAGGAGAAAAATATTCCAAATATTTTTATATTTTATTTTTTTGTTAAATAATCAATATAATGATTGGTTCTGAAGTACTTGGAATAGAATTTATTCTAAGTGAATCAATTCTGTAGTAAAATAGTTAAAAAAATTTAAAACACAAAGGTGAACAAATCAGAACACCCCTTGCAAAAATTAGTTCACGTTTTTGAAAGTTCACTGTATATCGCAAAATAATTAATCGAGCTAATCAAATGCTCTCGCAATGGAAAGAATCAAAAGTTATTATATCAAGGTTCAGATTTTTGTATGATAAGTAAATAAATTTCAAAAATATGTTTCCAAATTTTCAACTAAAAATATAAATATCAATAGTGTTTATAGTTTTTAGAGAAAACCGTTAATTCTTGTTATTAACCTCAACGTTTCTAAAAATATTTATATTTTCAAAAGTTACATATTTATCACAAGCGTAGGGTTTTTGAAAAAAATTAGTAAACATTTTCGCTAAAGCTACTAAAAATTAGTTAAAAACTACTTTGTAGAAAAACTTTTAAAATTATCAGCTTTTTTTTTGCTAAATATTAGAAAGAAAAGAATATCAAAAAAATCTGTTGAATCTAGTTGAATCTTAGTTATATTTGAGCTACATTTCAGTTAATTGAAAGTAACAAATTAATCTGGTAAATTTACCAAATAATTTGCTAGATATTAGTAGACAAATAAAAAAATAAAAAAAAATTTGAAATTTTTAAAGTTTTTTTTAGTAATGGTTACTAACTTTTTCTACTAATTTTATATTACTACCGTTCAGCTCAATTAAGCAAAAAATACCGCAAGGCTAAAAAGAGTTAAATTTCCCATAATAACAGCAAAACTTGCAGTAGCCATTACAGATTTTTTTCTTTGTTTAGGTTCAAATTATTCGTTACATATATGTAACAACATGCAGTAAAGGGTTAATAAAAAGACGTTTTTTTTAAATGGGCCATTTTCGTCCAATATACGGCACGGTTTAACGTTTAACAAAAAAAAAAAAAAAAACCGTTTCTAAAATCGTTGTTTTAAGGGACATCCTGCTTTACACATACATACATACATACTGCTTACTGGTACTAACTATATTGTACTTTTATACAAGTACAATATTTCAAATGTTGTTGTTGCTGCTGTTTCTATGTTGCTCCGTTTGTTTTCTATTATTATTCAAGTACATGCAAACTCTTTGTTGCCTCGTTCAACAATTATATACAAATATAGGAAGTAACAATTTTTTTTTTAATTTTTTTTCTCTAAAACACTTTCAGTCTTTTCATATTTGTCTGTCCGTCCGTTTGTCTTCATGTCTTCATGTTTTTTTTTCTTTTTTGTTTATTTCAACCATCCGAGTTTAGTGTAACGTTAACACAAGATAAACTCATAAACATTATAGAATAATCTTCAAATGTTTTATATTTGAAAAACCACTATCCCTCTCCTCCTGTTTTGCCTTTTATCTATAGTATGTTGCATTTTGAAAGTTCTTTTCTATTGTCATCTGGTTTTAAGTGGGGACCAAAAGTGTACTCTAGTGTAAAATGTTTGCTGTTGCATTATAATTTTGTACATATGTGCAGTTATTGTTTCCGCAAGCAGGCATTTGTATAATTATTTGTTATTTATTACAATTTATGAACAATTTATACAACTTGATGCCTTTGGCAAAAATTAGAACAACATAGATATAGGGCTTTACGAGATAAATGTCTAAAGAAGAAAACTAAATAAAAATCTGTATTTGTATAGTTAGGTTAGATTTCCTATTTTAGTAAACTGTATTTTTTTTTTTAATCGTGTGGGGAGAAAATTTGGAAAAATGCATTAGGAAACTGCATTTGCATTATGTATGCACTTTTTTAACAATCATTTTGTTTAAAAACCATCCAGTTATAAAGTAGACAAGTGCATCTTCGAAAAATCGTTCAAATTAATAACATGCGATATACAATTAAAAAGTTTTGGCACTTCAAAGTGAAGCACTTTTAGCATTTTTATCAAATTTATGAAAATTAAAAATGTGCATAAAATCACGAGTTTTTACAAATTTCGAGATCTAAAAAAGGCTATGTGCAAATGGGACTATAGAGTATTCACGTACAAAATATAAAAAAAATCGGAGGAGAACCTCAGAAAAAAAAAATCGTAATTTTACAGAGTTCTTTGCTGGAATGAGGTTATACGGAAGGGATTCCGCGAAACCGTTAACCAGTCATGGAGGGACAGAATGGATTGCAGGGTGTCTAGGGCGTTATAGCCCGCATTGGACGCAGGGGCAACCAAGGTTCTTTTGGGACTGGACAGGGATGGTCTCTGGACCCTTACGGGGTTCCTGACCGGTCATTGTTCTGTCAGGGCTTTTACAAGCAGATGAGAGGGACATACCGGACTTTTGCAGGTTGTGCGAGGACGTTGAGGAGCTGGAGACAGTTGAGCATATAAAGTGCCACTTTCCTAGGTTGCAGGGTATCAGACAGAAATGGCTAGGAGATAGATTTCACGACGAACTTGGGTGTGTCGCTGGATGCAATCCAGTAGATTTGCTGAGATTTGTCAGGGAAATAGGACTGCTGTTTCTGGCAAGGGTACGATAGGAGCTGGTTCTGGGGTGTATATATCCTTTCTATATTTCTTTATATCTATCCTTCAATCTATCTTGCTGTCTATTTCTATTATTTCTTACTGTTTTTCACTGAAGGCATTCACAATGGACCGTATTGGTCTCCGAGTGGAGATGTGCCCTTGGGCACATAACCCTTCCTAACCTAACCTTGCTGGAGTGAATGATATAATATAAATTTATAATTATTTGTAATAAAAAGCAATGGATAACAAAAGATAAGAATAAAATAACAAAAATATTCGTAGTTTATTAGGGACTTTAAATCCACAATGGAACAGCTGAAAACGTTGGTGTACTTTTTAGATTTTCTTTTTTTGATTTATTTATTTTTCTTTTCTTTTGCTTTATTTATTTGTTTTATTTATTTGTCATTTACAGCTGATCACTGTTAGGTAATGCTGTATTTATCTTCAAACATTTTATTAGTATTTTTGGTGCTTTTAAAGGCAATTTGTAATAAAAGTTAAAAATGTTTGTTCTGGCGCCACTATGATTTGTAAATCCGTAAAACACAAAAATTGACAAAAGTAAGTATAGGCGAACGTTAGCTTTCAAATTAGAGAAACCCAGATTGAATCGAATTCGAGTGACTAGCTTTCGCTCGACTTGGGTTTCGTTGGAGATCGAGGAACAGGCCATAAATGTTTTCATCAAAATTTTGCATAATTTTCGAGAAAATATCACCTTAACTTGACCAGACTATAATTAGTTTTACTTTTATTTAAAAATCTTTAAGATTTTCTACCCATGAAACGATTTTTAAATTGTGGTTAATATTGATTACAAAATAATTCCACTTGATGGAAATAGTTATTTTAATACTTTATCGCGCCAGTCTTTCTTTTAAGAGTTAAAAAAGGAGAGGTATAAAATGGCCCCAGAAAAAAACAAACAAACACATAACCCTTTATATTACACTGTTATAATAAAATCAATTTTTTTCCAAAATTACTAGGTCCGACGTATAAAAATTTTGATAAAAGAGACAAAAAAAGACACCAAATGCTAATTTTGTATTGTCAATCGGCACAGAAAATCGAGTAAACTTACGCTTAAAGAATATGGTATATTCAACAAGTTTGTGTAAAATATTACGGATAACATTCTTGTAGAATATGTTAAGCCTCTAACTTCTCAAGGTAAGGGTATTTTTGTCCTTCTTTTAAAAGAAGAGCAAAAAACAAAATTAAAACAGGTTTCTAGGGGTTAAAATGTTCCGCAAAAATATTCGCCATGAAATTTTACTATAAGTCCCTGAATACACCAAAATCAAAAATTTTTATGAAATATGTTAACCCTCCAACTCCTCAAGGTAAGGGACTTGTTTGTCCTTCTTTTAAAAAATAGCAAAAAAACACCATTAAAACAGGGATATAAGGGATTAAAATGTTCTGCAAAAATATTCGCCGTTAAATTTTACTATACGTTCCTGAATACACTTTCAAAACGCCGATACACGTGTCTTTTTTTTGTCTCTTCTATCAAATTTTATAGGTCGGACCTTGTAATTTTTTTTTTGTTGTACAGTGGTAAATCGTTAAATCGATCTTAAAATATCTTAAATTTGATAACCATTTTTGTATATAATAGTTTCTCTCGAATAAATGTGAAAACAAAATGAAAAAAAAAAACTGAAGCCATTTTTGAAAAACCTTTAAAGTAAGTTCGGAACGATAAAGAATTGCGCTTCTTCGTTAGTTTAGTACCCTCTATCACATCTCTAAATTTAATAAAAAATCTAAAATAGATCATTATGTAAATTTCCTAGCGTGTCTTTTTTTGGTCAAAAGTGGATCAAATTGCATTAAATAATTATCTGCATCAAGTGGAATTTTTTTTTTTTGATTAATTTAAAAGCTTTACACTCTTGTAGTCGTATTATAAATTACGTTTTATGGGCTTTGTTTGTTCACAGACCACTAATGGAAGATTTAAAAAAAAAGTAGAAATTATAATATTCATATCAAATTTATGTGTTATATTTCCGAAAAATATGCAAACCTTTATTTAATTAAAATTTTTTTTTTTCTAAATTATTACAACCATTATATTATAGAAATAGCAATCGACAACTCCAAATCAGGCATTTTAAATAAATCGTTAAAATTAATTTTAAAAAAATACGTTTTTGTATTTTCATTAAATTTTGTGTATCATTTTTGATTCCAGGCTAAAGTGGGTTAATGATATCCGATAAAGTCAGAATTCCATTTTATAATAATTTTGACTATATTTAATGAAAAAAGAAAATAAAAAATTTAATTTTTTAACACTTAGAATTTTCGAAATTTTTAATAAACTGTATTATTACAGTTTTTCACAAATGGACCATTTTTGGCCAAAATTTCCACGTTTACCAAAAAAAAAAAAAAACGATTTCTTACGTTTGGAATAATTTTGTTAAGGACCATCTAAATAGACATATTTCTAACATTTTTCTAAATTTAGCTAAATTGTTAAAAAAAAATAATATACTACAAATGAACGCAAAATTTCTTAATATCTAACCACGCCTCCTACGCCCATAGTTTAGAAAAATTATAAAAAGTTGTTCCATTTTGTATGTAGCACAATGAATACTTTAAGTTTGGCATGAAGGAGTTGACTTGGAAAGCCTTATATATACTTGGGTTCTATGGAAGCATATTTTGAAAAATGAGCTTAAGAAATATGTTACAAGTTGACTTTTTGTAAGTCTGAAAAAATTGTTAAGGAAAGATAAATTAACCATGCACTGTATGGTTTGGGATCAAGTCATTTGCACGCTTACTAGAATTGTTTAGATATTAATCGCAGTTTTTGATAACAATTTAAAGTAACCCGGTTAAAAATTTATTTATATGCTAGTATATCGACATATAGACGACTAGCCTACAAATAGTGCCATGTGTTATTTTGATAATATTTCATATTATCGAATCCCTCTATACAACATATATATATATAAACTAAAAAACCCTTGCTAAAATTAATAAAATTGTTGCTGAATATTAGTAGACTGAAAAAAACTCAAAAATTTGTAGAAAAATTATACTTTAGTTAATTTATTTGCTAATAATCATAAAACATATTTTTGATATTCTGTTTAAAATAATTTACAATACGTTACAAAATATAAAAATGTTCATACTCCCAAATTGACGAGATGAATTAATGTAATATCTTAAAACAAAAGAAATAATTATATATAAAATAAATGAAATTATCTTTGAACTACTTACATCAATTATTGTCTAAATGATGCTATCTTTTAAAGGAACGCAAATGCCGCAGAGACTTATAGAAATGAAACGAAAAACTAACAAAATATAACATATACAACCCTTTTTTGCAATAAGAAAAGGGAAACAGAAAAATCTACCTTAGATGTATGTCTTTTTCTTTCGCTTTATCCTGTCTACCTATTGCATATTTGTTTGCAATTTGACCACTCAAGATTATTAATATATATAAACATTTAGTTTGCAAATACACATTTAATCTTTATTAAATTTAAATATTTTATTTTGTCTTTTATTTAATTAGATTAAGTTGTTTTAATCCTCAATTTTGTTTTATGTATGAAAAACAGATACAAAAATCTTCCATGGTTGATTTTTTTATATTATGTCTTACTAGAGCTGTACTTTTTAGTATAATTTTCCACGTCACTACTACATCGAGACATGCCGCGACATCTTATTCATTTTGAGTATATATTTCAGTCTGGTTGTCGTTCACAATATTGATGTGCTAATCAACACAATGTTTTTAGCAAAATAAATTTGTAAAACATTAGTAAATATTAGTAAGACATTAGTTCAAAACATTTAAGTGCTGAATAAGTATAACTAAAATTTTGGTTTAAAACATAATTTTAGCAAAAAATTTGCTGAAAAATAGTACACCTCATTTACAAGATGTTTTACTAACATTTCTACAAACTTATTTTTTTGAGTGTACAATAAATAAATGCCTTCTTATAAGTAGTGAATAATGCTTACAATGAAGCAATATGGAATGCATACCATGAAGCATTTATATTGTCAACATACAAAAAATCCCTTTTTATTTCCTACGAATACATGCATTTATTGCATCTTAGAGGACATGAACGAAGCGCTTTTTGGCTGGTAAAAAGAGACATAGCAAGGACATCACGAACAAAAAGCATGCCTTCTGGATGTACTTTATGGAATCGCTTCGTAATTAAATAATGCCTTCCGAAAGCGCTTGTGGGTAAGCACTATTTTGTGCTGGTTACCTTACAAGGGACCATTTGATTTAGACATTTTACAATTTTTGTTATACAAAGTGCTTTATTTTTATTAAATATGTATAGTAGGGTGGGCCAATTTGTAAGGACAAAACTTTGTCGATATTGTGCCATTGATTTCGATAGCTTTTGGCATAAGGGAAAAAAAGTTCCACAACGACCTATCAAAAAAATCATTCGCAATTTTTTTACTTTTTCTCAACTTTTATTTTTAAATTTTTTTTAGTAGGTAGTAAAAAAAAATTGGTTGATTTAATTTTTTTTTTTAAATATTACCTTTCCATACAATACATACAAATATACATTGCCTCATGCAATACAATATAACATATGAGCGCGTGAGAATATAAATACGACTGAGAGAATCGTACATATAGGATCGCATCAAGAAAAGAGTACTCTCTGTCGTATTTATAGTCTCACGCGCTCATATGTTATATTGTATTGTTTGTGGCAATGTATATTTGTATGTATTGTATGGAAAGATAATATTTAAAAAAAATTAAATCAACCGATTTTTTTTTTTTTTTATTATCTACTAAAAAAAATTAAAAATAAAAATTGCGCAAGTCAAAAATTTAAATTTGGCGCCTCGAAAATGATTTTTTTGATATGTCGTGGTGCAAGTTTTTTTTCACCATGCCAAAATCTATCGAAAATCGATGGCACAATATCGATTGCTAAATCGACCCACCCACGTCGGAAAACTTTTTGAAATGCACGTTATAAAATGGGATATATAGTATATAGTTACATACAAAAAAAATCTGTAAAAATACAATATTTTAATAAAAGTATGTATGGGAGCATGTCCCCAAACTGAGATATTCGAAAACATTTTTACATAGCAGGAATGTATTTTCAAAACTATAAAGGTTAATATCAAAATATAGTACCTTGGGAAACTTTGTCTAAGATACGTGTCCACATAAAGTTAATAAAGAATAATATATGTATGTGAGTTTGGGCCTAAACCGACCATACCTCCAAGTACAAAAACCCTAAAATGTATGTGTTTCTTCTTTAATAGCACAAAAAGTTGGGCATGCGCTGACAGGCTACTTTATACCGGCGTTGCGCATTTCAAATACTTTTCATTGTTTTTTTTTTTTTTTTTTTTTTTTTTTTTTTTTTTTTTTTTTTATTGAATTCATTTATAATCAAAAGCCCTATGGCCTAAACGATTACATAGTAAATTATGAGTAGGTTTAATATTACTTATAATTAACTTAAAAATAACCTTTCATTGTATAACCATCATTCATTATCTACAGCACGAATATGCGACACTAAAATCACCCCAAAGTTAGCAATAGCTAAAAGTCCAGTAACCAGCTTTTATATTGAATGAAAATTAAGTTGTCTATTTCAAATATAGTTTATAAAACGATTCCTAAAGTCATTAAGTCCCAAAGAAAAATTATGTTCACTGTACGGTAGTACAGTGCTCCAAAGTCTGTAAATTCGTACAACAAATGAACGTTGCATATAAAAGGTATGTATCGGCGGACAGTTCACATTTGCGGTTCGAACTGAATGGGAAAATTCAAACAAATCTAATAAGTATTGAGGTCTTCCAAACTTCATAGTCTTATAAAAAAGCATCATTACCCTTAAGCTAATAAAATCTTCAAAGTTCAATCCCAGAAAGTCTCTCACCTTAGCCGAAACATGTGCACGAAACCCTAAGCCATAAACATATCTAATAACTCTGTTGAAACATTTTCTTAGCCTAGCAATATTAGTGGCGGATGTAGATGTAAAAATTTCCATACCATAAAGAAATATTGGCATGAAAAAAGATTTCCCAATAAGCTTTCTAACATGAAGTGGAAAATTATATCCTAAATTATTTACCTTCCTAAGAGTAAAGGAAACTCTGGATATTATCATATTCAAATGATGATCAAATGAAAGGTCATCATCTAAATAAATGCCCAAAGACTTATGATGAGAGACATACTCTATGGCCATACCATTTAATCTTAAATGTGGAAAGTTTTCAGTATTATTCCCAAATTTCATAGCAAAGTCTTCACAGGATTGAGCACCAGTCTGTTTTCTGTTGCCCACTGCACTACTTTGTTCAAATCTTCATTAAATAAATTGAAAAAAATTTGAAATAGAGATATTACCATCCATGCATCCAAAAAGCTGTATATCATCAGCATAAATACGCGCATTACAGAAATTTAAAGATTGTATAACATCATTAATATAGAGCATAAACAAAATTGGCGCCATAACGGAACCTTGTGGCACGCCTCTATATAATCGAGTACATTCAGATACTCGATTACCTACCTTAACAAATTGGCCTCTATCATTTAAAAACGACGCAATTAACTTGCATGCTGTTGGCGAAAACCTAAATTGCGAATTAAGCTTTCGCACCAACTGAATATGATTCACTGAATCAAACGCGCTTTTGAAATCCAAAAAAACAATAACTGATCCCCTTCCAGCATCCACACATTTCCTTACCCTTTCCAATACATCCAGTACAAGGGTTATTGTACTATGTCCAGTTCTGAAACCCGACTGATAAGGTGATAAAAGATTGTTCTGATTCAGAAAGTTTACCAGCCTTTCCTTCATAATTATCTCCATTAACTTGGAGCAAATAGGTAAATACTTATGGGTCTATAACACAAGGCAACAATTTTGAAAAAATTTTAGGGGCTTTGAAAACCACTATACAATTTTGATGTATTGTGGTCCCAGTAGTACAAATATGGTTCAATTTTGAAATTCTATGGAGAGGTTTTTTTTTTAAAAAATTTTTAATTAAAATTATAAATTTTTTTAGACGTGTCTCCACATAATTAATGATAACTAAAAAAAAATTAGTCCGATATTATTCAAATAAATTTAGAAAAACTGAAATTTACATAGCCTTTAATCCGTTAATATATTGCGTTTCAATCGGCTCAGTAGTTTCGGAGTTATAATAAAAAATTGAGGGAAAAAATATTTTTTTTACGTGAAAATAGCAAATTTTTTTGGTTAAAAAAAATCATAAAAAATCGAAAACGGCAAAAATCGTTCAGATTTATTGCTTTATCGCAAAGCCACATGTAATAGGAACAAAATGAGATATCGATCATAAAAATCGATTGATTTTTTTTCGAATTTATTCACAATTAAGTGAATTCGCTCATTTTCACCAAATTTTAGTTTTTTGTCTGATATACATAAAATTGAGTAGTTAATGTTCTTCTTTCGATTGATTGAATTTTGAAAACATTTTCCCCATGCTATGTACAAATTTTCACATCAAAAATGCATTACATAGTAACATTCGTGTATTTTTTGGCAAAACCCTACCTAGAATATACTGATTCTATTCTTCGGAAAGACATTTGTGTTGGATGAGCTTAAATGTAAATAAATAAATAAATTAAATAGTAGAAAATTTATATTTTATTATTCACATTTATTATAATAAATAAAACAAGAAAATAAATAAATAAATATGTATTATAAACTACAAACTCTGAAATTTTCTTTTAGTCGATTTTCTACTATTGTTGAATAACGAAGTGTTACTCTGAATACTCCAGCAAAAATCAGCCATCATGTGTGCATCCCAGCGACCCTGGTATCGTTCCTCCATTGTCCGGATATCTTGGTGGAATCGTTCGCCCTGTTCTTCACTCAAGTCTCCTAGATTTTCAGGAAAACGATCTAAGTGACTGTGCAGGTAGTGTAATTTGATGCTCATGTTGCATCCAAGATTCTGGAAGTGAGTTAACATCTCTTCAACGTGCGCAACGTAATCATCACCCTTGTTATTTCCTAAGAAATTTTGAATAACCCATACAAACGAATCCCATGCATTCTTCTCAATTTCTGACATTGAACTGCCAAATTCAGTATCGTTCACCAATTTGCGAATTTGTGGGCCATCAAATATGCTTGCTTTCAGCTTTTCCATACTTAGATTGGGAAACTTCCTTGAAATATACTGGAAACATTCACTATCTTTGTTAAGTGCTTTAACATATTGTTTCATCAGACCAAGTTTAATGTGAAGAGGGGGTAATATGATGCGATCTCGGGGCACTAGAGCCACATTTATAACATTTGGCGTACCTGGAACTAGTGTTTCCCTAGAAGGCCATTGTTTTCTCTTCCAATGTTCTGTTTTAGCTCTGCTGTCCCATAAACATATAAAACAAGGATATTTTGTAAAGCCGCTTTGTTGGCCTAAGAGGAAATTTACCATCTTAAGATCAACACAAATTACCCACTTATGTTCATCATACTTTATCTTCTTCATGACCAATGCAATTACAGAGTATTCTTCTTTTACTTTGGTTGAATGTGCTATCGGCAAGGAGTGAAATTTATTTCCATTATGCAAAAGGATACACTTCAAGCTGCGTTTTGATGAGTCGATAAATAAACGCCATTCGTTTGAATCATATTTCTGTAAGCCCATGGCAGTCATCAAACCAGAAATATCTGTGCAGTACACAAAGTCATCCTCTTCAGCAAAATAATGATGTAAGTCTTTTTCTCGAGTACGGTAATACGAAACTTTAGTTTCTTTAGTTATGAGACCTGTTTCTTTCATCCGGGACGCAAGTAATTCAGAAGATCTTTTCGACAATCCAAGGTCTCTAATTACATCATTAAGCTGATCTTGATTCTATGGTCTCGGCGAGAAATGTTTGTGTGGGATGAACTCGTCATTTTCAGCTGTAGATGGTAGTGCTGGATCTGACATATCTGATTGGTAAGGAGGCGTAGCCTCCTCCGTATGCTTTTTAGTCGTATTACGGAGGAGGCGCTAGCCTCCTCCATGGGCTTTTTGCCGTATTTAAAAAAAGCAAATGTTTGGAGGCCGATATCTCGGGAAGTAGGAGGAGGAGGTCCAAGGTTTTGGTCTCAATGGGTTCTTTGGAACCTCCTCTAGCAGATCCATGCATCATTTATATGTCTGGGTGGGCGCTAAGGTTGATTTGAAAATTTTTGATTTGAAAAAAGTGATATTTCTAGCAAAAAAAAAGCAAATGTTTGGAGGCCGATATCTCGGGAAGTAGGAGGAGGAGGTCCAAAGGTTTTGGTCTCAATGGGTTCTTTGGAACCTCCTCTTTTTCCTAAAGGGGTTTTGCCAAAATGCGTGTCGTAAAATGCACCTGAGTTTTTATGTTCTGCATTTTCATTATATAGTAGGTACAATTTCCTACAGTGCTTGTAAATATGCGATACCTTCAATTAATTGTAAATAAAAATGTAAAGCATGCATCGATTTTTATGATCCATATCTAGTTTAATTCGCATGATATGTAGCTTTACTACAAAAAATAAAAAGTAATATTTTTTGCAGTTTTCGATTTTTTTCCAGATTTTTGTTTTTCAAATTTTTTTTTTTTTTTAGCATTTTTTTTTTTTTTTGCTAACAATTTGTTTCATAACTTTGAAACTATTGATCGCATTAAAAAAATTTGTACAGTTCTTTAAAGATATTGTAAACCTTAATTTTTGTAAATTTAATTTGACAAAATCGGACTAGTTGTTTTTGAGTTATGACAACATAAGTGGAGAAATGGCTCAAAATATTGTCAATTTTAAAAAAAAATTTTTTTAAAAAAAAATTATCCATAGAATTGAAAAATTTTACCATTTTTGTACTTAGGCAGCCATGATGCATCAAATCTATATAGTGGTTAGTCAAGCCTTTTTTTGCTGTTGACCTGTGTAATCTGAACTAGATGTAGGGTTACGAATCTTAGGGATTGGAACTATACGAGCCAGTTTCCAACTCAAGGGATACACATTAGTCATATATACAGTATTAAATATATGTGTCAAAGGTTCAATAATAAAATGTATAATTTTCCGAATAAATATTATGCTTAATCCGTCGTGCCCAATTGATTTAGACTTTATACTACCTAATGCCTGCATTACATCATTCTCCTCTATCCTTCCAAAGTTAAAAATCTCACCAAACTCTGGTTCGAAAAAAACAGTGTCTACTATTGAGTTATCCTCCGGTAATACAAAACTTTCATTGAGCTCATCTAAATTCCCAAACAAATTATTCATATCTGTCTCTATAATTCCAGTCGACTTAAGCTTATCCCAAATATTTCCAGGAACTCCATTGCTAAAAAAACGCTCACAATAACTTTTCCTTATCTTTCTTATAATATTCTTAAGTCTATTACGATATTTGCAAAAGACCTTCCAACGTCTATCATTCATATCCTCTTTATAAGCCCTAAAAGCTAAATCTCTCAATTCCCTAGCATCACGAATCTCGCTACAGTCAAACCAACTTTTCTTGACCCTTAACGTTTTACTCCTCAATGGTACATGCTTATCATATAACTCCGTTATCAAATTGTTAAAATGTAATACCTGGTCATTTGTATCAGATGTCTCAAAAATTCGGCCAAAATTTGATAACCGTATATCTCTTTCACATTCTTCCATATCCATTTACCAAATTTATATATAGTTTCTTTAGAAAAAATATGAAAAAAACCGCAAAAAGCAGAAAATGGGATAATTTTTGACCCCACCTTATAACCCCTAAATGTGAGATTGGGCAGCTAAAAAAAAAACTTGTGTTTCTTAATTTTTGATTTTTTTTATAACATATCCAAATTTCATAGCAATCGTCGGAAACCAATGAACGGACTATCCTTGTTAGTATCAATTAAGTACTATTTACTAAAGCTAAATCATTAATGTCGCTGTCGCTTCTTAATGGGTTATGATTTTGTGTTAGTTTTAATTTTGTATTTTGCTCTAACTTATGCGTAATCCAAAACTAATAAACATTTTTGTATAAATTTATAACTAAATTTATAACATAAAAACTAAAAACAAAAACGTTAAAAAAATAAAAAGACAAAAAACCTTTTTTTTTGATTTTGGGTTGACTTTGTAATGCTCTACGATTATTAGGCTACAATGTATATGTGTCGCTAAAGAATATCATCTGTCGCAGTTTTTCATTAAATGGCAAAAAGTAAAAATGGGACATATATCAACTATTCGTCGTCAGCGGGTTAAGGCATTTTTTTTACCGGCTGGTCAGATAACCGTATGTCATTTCGTTCGCAACTTATCGAAAAAACATATGTAAGACCCCATAATTTATATATATTATACTGTGTTACACAGAGAAAATATTCTTGGACGAGTTTATATAAAACTTCTAACTAAACTAATAAAGTTTTCTTCATTTAGCATTTTTATGAAGCTTTTTTAAATGAACCTTTTCACAACGAATATGCAATTTGTCATAAATAAAATTAAATTTATCATTAAATTTTATGAAAAACTACATTTACTTAATGAGACATTTCAGTGGACCAATTCCAGTTTCACTTCATAGATCTTATGTAAAAATATATTGTTATCATGCAGATTTTTCTCTCAGCGTAATTTAACTATTCTCTTAAACTCCTTTTGAAAATGAAAACGGGACTGTTGACACATTTTTTCGGGAATTTTCTAGGTTCCCATCATCAGAACACGTTTTGAAAGAAGTGACAATCCCATGCAAACATCAAACCTTCATATAACCAAGTTTTCCTACTAAATGAGAAGTAATATTGGAGCTCGAAGTTAACGATTATCACCATTGATCAAAAATAAATTGAAAACTTGTTCGTTATTTACAAGCTCTACTATTGGTAGATATACAAAAAATGCTTACACTTATTTTATTTAAAAACAAGATGTAAAGGGGGAGTAAACAAGACCGTACTTTGTCTTTTTTTTTACAAGTTTGATATAATTTTCGACCTTTAATTGTGCAATGAAAGTGAAAATTATTCAAGTTCGAGTCCATTTTCTTTCAAAGTTTTGACATTACAATCTTATCAAGTCCACTTCATGATCAATTCAATCAATAAAAATTTCAGTAAATGTTTTCATATTCTTTGATTAAAAATTCAAATTCATACAATCGAAGATACCTTGACTTCTCCTTTTTGCTTTTAATAAATCAAATCGTAGCACATTTTTACGCAATCCGTATGCGAACGTGTATGTCATGTTGACATTTGAATATAGAACACATAATATATTTCGATGTTCATAAGTTGACAACTTGTAACTTTTCTGAAACTCGAAGCAAGGATGCCATATGTGTATGTACACTCAAAAAAAAAGTTAATATAAAAATTAGTAAAACAGTTTCAAATTCAACTTTACTACAACATTATCATACTTATTTTTTAATATAAAGTTATTTTTTAGTAAAATTTCTTGCAAGTCTTATTTTACAAATTACATTTTTTTTTACTAATTTTTGAAACCCGATTTGCTAAACTTAGCAAAAAAAAAATACACTAATAACATAATTTATTGTTTGGTTATTTTGCTTATTGCTTATATATATATTTTTTTTTTTTGTTTTTTTAAAATATTGATGTACTCATATATTTTGAATGTGTATGTCAGAACTATTCCTGATGATGCTTTTCAATGAAAAGCGAAATATCGATTAAGTGAATAAATAAAGAATATTTATACAAAACCAACATAGACCTCGAGCCTAAATATTTTATTTTGGAAATTTTGTTTAAGTTAAAATTATTTGATCTATTACAATAAACGACATCTTAACCTTTGCTTGCCCGAGTTCGGTTTTCTGTTGCTTATGTAACATTTTAATATAAAGTTTTTAAATTTTAATTGATGAGATTTATTTTTTATACACATTTACATAAAAAAATTTTAATACAGAAAATCTAAAACAAATATTACTTGAGCCAGAGTAAAAACTAAAATTTTTTTTATGTAAATAGAACATTTTTGGTCTTCAAATTTTAGTATCGTCATGATGCTTGCTACGAAAAAAACCATAACCATGTGCTTGATTACTAAGAAGACAAGAATGGAGCAAAATTGATGATTAATAGGTTTTTTTGCTAAAGCTCTGCCTATTATGGAGGCTCTAACTTTTCTAAAACTTCGGGTTCTGATGAGATCTTTAGCCAGATCGATATACTAGTATCAACCTAGCTAATATGTTTGATTTGCTTTATTTTTGTAAATATACGGAGGTTAGAAGCTCGTTATAAATTAAAAATAACTTAAAAATAATCTCGATGTATATAAAAACAAAAAACTAACAAAACTGTAAAAAAATTGTTATATTTTGTCTATTTTCACTGTTACAGAAAATTTAAAATTGTCTTTTTAAAAACTTTAGTATTTATTAAAAAATCAAGCAATTTTTTAAATTATATTTCTTTATAATTTCTGTCAAAACTATGTTGAAATATGTTAAGTTTTTGTTTTTGCAGTTGTGAATTTTGCCAAAATTTTAAATTTTTTAACTAATTTTTGAAATGATGTATTGGGACATTTTTAAAAGTATTTTTTACGAAAAACGTTCAAAATCTAGAAACTTTTATAATAGACGGAAATGAAAACTGTTGCGGATAAACCTTAATGACGTTAAAGCTTGTCATTAATGCTTACATTTTTTTTTTTAATTTTTGATTTTGATTTTATTTTATTAAACATTGATTAAAATTTGTTTAAAATATATGAAAAAAATATCTCAAAATCTCTCAAGGAAAAGGAATCTTAATATTTGGTTATGGCTTAATTAAACATAGTAATAACACTTAAAAATAAAATAAACCGCTACAAGTCTTAAAAAACGCAAGCTCTAAAAAAATTGCTTTAAAAAGCTAGGAAGAAAATATGATTAAAAATCGCTAGGACGAAATAATTGTTTAATAATATAGATTTCATATTTAATTATTTCTTTAGTTACTTACGGCGAATATTATTTTTCAAGAAAAAGTTTAGCATAACCAATTATGCGTGTTTTGACTAAAACAACCATGCAAATAAATATTGCAATACTTTTTCCTCAGTGATGTCAACTTGATACTTTTAGCACTATTTATTGTGCTTTACAATGGCACAAAACGCTAAAATGTTAGTCATAGTACCAAAACATAAAAAAACACTATATTGGAGCTTTTGTAATTTAAAGTTAGTGCTTTTAAACTAATTCATTTTCGAGACCAGTGCTTTGTTAAAAAAAAACCCCTAAAACTGCAGTTAAAACTCCAATTTTTTTTTTCAGTCTGAAAGAAATTACAATCAGTTGTCACTATTGCGGAACATTTTAAATGGTCTCGTCTGTTAAATTGATGTGAAAAACTTATTTTTGTTTATGCAGTTTAAGATATATTTTCGCAAATGTACGAACAAAATACTAGACTAAACACCAAAATTGTCAGCGAAGAAATGTGAAAACTCCAATTTTTTTACAGTCTTAAAAAATTACAATCAAATGTTTTCGCTACATTTTAAATGGTCTTATTTGTTAAATTGATACGAAGCCCCCATTTTTTTTTTTTTTTTTTGTATGAAGTTTGGCAGATTTGTTTGCAAAACACACGAACCAAATTCTGGACTAAACTCCGAAATTGTGGTTGAGGAATGTGACTGCTTTATCTTAGCATGATACCCAATAATAAAACTGTTTTATCGTCAACTTGATTTCATAACTTAAACTTTGTAAGCAAATTGAAAAAAAAAACAGTTTGGTGCATTCTTAAGCTTTTTTTTTGCGCTTTTTGCTGTCAGAAAGTTGGCAACACTGATTTGCCGCTAGACGAAGGTAACAATAAAGGTCAAAAACAAACTTCTTCATTTCAAATCTTATTCAAGTTAAATTGTATTTTAATCTTTTTTCAGTGTCAATAAAATTAATCAATTTATGACTTAAAAAAAACATTGAATCCACTAACACAATGCGATGCGTTCTTCCTATCAATGATTCGTTTTTAATGTATAAATATTAAATTAAAATTCTAATTAAGTTGTATTTAGTCTTCATTTCAGTTTTAATTTAACAAAATAAAAATACCTCGAGCTCGAGCATTTTAATTTTGTTGAAATAATTTTCTCTTATAACAAATACATCAAATTCGTACAGACAACATACCTAAAAAAAATTGTAAATTATTTAAACAAATTTATAGAAAAATTTACTATCTTCAGTAAATTTTTTTTTGCTGAGTTTGATTTTCATTGTTTTTTTTTTTGCAAAAATTGTACTAATATTTAGTGATTTTTACTAATTTTTTCTACTGAACTAATTTTACTAATATTAAGTACAAAATTTGGTTGATTTTAGCCAATCGATTTCCATTAAGAGTTTACTAAAATTTTACTAAATATTAGTAAATTTTAGTAATTTGTTTACTACTTTTACTTTACTAAAAAATTACAGTCATGTTTTGCTTAAAATAAGCAAAACGATCTGCTGCTCTAATATTATCCACTTTTCTGTAACTTTAACAGACTTTTTTCTTTGAGTGTACTAAAAAAGTAATTTGTTATGCTTAAGTCATGAATTGTATAAATATTATCAGATATTAGTTATCAACTTATGATCATCAATCTACAATATTTGTATGTAAATAAATGGTTTGTCGTATGACTGAATTGTGTGTGTAAGTGGTATTAGAGTATGTGAATGGGTTTGTGTGTGTGTGTGTATGTGTGTTGTATGTGTGTGTGAATCTAATGCAATCATATAAAGTGATTTCATTTTATATGTTAAGATTTCACTTTAGAAAATATTTACTTATAATTGTATTTGTCAAATGGAAATCGTGGGCACTTAAATCTACAATAATCTTATATTATTACCAGGGACAGGATTTTCATGCACTAAAAATATTAAAATATGCACTTAAATTTTAAACAATATTAATTAAATTTTGAAGTTAATTTGTATTGTTTAATATATTATTTGCACAATTAACACAAAATTCTATTAATTTATATTGAAAAATACGCATTTAAAAAACCATTAAAATCTATATTTCTTAATCCTTGTTTGCATATACAATTTAAGAGAACACTAAAAAGGACTTAAGAAGTTAAATGCGGATCCTCTTTAGTCCACATGCTCTTTGGTTAAATATAAAATAATTTAAAAAGTGATTTTTTATGAAAAACTAAGAAAAATTCAATAAAAATATGCAACATAGGTAAACATATGCAATTATAATATGCGTTTTAGCGAAATAAGTAAAAATATGCAACAAAAATATGAATTTAAAGCGAAATATGCAAAACTATGCACTAACAAATCTATGCCATTTGCAAATCCTTTGATTCGAAAATATATTTTGTTTGCAATATTCTCAAAAAAGCATACATTTGCATGAACCTCCGGTTCCTGATTATTACATGCAAATATTTTAAGGTGTTTTGTATATATTTACAATTCCAAGTTCAATATTATCACGTTTTGTTAAATTCTACGACCATACGAAACATATTGTGTTAATGTCATTAGTAGAGAATTAGTTTATATAAGGATATCTTAACTACAACTGCAACTTCATTAAATAATCATTGAAATTAATTAATGATTATGAATGAATTAATATTTAATAAGAACATTAATCTGCAATGCATAACAAAACTTTAGAAACCTATCTGATGTATTAAAAGTGAACACATTAATTCAGTATGGACCTATAGTTAAGTTTTTAACGCAGTACTTTTGAACTGCTGTATATTTTTACTAGAATATTACACTGCGCTATAAAATTGACTCCTTAATCGAAAATCAAATAGTTTATCTTAGTTTTTTTGTAGACTTGCCAACCGTCTTGTTTTCGTCCGGACAGTCCAGTTTTAGAGTGGAATGTCCCGTGTCCCGACGATACACTGAACTGGACGCCATTTGTCCCGTTTTGAGAAAAAACTAACTTTTTCAATAATTGTCACAAAAAATTCGAGAACTTTAGCACTTGTTTTGATACTACTAAATTCTTGTTTATTAGCAACACTGGAATTTTTTTAATAGATTAGCAACATTTTTATGTTTTTTATGTCATTTGTAAACTTGGGTATTTTAGTTCAATTGAATGAATACATAGTTCATGTGACAATTTTTTACAAAGTTTATTTGATAATTTTAAGGCAAACTGTTTATATTTTAAACTTCATTTGAAATTCAGAAACACATCAATTGAAATTCAGAATACATAAAATGTAAATTAAAATTCAGAAAATATCATTTGAAATTCAGAAAATATTATTTGAAATTCAGAAAACATTAAAGGCAATTGACATGAAATGTTTTCTGAATAGCAATTGATGTATTCTGAATTTCAAGTGATATTTTCTAAATTTCAATTGATATTTATGTGTGTCTCTGTTATGTGTGTTATATCTGTTTATGTGTATCTCTGAATTTTAATTGATATTTTTTGATTTTCAAATGAATATTCCGAAATTCAATTGATAGTTTCAGAATTCCGAATGGAACTTCTGAATTTTAATTGATATTTTTTGAATTTCGAATTTAAATTCTAAATTTTTTTTTTCGAATTTTTTGTTTAGTGGTGACTCGTTTTGGAAATTCCAAAAAGTTTTATGTCTAATTCGAGTATCAAACTTGGTTAATAAGTGCGCAGCATTAACAAGTAAATCGGCGCCTTTTCTCAGTTTTTAATATATTTTACTATTTTGCACAATGGAATGATACCAATTCGCAATCGATTATAGCATTTTTGCACATAAACCAAAAGACAAATCTGCCCAATTATTTCGTGTATAAAAGGAAAATAACTTGCCAAATGCAATAATATATTGTGCAAAAATAGTAAAGTATAGTAAAAACTGAAAAAATTGGGATTTACTAGTTAATGCTAACCATTTATTAATCATCGAAAACCAAAATAAAATATTTCATTTTTAAAATTTGATGTATAAAAAACTGAGTAAAACCATGCAATAATTTAATTAAAATTTGCGAAAAATCTGCCCATTAGTGAAAAAAAAACTGGGTACGCCATTAAACTCAGTGTGGCCGATATATTTAGGATCAATGGTCGGTACTTTTGCTTTTTTTTTATTTTTGGAGTTGCGTAGTGTTGTTACCCTATGGGGAATGAGGAGTCAATTGACCTAAAAGTGACTGGTTAAAGAAGGACTTATCACAGGACTGGTATAATTTAATACTGAAATGGGCTAAGCAGTGTCAATTGTCCTAAAATTACCAATCCTGTGACTGGTAAAGAATGCTTATTAACAAGAAAAAGCCAGTTGGCCAAAATTCTGGCTGCCCATGGGAAGCTGTTAAGTTTTTGTTTATTTGTATGCCCATCTTTATGCCCATCTTTGGTTAGTCCTATAACATGCCACTATATGGTTTAAAGCAGGACAAATGATCTATCCTATGACAAGCCCATGTTAAAGTTGTTAGTTGTTTACATAGGGTAGGGTTTAGCAGAGAACCGGTCTCGACCATGGTTTACGGGGGAAACTAAATTGTTAATTGATCGTCGTGATAGTCTTTATAACAGGTGGAAGCGTTATAGGACTCCAGAGCTCAAACATGAATATCGTATGGCTAGAAAAGCTGTTGTTTCGAGAATAAGACGTGACAAATCTTCTTATTACACTGATAAATTTAACGCAGCGGCTGACAGTAAAAAGACATGGAAACTGATTCATGATATTGGTATAGGTATAGGTAGATCAAATTCCCATACAGTAGATGCTGACATTGAATTGCTGAGTAACAACTTTGTTAATATTCCTCTTCCTTCTGTACAGTTTGACTTCTATGATCAATACCTTCCTTTGAACACAACAGATAATCAATTTAATTTCCAATGCCTTAATGTGTTGGACGTAGCCGCAGGTTTTTATGCTGTTAAGTCTGATGCAGTCGGCTTGGATGACATAAATCCCAGGTTCGTGACCTTGGATAATTCGAACTCTTACGCATCTGTTTAACACTATCATTACTACCAGCACTTATCCAATCGACTAGAAATATGCCAAAATTGTCCCGGTACCTAAATCGGTTAATGAATTCCGTCCAATTGCTATCCTGCCTTATTTATCCAAAGTTTTTGAACATCTTGTGCAAAAACAAATTTATAAATTTGTTAATGACAACAATATTCTGACTGATCGTCAATCTGGATTCAGGCCTCGACGTAGCTGTGTTTCAGTCTTATATGATGTGGTAGATTATATTCGAGGCAAATTGGATAGTGGAAAAATATCGTTTCTGGTCTTATTAGATCATTCAAAAGCATTTGACACGGTGCACCATACAATTCTTTGCCTTAAGCTAGCGAAATTTTTTAACTTCTCTTCGCCCTCTGTTAAATTAATATCGTCCTACCTGTCTAATAGATTTCAATATGTTGCCAATGATGGATCCATCTCACAACCTTTGTTCGTCTCAAGAGGTGTTCCACTGGGATCCATTCTTGGGCCACTGTTATACTCCTTATATGTCAATGATCTTCTACTTCAGATAAACTTTTCGAATATTCAGATGTACGCTGATGATGTACAGTTGTATCTCAGTAGTTCTAAGGATACCATTGCTTCTAAAGTCCAAGAATTGAACTATGACCTAGGGAAAATTTTTACTTGGGCTTCGGCGAATGGTTTGACACTGAATCCGAGGAAATCAAAGTGCATAATAATTTCGAAAAGGTCAATGATAATGGGGATTGATATAAATATTTTTCTTGGCGGCGCAAAAATTGATATCGTTGATACGGTAAAAAATCTCGGTGTTACTTTCAACAAAAATCTAACCTGGTCGAATCATATTAACCAATCATGTGGGAGAATATACAGTATGTTACGAAGTCTGTGGGCCACTCAATATTTTACTCCGCCAAGAGTAAGATTACTTCTGGCAAAAACATATCTGTTATCGACTCTATTATACGCATCTGCGCTTTTTACCGAATGTAACACGAAGGATTATAGAACACTGAGCACAACTTTCAATAACATCATACGTTACATTTTCAGCCTTAGGAAATTTGATCATGTGTCTCAGTACTCATGTCGTGTATTCAACATCTCTTTTTGTAATTACCTTAAGTTCAAAAATCTCATATTTTTACACAATATTATAATGACCAGGGAACCAAATTATCTTTTTGAACGTTTACAGTTTGCAAGATCGACTAGAGGAAACTACATAATACAATTCCGTCACCGTGACCATGCTTCTGAGTGTCAATATTTTAACCATTCGTCTCTGGAACCAACTTCCCTGGGATATTCAACGCACTAGCAACGCAATACATTTTAGGAAATTATAGTTTCAGCAATTTTCGTAATTTTTTGTATTAATTTTTTTTTCTTTTTTTTTTTAAATACCGACATCTTAAATTAATTTACCATCAAATTTAGTATGTTTTAATATTGTTGAAAGTTTTGAAATTCTGTTATATGTAATTTAATTTTAAGTATAATTAATTTATTTATATACAATGTCCTCTTTAACTTGTCTGATTCTAATACTGTAATTTATAAGATATTGTATCTTGTTGTATTAGAAATTCAAATTTAATAAATACAAATACAAATACAATCTCACATTTAGGGGTTAAAAATCGGGATCCAATATGACCCCATTTTTCTAAGGTTTGCGTTTTTTGCATATTACAAAAAATCGAATTCAGCTTAAATATGCTTCATACAGGGACCTTTCTAAGACTGATATCAAATAAAAGAAAATGGAAAACTAAAATCTGGATGACACATGAATTACATACATCATATTTTTTTTAAATAAAATGTCTACAAAGTTTAAACAAGATTTGCCATATAAAAGTTTTATTAAGTAATCAAAGTATGTTTGTTTTTATTAACATATAAAAAAATAATTTGGAATGTTTTATTTCTATATTTTAACTTCCCAGCTGAAAAAGATCATATATTATTATATATGGGCCATGTATGAATATATATGAATATATGTATATGGATCCATACATGGAAATGCATGGAAGCATATATGGAAATGTTTGTTATATATGGAAGCATATATTAAAGCATATATGAATAATTGTTACATATATGTTTTCATATATGGAACCATATATGGAACCATATATGTAAATGTTTACCATATATGGAGCCATATATGAAAGTGTTTTCCATATATGGTTACATATATGAAAACATATATGAATGTATTATCCATATATACTACCATATATGGAAGCATATATGCATAATTTTCCCATATGTGTGGTTTAATTTATAAATAAATTTATAAATTAAACTATAGTTAAAAGATTTTTGTATGAATCTTCTGTTCTATATTATCTTGATGTATACAAATATATTGACAAATAAAAAACAGTATTACATTTTGGTATTATCTTTTAATTTTATTAAAGTTTTGATTAATATTTTTTCAAAAAATTGTATTAAAAGTTTTTACAATATTACAAACGTAATTTCCAACCTGCATTACAGGATGTATACTTTGTATATCTTCAAACTTTATAACACTAAATGTGTTTGTTTCTTTAAAAGGAATGATATGTTTGACTTAAGATTTTAGTTTATTATGAGCAAAATTAGTAGTACCAATCAAATCTATTTTTTGAACAAATAAATACAATGTATTGTTGCTTTGTATAAAACAATTAATAATAAGATATTCGTCAAAATTATCGCATTTTATTTTTATGGTATAATTGTTACTTTTTGTTTCTTTATACAAAGTAGATGTAAAAATTGTATTTTTAAATCTTGCTCTGTCATAAAAAAATGATTTGTTTGGGTCTAAAGCCATAGATTCTAACGTATATTGTGGAAACGAGTTTGGACAAAAATGTGTATGCTTTCCAAGGACTTCAACCAATTCAGCAGGGGCGGATGTCATAGAGTCAAGACGTTTTTTTAATGTACTTGCTCCCTGTGCTATTTTTACGTTATTTATAATTTCTGTGTTTAAATGGCGGGTGCGTGGACACTTTTAGCAATTAATCCATTTTGGTCTTCAAATGGAAATGCTGAAGTGGCCCACAAAGGTCCCCAACGGCGAACTGCTAAACATATATGTTGTAGTTGATGCATGTTGTAACTTAGCTCTCGATCCCCGTATAGGAGAGGAATTTCTTTTACAAAATGGTCTAAAAGTATTTCAGCTTCTTTTAAATGCTTGCTTATAACAATTTTTTGTTGAACTAAATTGTAAATGGATATGACTAAAAGCATCCAATGTTGAATATATATTTCCGGCATGTTATTTTCAAGTGTGGGCAGAGAATAATAAATTAACCAATTAAATAATTCTGTTGCTTTGTACATACGGAATGATTTCAAAGAACGCGGCATTCGGCCAACCGCATTAACGGGTTTTATACTCAACAAGAAGTTATCAATTTGCTTTATTTTTTTTATTACCCTCCAATCACCTTTCTTGTTTAACCATACATTTAGAAATTGCTTTGTTACACCCAACAGTACTGAATGCATGAACTCCGGTACAAAACATGTAGATACGTCAATCATTGGCAAACACGATACTATAGTTCTTCCTTTAACACCCATGCAGTGCCTTGCATTTTCATTTTGTTCAACATTAGCTGCCTGTTTTTCCATTTCATTTTCATTTCGTAATTTTAATTCTTTTTTATAAGGGTACGTTCTCACCAATTTCTTTCCATCGATATTTTCTAATGCAGTTGTTTTTAATTCGCAAATATTGCATCCGAACTCTCCATTGAAATTAAGAATATTTTGTATTTGTGCTCTAGCCGGAGCATCGGCAATAAAAAGAGGAGCAGATATATTTGAACAATTAATTTCATTTGTAGATGAACTTTTCCAATATATTGTTTTATTATTTAAAATTTTTTGACAAAATGGCATCAAAAAAAGGTTCATGGGTGGTTTTATTGTCTTTTCGTACCAAATTCCTGCAATAATAATATTTTTGTATCGAATTTCAGGTGGTAATTCCGCAACCACAAACATTAACGGCCAACAATGACTAGTGGAACTTTTAATCAATGAAATATCATCTGTATAGAGTACTAACGTTAAGTCGTATTTTTGTCTTTGATGGTTAACTCGGTGGTATTCTGATCCATCACAAATGTCATTAATAATTTCTTTTCATTAGTTTTTCATCAATACGATCCACTTCAAATAAACGTACCAATTGCTCTATGATATCTATTTCATAAAAATAAGACATATTTATTTCCACACAATATCTACATACACCTTATGTACCTTATAAAACTAAAAAATGTATATAAAAGTGTTTGAAATAATTTTTATTAAAAATAAAAATTATATTTTTTTCGACCTTTAATTGTGCAATGAAAATGAAAATTATTCAAGTTCGAGGCCATACTCTATATTTCTTTATTAGGATATTGTCCTAACAAATAATCTATAAAGTTTTCTTGTTTTCAAATTTATTATTTGACCCTTTCAGGAATGTGATAGATGATAGATCTACCAACACATTCCTGAATAGATGATAGATCTATCAACACATTCCTGAAAGGGTCAAATAATAAATTTGAAAACAAAAAACTTTATAGATTATTTGTTAGGACAATATCTTAATAAAGAAATATAGAGTGTGGCCTCGAACTTGAATAATTTTCATTTTCAATGTATATAAAATATACATTTTTTATGTTTATGTAATAATATATATGTAAGCAATAATTTTGTTAATAAAAATTGAATTTTCAAATTAACAATTGTTTTTATTTTATGAAAATATACGTAAGGAGGAAAATATATAAACATATATGGGTAGGATATATATGGACAAATGTATGGACATATATGGTCATATATATCCATATATGTCCATATATCCTCAATTTTCGGATCCAAACCATATATGGAACTCCATATATGTATATATATGCGTCATATATGAACTTTTTCACCTGGGTTTACATTTTATTATTTAGTTTTATTATACATAAATGTTTTCAATTACAAATTCGCTATCAGCGGAATAAATTTTAGCTTATAAGTATGTTTTTGAAATTGGTATGAAGCTGTGCAGCTTTTGAGTTCCCGGAATTATACGTAATCCTATAAATCGATCAGTTAGGAATTTCACTTCTTCTTAATAATCTTTTTCCGTTAAATATGCAAAATAACAGTTCTGAAGAGTTTCCTGACACCAAGTATATAAGTGGAGAGGAGTAGTTATCTGATCTTCGAATAGACGTTGCAAGCTGGCTCTTCGTGATTCACGCTTTACCGTTCCTCCAAGACCATCACTAGGTCCTTTGCCCTGACTGGTAGCAAAGAAATGCCACTCAGCGGAACAATTAAAATCTTCGCTATGATGGCATAAATTGGCAAAGTTTTTATTATTTTTAAATTGAGCGGAAGAGCCGTCTGAAAAATAAAAAATTTTCTTTGATATTTTCAAAAACTTCTTTTTTAAAAACTCATTTAGGTGGCGATGAAATGAATGAACTGCTATGCAAAAATTCCAAAATAAAATTACAAAACAGTTCCTTTGAAATTTTTTTAGTGCAGCCGGGACTCAAACTCTGACACAGTGTAGACATTTCTTCTTTTTTTTACTAAAGGGCTCTTTATGCTACAATTTTTCGTAACTTTAGGGAAGGAACCAATCTTAAACATATATTTTTTTCAGATTTTTATAAATATCGTTTTTAAAGATATAGCCTCCCGAATTATAGGTTAAAAGATGTGACCTTTGACCTTTCCAAAAAAAAAAAATCATGTTGTATATCAAATTAAAGGTAATTTAATAACCTTTCAAATGCGACCTTGATGAGTTCCCTACCTATAATACTTTTTAAGAAAATTACAATTAAGTAAGTACAACTTTGTAAATTTGGATATTTTTTTACGATTTTCAAGACCACATATTTCCGGATGCAGAAGTTCCAGTGCACTCAAACTTTGCACTTATTTTAGTTCTGTAATAATCTGTATTCCTACGAAAAATCATAAAATTTGGAGAAGGTAGTGTACACCCATTGGTTGATTTGGCATCGAATTACCCATGTCTTATTTTGTTATTTTTCCGTTTCGTTTCTAGAATTATCTAAGACATGTGTCTTCCTTTTTAATTAGAAACCGAAAATAGTGCCAATAAGACTATCTTTTAACATAACACGCAATAGCTATTTCCCTCACCCAACACACTAAACGCAACATTATATATAACATTTAAGTTTAAGTGTTTTTATTGCTAATTGATTGTATTTGTAAATTACTGTATATGGGGAACTTCACAAATGTTCGACACTTTGAGGTAAAAAATTTTCTGTGTGTGTGCACATGTGTAAGCATACCAGTTAAATCCATTCGCGTTAATTATTCATCATTAACTGCGCTAAAAAGATGTCAGTTTTAAGTTTCAGCCAAATTAAAAATACGGTTTTTGTGTGAGCTTGCTCAAATGATAGTCTATTTCAAAAAGTGTTACACATCGCATATTGACCGAAAATATGGAGATGGGAAAGCTGGGCGCAAGATGGGTATTGCGTTTGCTCACAATAAAACAAAAACAGCGTAGTGAACATGTTTCAACAGTGTTTGGCAATGTTTCCCCGCCATAAAGTCGAGTTTTTGCATCGCGTAGTAACCATGGACGAGACATGGGTGCACCACTTCACACATGAGACAAAGGAACCGTCAAAACAGTGCACTGGAATTTGAGAATCGTGTCCAAAGAAGGCGAAGACAGTTCAATTTGCAATCAAGGTCATGCCGTTTGTTTTTTGGGATGCGCATGCGAAATATTTATTTATTATCTTAATTTATTGCATCGTTTAAGTGATAAAATTAACCCTCCATTACTAAACTCTGGGTCGAATCGACCCAGACACGCAAACTTTCTAAATTAAAAAAAAAAAACAAGACGATATTTTAACTCAAGATATATGTGTAATCTAAATTTGTTTATATTTAAACTTTTATAAACAATAAACATAAGGAATATTTATGATATTATGCATCTAAAATTATTTAAAAAAACAGCCTGGATCGACTAGACCCATAGTTAGCAATAATGTAACAAAGATTATGGGTCGATTAGACCCAGGTTAGTTATACCGTTATACAAAAAATATATGAAAGATTCTTGCCACCCATATTTTCAAACGCTAAAAATCGCGAAGTGCATTCAACAATCTTTGGCTTTACCAAAAATTCTACAATACTCTCTTATATACCAAAAAAAAATAAGTGCGTTCTTCTTCTTTTAACGTTTCACAAGACCGGTAAGGTATTAGATGGCCCTAAGTGCTTGCCAGAAATTATAGATTTCAACAATCATACGAAATTAGGAGTGGATGTTACAGATCAATTGGGTGCTGCTTATAACGTACCCAGAAACTGTCGGCGTTGGCCTTTAGTAATATTTTATTCACTTATGAATACGGCAGCTATAAATGCTGCAGTTATTTTACTCTGTACTTAAAACGCACCAGTAGAGTACAAAAAACGATCGGTTTTTATAAAGAATTTGGCAATGGATCTTGTACAGGCAAATATTCAGAAACGTAATAAAATATCAACTTTGCCAAAAAATCTGAAAGCAAGCTGTTCAAAATTTGCGAAGCCATTGGAGGAGGAGGAAAAAGAGCTGCCTACAAAACAATTGAAAAGAAGCCGCTGCTAGATTTGTGATTACAAACAAGATCGCAAAACCAAAACCACGTGCTCTAAATGTGGAAAATATATTTGCCAGAAGTATTGTTGTATATTGTGCTCAAATTGCATTGCTTCTGCACAAGAGGTAACATTTACAGTACATAACTGAAAAATTTTTGCTTTAGCCATACCAATTTTTCTTTCTAACATTTTACTATTATATTTCAGGATTCAGATGCACTTTATTTGACGTCAATATCTTAAAAACTCATAATTTTATGCGCAATTCGGCTGGATAACTATTTTTTTCACTTTTTTTTTAGCTATATTGTAATGAATACAAACTTAATTTCAATTTAAATATATAAGTTGTTTAACACACCATTGTATATTAAAATTTAACAATAAAAGACTAAAATGTACCATAAGAAGTATACGTTTTATCAATTTATAAGTTGAGACGTTTTTAATGGATAATACAATTGATAGGTCGATAAGACCCATGGTTAGTAACTACACTCAAAAAAATAAGTTAGTACAAAAGTTAGTAAAACGTCTTATAAATCAGGTATGCCATGTTTTAGCTAAATTTTTTGCTAAAATCGTGTTTTTAGCTAAAATTTTTGTTATACTTATTCAGCACTTAACTGTTTTATACTAATGCTTTACTAATATACTAATGTTTTACTAATTAATTTTGCTAAAAAAAAAATTGTGCTGATACTAGTGTGGACGACAACCAGATTGAAAGATATACGCAGAATGAAGCAGATGTCGCGGCATGTCAAGATGTAGTAGAGAAGTGGAAAATGATACTAAAAAGTACAACTCTAATAAGACATATAAAAAATCAACCATGGAAGACTTTTGTATCTGTTTTTCATACATAAAACAAAATTGAGGATTAAAACAACTTAAATTTTGCGTTGTCACCGGCTTGTGAAAATAATTGTCTTTCAATTAAATAAAAGACAAAATAAAATATTGAAATTTAATATATATTTCTAAACTAAATGTTTATAGATTTATAATCTAGTGTGGTCAAATTGCAAACAAACATACATATGCAGACATGTAGACAGAGTAAAGCGAAAGACAAAGACACACATCTTAGGTAGATTTTTATGGTTCCTTTTTCTTATTGCAAAATAAAGGGTTGTTTTTTTCGTCTCGTTTGTTTTTGTTTAATTTTCGTTTCGTTTCGTTTCTATAATTATCTTCTACAGTTGAGTCCTTTAAAAGAAAGCATCATTTAGACTACCATTGATGTAAGTAGTTGAAAGAAATTTTTTGTTATGATATATATATTTATTTCTATATATTTTCAGATATTAAATTAATTCATATCGTCAATGTGGGAAAATTAAAATTTTTATATTTCGTAATTATTGTAAATTATTTTTAAAAGAATCACAAACATATGTTTTATGATTTTCAGCAAATATATTAACTAAATTACAATTTTTTTACAATTTTTTTGCGTTTTTTTCAGTCTACTAAAATTCAGCAAAAAATTTATTAATTTTTAGCAAGGCTTTTTTATTTCTAATCTACTAAGTGTTAGCAAAACTTTTGCTGAATCTACTAATTTTGTTGCTAAAAATCAGCTCGCTGGTTTTCAGCAAAAGATTTTGCTGACATTAGCAATTTTTTAGCTAGCACCCTCCTGACTAAAATTTTAATGACTCAGCAAAAATTTTTGCTGACTTTACAAACTTTTTTTTTTTTGAGTGTATGCGATATGATTTAAGGTTAGTAATGCAGGGTTAAGAAAAAAAATGTAGCATTGGGCAAAACAGAATGTGTTTTTTCATCAAGACAATGCACCAGTTCACACATCCACAATTGCCAAGGCCAAAATCAATGAATAAAAGGTGGAATTGCTTTATCACGCACCAGATTTAGCTGCCTCAATTATTTTGTAAAACATGAATGTTTTGCCGGTTATACGATATTTAGTTGGGTTTAGGGGTACTTATTTGTAGGATATCAGATTAAATACTTTTATATTTACAGAATGAAAAATTTTCTATAAGGATGCTTTTTGAGGTTATCAAAATTTTGTTTGCTCCAAAAAATGTTAAATCCTTAAAATTTTTTGATGCCTTTTCGATTTTAGTATTAAGCTCATTAAAATCAATGATTTTATGTACGTTTTGGCGTATTTGGTATAGCGCTTTATTTGTCGCAAAGCGAAATGTGTTGGGAAAAAACGGCCGATGTAACCGCTATGAATAAAAAAAAGACTAAACTTTTTTGCACTTTATCTATTAAGTGCGCCGTGGAGATTCTCTCTAGATGCCTAACTATGTTCTGAAGTTATGTTTTTTTTTATAAAAAATGCAAAACAAAATTACAATTTTTGCGTTTAAAATTTTTAAAATGCCTTTTTGACTCAGAGGTGATATTTACAAAGTAACGGAGGAGATTAGAAAAATAAACAAAAATCTAAAAATAGAATATTTGTGTTGTTAATGTTGGTCACTTCTGAGTATAATATACAATAACACAAAAAGCTTATAGGAAAGAAAATTGCAATTTTGCTGCATTACATTCGAGTCCATACTTGGGGTTGATCGCTAAACGGTCATGACTTGGTGTTGTTACGTTTGTAATGTAAGAAGAAGCGAAGGTTTGATTCTTACAGCCGAATGTTGTTGAACAAATTTATCATATAGAGACAATCTGACAATTAAAAAAGCCACAAATAATAATACAATTTAAAATGGAAAATCACTGATGACGACTGTCCATGAAAAAAAAGCCAGAAACTAGGCTAGTCTCAACCTTTCATAATTATAAATGTCAGACGCAAAAACATATATTTTTAAAAAATTGACGGCAATTCCTGACATCATACCCCAATCCATAGAAAATCACACCAAAAAAATAAAATGCATAAAAGAACATTTGTAAGTTTCAAGTATTTTTATTTAATTTTTCTACTTTTAAAGGGACATCAATTCTTTCCGTAAAGAGTTTTCAAGGTGAAACTTTGCATGTCATAGCTTTTAAGTATATTCAACCTAACCCTTACCATCGTTCCTCTCAATTCATAAAACCTTAAGAAATAAGAGGCATCTTAAGTCAGTTTTAACACATGTCGAAAGTTTTTGAAGTAGGTCATATTGGTGTAAGTTTCAAACAATTTAAGTGAAAATCTACTCCATTTGTATTGATTTCACTATGATTTCAAGAAGGTAAAAGGGTTAAATTTTTCATGTATGTACCCAGCAAAATCTTTTATTACCAAGTAAGTGCTTATATAATGTCAATAAATATATTAACACATTACAATTTGGCGTCAGCACTAGTTATTTTTGTTTGATGAAGTCGTTTTTATAAGCAGTCAAGCTTCATTACAAATATAATGTCTTTTTGTCAACTACTTATTTTTTTAATTACTGATAAGTAAAAGGGTAAGCCAAATTATTTAAAAACTTGTAACCACATATTTTTCTAGTTGCTTATAAGTATAATAATGAGTAATTATTTTGGTAACCACTTATTTTTTGTTTTTTTTTGTAATGCAGCGGGTAAGCGAGTGTACAAATTTTGTTGCGTTTTTTCATGAAGCAAATTTTTTCACTTACAAAAACGACCTCTCCGAACAAAAATATTAAGTTTTGATGGCGAATTATATGCAGTTGACCTTAATACTTCAACTATTTAGATACTTTCAAGAGAGCCTGATAGACTTAGATTTTGCTGGGTATGCTCTTGAATGGCTCTGTTTGTACAACAAATTATCAAGATTTATCTCAAACTATCATTGATTTAATCATGTGTAATTGACTTTAAGCTTAAAAGTGTTAATCTGAAGTAGTTTTTACCTTTTGTTAAATAAAGACAACACCAACATTAGGGCGTCCCGAATAGGGAAATTTTTCGCATTGGTTGTAGGAATACCACTCCATCGATGCACACTGAAGAGCTGAATAAGGGAAAGATAATTAAAATTTTTTTTAAGTGGATCTTCATTTCACTACCAGCGATTGAAGTTACGGGTTGTAGTGCATTTTAACCAAAGAAGAAGTTTTGAAATTTTTTCGAAATAAGGCTCAAAAGTTTCTTAAATTTGGCTTATTACTAGAAAAATATTTTTAAATTTTCTATAGCGTAATTTTGTACACCAGATTATATTTTAATGTCCCAACAAAAAATTGTGCTTACCCAGTAGCGCTTCCCGAAGGCATTATTTAATTACGAGGCGCTTCCAAAGCAAATCCAAAAGGCATGTGCTTTTAAAAGCAATAAATTCATGCCTTCTTATGCAATAAGAAGCGCTTTTTTTGGTTGTTGACAACATTAATGCTTCATAGTATGCATTCTTTATTGCTTCATTGTAAGCATTATTCACTGCTTCAAAGAAGGCATTTTTGGGAAGCACAACAGAATGACTTTCTAATTGCTTTATTGTATACAAGGCGGTGAAGCGCTATTTTGGAAGCATACAATGGTAGTTACTGCTTACCAAATCCAGATTATTTTTTGCTGGGGTATACCAAGTACAATTTCTTTAATTTAACTTTTTTAAATTTGTACTGAAAACAATTGTACTTACTCAAATCTATCTCATGAGGGCAACGAACGGGCTGACTGTTTGGCCAACTGCGGAGCTCGTCGACAATTCATTGGCCCTGAACCCTTTTGTGGCGTACCCAATGGGTATGTCAGAGAGAGGCTCAGAAGATGGAGGGAGTCGGAGTTTGGGCCTATTGGGCCAGATCGCCTGTGCAGCGACAGGCGAGGCTGTTTATATCTCCCTCTGGGAAGAGGTCGCGGAAACTCTTGTCTATGACGAGGGGCGAACTAAGGACCGTGATGGGTTACCTCACGGGACACTGTGGCCTTAGGTATCAATTGTACAAGATGGGATGATCCTCTACGGCTACGTGCAGGTTTTATGAAGTGGAACCCGAGACCTCAGAGCATGTTCTCTGCAAATGTTCGAGGCTCTCCGACAGGAGGGTGCGTTATTTTGGTGGTCGAATAGTGACGCCATCGGACGTTTGGAATTGTTTATCTGGTAGGATAGTTGGCTTCGTAGGGAGCCTGAACCTATAGGGTGTATTCGTTGGCAGCACAAAATACCAACTTCTGGTAGCGGTGCATAGTGCCACTCTAGTCTAATCTAATCTACTCAAATCTAAAAAATCCTCTGTTGGACGAAAATTATTCTGCAGAAAATTTTAAAATATTTTTCCAGCAATAAACCAAAATTACGAAACTATTGAGCCCTATTTCGAAAAAAAATCTAAACTTTTTTTGTTCAATTTGCACTACAACCGGTAACTTGAATCGGTAGTAGGGAAATGGAAATCAACTTCAAAAATTGTTTACTAACCCACCAAAATTTTGGTAATGGGTACAATAAAGTAATGCATTACCTTGTATAACCTGTATCATTTTGTTCCAACGAAAAGTAATGAGTTACCGATAATGGGTTGCATAATGCATTACTATGTAATGTATACTCCTTACCTTCAACATTATTTTGAAACATAAAGTAATGAGTTATAAATAATTGGGTTACTTTGTAATGATACACCATTGCCTTTTACATTATTTCAAAGCATAAAATAATCACTTACCGATCATCAATTACATAATGCATGAAATATAAGTGTAAAGTAATGTTTAAAATATTATTTTATAAATCTATATTTAGACACATTACTTTGTGATTTTTTGAAAGCATGAGGGTAAGCTATATATGTTTAACCTTACAAATGAAAACTCGAATTCATTTACATTTAAAGCAACCCATTATTATATGTGACGATAGCCTAACAACCAGAGACCACAGGTTCGAATCTCAGCGCGAACACGTTATTTATTTAATTTAAAAAAATTGTTTGTAATATTTTTTTTTAGAAATTAGTTTTTATGAAAATCTATTTATATGACAATAAAAGTAACCAATTACCAGTTAATGAGTCCACCCATTGCTTTTAGGCTCATCGCCTGTTAAATTTATCAGTGAATTAAGGTGTATTGTAATGCATGAAGCCCTATGGCGATACATTACTTTACCTATACTGATGAGCTTACAAGGCTAGGAACCACCCTGCAAGTTCCTGCGGAATTTGCAGGAGTTGGTGTTCCCCTAGCAACCTGTAAGCTGAACAATGGGCTCTACTCCGAGAGGGCGACTGGCCTTAGGTGGGCTAATGGCGTGACTTGTGTGGTGACAAGGCACATCTGGCCGGCTCTGGATCTGGGGCGAACGAGGGCGCTCCTGTCGCTTTCCGGGGGGGAAATCTCTGACATGGTGGCTGTGATAACCGGCCACTGTCTTATGGGCAGGCACGCTCGTAGGTTGGGGGTGTTATCGCCTGACTTCTGTAGGAGCTGCGGGGACGAGGACCTCAGAGTCTAAGTGTGCTGGTGCTCACGGAGCCGGCTACCACTCCGACCTAACCTAACCTTACCCATTATTTGGTAATGTGTGGTTTTGCTGAGTATTTTTCCCATATGTAGCTCTTTAATACGCATCAATTGATATCAAGTGGTATTCTAAATGTTTTTTGTTTATTTGGGACACCCTAACAAACATGGAAAAAAAATATTTATTTTTGGAGATAAATTAATACAAATCGATTCTCATTTTCAGGATTCTAGTACTTGAGTAACACAGTAGTGAATGTTCTATAGGGGGCTTCCTTAAACAAATTGTTCAGTAACAATGAGAATGAGTTAAAGCGATAAATAACATAAACAACAACTACAACAAAGACAAGGTAAGTTAAGAAGAGAGAGGGGGGGTTCTTCAACTGGCGTAGTTAAAAAGAATGTAAAAATCTGCAAAATTTTTTAAAGAGTTTAGAAATTGAACAAGCAAAGTAAAAAAAAAAATCCAAATCACCCAGCAAAAAATAACCTTGATTTGATAAGCAGTAACTAGATTTGAATGCTTCCAAAATAGCGCTTAACCGCCTTCCATACATTCTGTTGTGCTTCCCTAAATGCAAAAACAATTTTTTTCTGTATTGGAAAAGATACATTTTTTAAAACAAACAACATCAAATTTTTGTTTTTGTTGCTGTTGGGCCGGTAAAACATAGTGCTGGCTACGAGCAAAAACAAAATTCTTATCCAGAAGCAGTTCCGGAAGCCATTATTTTATTACCGAGCACTTCCAAAGCATATCAAGGCATGATTTTTGTTCGCGATGTCCTACTTAGTATGACTTTTTTAAGCTGGTGAAAATCGCTTATTTCATGTGCTCTAAGAAGCAATAAATTCATACCTCCGTAGGAAATAATAACAGCTTTTTTGTTGTGTATTGACAACTTTAATACTACATTGTATGCATTCTTTACTGCTTCATTGCATGCTTTATTTTTTTTTTTTTTTTTTTTTAACATACCTTTCCTAATTGCTTTATTGACTGCAAGGCGATTAAGCGCTATTTTGAAAGCATGTAAATTGTTGTAACTGCTTACCAAATCAAGGTTATTTTTTGCTGGTTGTAGTCTAAAATGAGGCATTTGAGAAATGCTATTGTTGTCGTATTCAAACTGATGCCGAAATTCTTAAAATTTTGAGATGATAAGGTAAAATACTTTAAATATTTAAGTATTTTTAAAATTAGTTTTATTCGTTATTCGTTTGATTAATATAATAATTTTAAAAAATCAGTCGTGTGATCAAAAATACTTTGATCTCTAATTGGAATAAAATAAAAGCCGGATAATTAATATAACAATAAATATAATCCTTACCGATCATATTATGATTACTGCAGCTGATATTAGAATAATTAAGGATCATATTATGATGATATTATGATCACCAGAATCATGTGTTACACTGTATAGAACATGTTTTGGGGATGAATAATTCCTATGCCAGATGAATGTATTAGGTTAGTATAGTAAAACCCCCAAAGGGTTTGGCCATGTATGTGTACAGTTAAATTTTATGGCCGTTTAAAGTTTTTTTTCGCCAACACTGTTTTGAATAAGACTCAAAAAGTTACACTACTTTTGTCTAGTTCTTTAGATCTAAATTCTGAGTACAAATGTCCCCAACAGAAAGGTATTATTTTGTAGAATCTTTTAACCTTATATCTGCAATTTTCATGGCTCGTTTTAGCCTTTATTCGAAGAAATGCAAAAAAAAGTATCCTAAAAATGTACGTTTAATGGGTTTAAAATTTTCTTTGAAGCAGCAAATTTTACTAGGAGGTGTCGAACACTAAAACGTCACCCGGTCATGTTAAAATCACTGTAAAGGTGAATCGTGATTGAAAACAATCGTAATTTGTTTCGAAAACTTTATAAAAAAAAGTCTATAAATTAAAAAGAAAGCGGAACATAATAAGCCTTGAAACTCCTTAGTTTCAACTTTTTCCAATTAAAAAAAAAAAAAAAAATACCATGAAAATACGAAGCGTGCTGTCTTATCTGTGCAGGGATCGTGGGTTCGATTCCCTCCTGAGTTACTGGTCTGTTTTCACTACAACGCGTCGAAAGCCATAGTAACTAGTGCTTGGTTAGTGTTATAGTATACAATTTCTAATTATATGATTATTAATTAATAATTAATAAAATAAAAAAATAAAAAAAATCCATTAAAATATTACATTAGGTTGAAAAACATAAGAAGAGTGGAAGTATATATACGTCTTACGAAACAGAATAGAGTTTTAATAAAACGTATATACACTGGACAGCACGTGATAAATTCAAATTCACCTTTCTAGTGATTTAACATGACGGCATGACGTTTTCGTCTTCGATACCTCCTACACTCAGGGAACTTCTGCTTTAAAATATGTAGTTTTTTGTCTTTATTTTTAATGTAAATGTCAGTCATTTGTAGAACAAATTACATTTTTTACAAACCATGTAGTTCATTTAAAAAAACGAACCACATCAAATGACTGTTTTATGATTTAACATTCATTTTTTACAGTAGTTTTTTTGTTACTTAAAAAAATAAAAAAAATAGAAGTTTGTTTATTTTTTACTTCAATTGTTAGTCATCTTTTGAACAATAAAAAAACAAATGACAATGTTAGTTGAATATAATGAAATGTAAGTCGTCCTTCCTTTAAGTGAAATTTCATTTGTTTTTAAATACATTTGCAGTCATCTTAGCTGCAGAACATATTCACAGAAAATGTTAACGCCTTAAAAGCACGTTCTAGAATACTTTTTTGGTATTTATTGGATAAATGATTTAAGTGGCCCATGAAAATTGCAGATATAGGGTTAAAATGTTCTATGAAAAAATTCATCCAAACTCCGAATTTAGTTCAAATACAGTGTTGGCGAAACAAATTAAAACTTTTAATTAAAACTTTGGTTGTACCCACACAGGACCAAATTCTTTGGGGGATTAACTATACTAACCTAATAAAATCGTTCGTTATAAGAATCATCCACCACCAAGATATTGACCCTCATTTGGGTCCTTAGTTGAATAGACTTTAAGCTTAAAGTCAATTTATTATTTTAATGATCATAATATGACCTATTAAAACTAATTTCATTTATTTTAAAAAATTCGCTAATAATACTTTATACAATCGCAATACAAAGAAGCCAACGAATTGGATTTTAAAACTATCTAAAGCATATTAGAGTAAACTACAATCTTATCCCTTTATTTGGCAGATTAAGAAACCCTGTCTAAAGAGCAATATTGACTATTTGGTTCGTTGATTTTAGTTCGTTAAATTTTGAGCTCAAAAGGACAAATAACAACTAATAAAGTGTTTTTCTTTTAACCTCAATAAATACGAAACTACAGTACAACAAAAGTACAGGTGAAACAAACAATGTTAATACTTGAATTTTACATTTGTGTTGGTGTTTCTTTTCATATAATTTTTGCAACTTCATGAACGGGTTCGAGGAATGTGGAAAAAACTATTGTCGCACCAAAAAAAAAACACAGAAAAACAGAAAAACAATAATAATAATAACAACAACAACAACGATAACCAACAAAGAAAAAAATAATAAACGATAAACATTTCACAGCAGGATATTGCTGTGAAATGGTTAAAGTTTTACAACAATAATAATAATATGAAAAACAATAATAGGCTAAACCATTTTTATTTTTGCGGTAGTTGTATAGAAGAAGCCTATTTAGCTTCTACTGCCCACCTTCTACTGCCCACCTTATTTCTTTCTTTGTTTTTTGTGTTAAAGCCGTTTGTTTTTCCATTCATTCATTATTCTTCTTCTGGTTCTTTTCAATGTGTAATTAATGCTATCGAACAAGTTACGAACTCGTAAAAATAAACTTTATATTGTTTTTGTTTATTTTTCTATATTTTAATGTGAAAACTACAAAATGGTGGGTAGTTAAGTTTCTTATAGGGTTTGATTTAGTTAATTATGGCAATAAATGAAACGAAAGTAAACGATTACACAAACAACTCCCACACGCAAAGAAAAAACATGGTTAGGGTAAACATATTCGAAGAGCATCATACATTTTTGGATTTATGATTGCGACGACCATGTTACTATGATCTCTTTTTCTTAATCATAATATAATAATTAGATTAACATATTATTGTTCGCAATTGATCTCAATATTATTATATTATGGTTATGGAAATGTTTATAAATTATTATAATATGATTCCTATATATGGCACCGTCTTGTTGAAACCACATGTTACCCAATTCCAGCTCTTCCATGTTGGTCAAAAAAATAACTAATTGGTAATCATTGCACGGTAGCGCTCGCCATTTACAGTAACGTTCCTGCCATCGTCGTGTTTGAAAAAGTGCGGTCTAATGATGCCACCGGCCTATAATTCACACCAAACAGTGCATTTTTCGAGATGTATTGACAGTTCTTGCAATGCTTCTGGCTGCTCTTGACACCAAATACGGCGATTTTGCTTGTTCACGTATCCATTCTACCAGAAATGAGCTTCGTCGCTGAACACAATTTTCCGAAAAAAAATTGATCTTCATCCAACTTTGGCAGCTCCCATTCAACAAAATTTAGCCCTTGTGGTGGGTAGTGCGGCTTCAACTCTTGCACCAGCTTTTTTTTCCTTCCGAAAAATGCACGATTCTCTTTCGTAACCGAGCGTTGTTTTGTAAGTCGATTCATGGTTAAATTGTAGACCAAACTGAACATGTTTAACTGTAACATGATACACGACAAAAGCTGAGCTGCCAAAAACAGTGTTGCCAAAAAGAAAGTTTGTGTTATTAAAAAGTTTAAAAGCACGTGCATTTTGTTTAAATTTTTCTTTCGTATTTCTTTAACTTTTTTGTTAACAATTTGTTTTGCGTAAGTACAACAAATTTAAAAATAAATCACTTTTTTATCACGTTTTACTTAATTTATAACAATTTTATATATAATTAAAACTAACTTTATTAAATGGATTTCTGTCAATTTAACTTTTGCGTAGGCTCCCATGGTAGCCCGGGTTGAGACTACCAAATTATTCTTTCATCCACTAAAACTATCACCATTTCAATTACCAACACGCGCTGTTTTTTTATGTTTATGCCTTTTAGTTTAATATTAGTTAATTTCTTCGGCTGACTGCTTCTCACAAAATCTTAAACAAGAATGACACTAAAGACGCTCACAAAGAACATCGATCCTGCAACGATCCTAACAGCAAAAATGTTACTGACTTTACAGACAATTCTTTAATATTTTTGATTGTTACTTATGTTGATGAAAAAATATGATAATGTATTTCTCTATTAGAAACTAGTTCATCGATTGTATATAATTTATGAAAATCTGACCGATTGAAGAGCTTTTATGACCCATATTTTAAATATTTCAAATAAGTGGCAACCCTGAGCACACAGCATAGTTAATATACTTTAATACTGTGTTCAAAAAAATCTGAGGTTCTTAAATTTTAAAAATGTTTTCATACAAAATTTTTTTAATTTTTGACCAACAAAATACTACCAAACTAATAAAAATTATATCGTCAAAGTTGCCATTTGTCAATTGTAAAAAATAGTCGAAAATCACGATATTTTTCACAAAAAAATTAGCTCAAAAAATAATTCTTTATATGTTTTTTAATAATAGTTTTTTCACAAAATTATACAAAGTTTAAATTTTTTAAAATATCTTCAAACGGGTATGATTTATATGCTGTCAAAATTTCAACTATGGTTGCCAATATTGCCACTAGAGGGGGCTTAAAATGTATGGAGGGAGATATATGGAAGCATGTATGGAGATTTAGTTTTCCATGTAAGGCCATGCAAACATACAATGAACTTGGATCCATATATAAAAATTTTTAGCCGGGAGATATAAAAATTGAATTTTCAATAATAATGTATTTGTTAGTTATGACGATTTTACTTAAGGCATCCCAACTTCGGTCATACTTAAAGATTTCACATCCTGTTGTTGCTTTATCATCCTTTTTTGTATAAGTATGTGTGAGTTTAAATGCCTTTTTAGTTGGGTGTCTTTGTTTACTTTATATATTTGTTCATTTTATTATTATTATTATTATTATAAAAGGGCCGTCGCAAAACAATAGAAAACAACAACGAACAATGAAAGGCGTTGAAATATGTTTAATTTTATTGCTCGGTAACACGGTCAACTCAATTCAACTCGTTCGTAAACGATGGCGTAGTATTACAACCCATTATGATTATTAGTTTCAAATTAGTGGTTAAGAGCCCTAATCTAACCAGAAAAATGGGACTTTTTTTTTTTTGGTCTCTATTGTGTGGTGTGTGGTAATATAAACAACCAAAAAGTTGTTGAAAGCCTCCTATTTTGTATGAATAACTAAATACATTTAGACACGAGTCAAGTTTTATTTAAAAAACAAAGTTTTGGCACTGCAGGGGATAGGTTATAGTAAAAAAGAAACCGTTTAGTTAAGGACAGTTCTGTTAGGATATTGGAGGATTTCGTTTTTAATATAATAAGGTAGGCATATAACACTTTGCTTAGCAAAAGAAGAAACATTAAAAGACGTCAAACAAAATGAACATTGGTCCTTCAAACCACAAGACACTTTTCGATCCATTTATGTTGGGAACTTTTCAAAACTTTCGACAAACCTATCAGATAATGGTCTTTCAAATTTAATTGAACTTGGTATTTATATTTATCTAGTATATATGGAGTTTACGTTTTTTTTCAGGTATGGCAGGGAATACCGCTAAAATACCGTTATCGATTCAAAACCCAAAATACCAAAAATACCGTTACCGAAATAATTGAAATACCATTATCCGTAAAATACCGTTTGCCGATATAACTAAAATATTAATATAATTTAAGTAAAGTTACCGCAATAACTAAAATACCGTTATCGCTAAAATACAGCTACCGTAATAATTGAAATAGCGTTATTCTTAAAATACTGTTACGGAAGTAATCAGACAAGATCTGAAAAATTAAATCTCTGTAAATTGAAATATTTTCCTAAAGTTTGATCAGAAACTAGCCAGTCATTGACATTACCTAAATAACTAAATAAAGTTACACTTAAAATACCGTTACCAAAGAACAAAAAAATCGTTATCCTTAAAACAACGTTACCGAAATAACTAAAGTAATGTTACCGCTAAAATATCGTTACCGAAATAAGTCAAATACCGTTAACGCTAACAAACCGTGCCGAAATAATTAAAATATCGTTATCCCTTAAATACCGTTACCGAAATAAAAGAATATAGCATTACCCTTAACGGTACCCGCATCGAATCAGTTACCATCCTTGGTTTTTTTGCTTCTTCAAAAATTCGTTATAAAAATGTGTAACAAGAACAATGTTTAAACTAGTTATCATAACTTTTGAAAGCGTCCACAGAAAATTAAAAGATCAAATAATCTTCTTTAAACAGTGTTGCACAAAAATAAATTTTTTTCGCAAAAAGGATAATGAAATTAAAAAAAACTAAATTCGCAATTATCTCAAAAAGCCCATAATTAATTTTAATTAAAATTAGTTTTGCAATTACCTCAAAGTATCACTTACAAAATTTTAAAATTTCAAGTTGGGAATCAAATTTTTTCGAACATATCTTTGATATTTAATAAAAAATTTTGTATATTCACATAGAACCATACGACAAATTGCAGTAATTTTTTCCACACATGGGAAAATCAATAATGACACATCATTACTAAACACCATACGAATTTCAAAAAAAATATGTGGCAAGATATATGCTTACTTGAAAAGACAAAAATAATAAGTCTAAAAATAAACTTTGAAAAAAGCTGAATTCAATTCAAAAAATGAATGTCCTGGCACAATGTTCCTTTTACGACCCAATACTTACAACGGCTATGATTTATTATTGAAAAATTATAATTAAGTGATTTATAAACCTTAAAATTACTGAACATCTTGAAATTTAAAATGCATGTTAAACAGGAGACGACATGTAGTTAAGCTGTGTACTAAATTTTTCGTTAGCCTTTCAAGATGACATTTAAAGTAAAGTTTTCAAACAAATTATTTAAATATTGGAACTCATTAAATGATGCCAATATGGATATCAAATAAAAGATATTTCACAAAACTATTAGACGTAATATTTCAGAACCAAAAATTTTTAAAATGTTTTTTTTAAAAATTTGGTCCTTCAATATCCTTGTATGTTTTAAACAAGTTCGTCAAAAGAAAAATTTCATGTTGAAGGTTTGCATACACTATAATATATACTAAAATTTCGATCTTCCAGCTTTTTTAGTTTAGCAATAACAAAAACTACTTATGGTCTTTCGAACTACACTCAAAAAAATAAGTTTGCAGAAAAGTTAGTAAAACATCTTGTAATCAGGTATACTATTTTTCAGCAAATTGTTTGCTAAAATTATGTTTTAAACTAAAATTTTAGTTATACTTATTCAGCACTTAACTGTTTTGAACTAATGTCTTACCAATATTTTACTAATCTTTTACTAATTTATTTTGCAAAAAAATGGTGTTCATTAGCACATCAATAGTGTGAACGACAACCAGACTGAAAGATATACGCAGAATGAATTAGATGTCGCGGCATGTCTAGATGTAGTAGTGACAAGGAAAATGATACTAAAAAGTACAGCTCTAGTAAGACATAATATAAAAAAACAACCATGGAAGATTTTTGTTTCTGTTTTTCATACATAAAACAAAATTGTGGATTAAAACAACTTAATCTATTAATTAAATAAAGACAAAATGAAATATTTAAATTTAATAATGAATAAATGTGTATTTGAAAACTAAATGTTTATATATATTAATAATCTTGTGTGGTCAAATTGCAAACAAATATGCAATAAGTAGACAGACTAAAGCGAAAGACAAAGACATACATCTTAGGTAGATTTTCTGGTTCCTTTTTCTTATTGCAAAAAAGGGTTGTATATGTTATATTTTGTTAGTTTTTCGTATCGTTTCTATACTTCTCTGCGGCATTTGCGTTCCTTTAAAAGATAGCATCATTTAAGTAGTTCAAAGATAATTTCATTTATTTTATATATAATTATTTCTATTGTTTTAAGATATTACATTAATTCATCTCGTCAATTTGGGAGTATGAACATTTTTATATTTTGTAACGTATTGAAAATTATTTTAAACAGAATCACACAAATACGTTTTATGATTTTCAGCAAATAAATTAACTAACGTATAATTTTTCTACAAATTTTTTGAGTTTATCTCAGTCTACTAATATTCAGCAAAAATTTTATTAATTTTTAGCAAGGGTTTTTTAATTTATTTGTTGCTAAAAATCAGCTCGCTGATTTTCAGCAAAAGATTTTTCTGACATTAGCAATTTTTTTGCAAGCACCCTCCTAACTAAAATTTTGCTGACTCAGCTAAATTTTTTGCTGACTTTACTAACTTTTTTATTTAAGTGTAGGGCAATATTTGGTCCTTCGAACAGAAACACTATTCGATTCACTTATTTATTTTAAAAAGAATATTGAACAGAATATGAATTTTAAATTAATTTGTAAAAACTTAAATATGCAAAATATAAAAAACGTAAATAGCAAATTATAGTAAAATGTAAATAACAATATGGTCCTTCGACCGGGGACAATTATTAACTTTTTCTAGTATTATTCAATAAAATTAAGTTTCGCTCATCCATCGGCTATACCCTAAATAAAATTTATTTTTAAACTCAAGCCAACGCTCCCATAAAATATTTTTTCAATTATATTCCTTCGCATACTTCCCTTCTTAACTGCCTTAACTTTCACTGCCCAATAAATTCGCATAAAAAGGTGTGTACTCCTAAGTCGAAATCTATTTCTACGCATTAGTATTGATTGCATGTGATTAACTTTTTAAACAACTCTCTATGAATAGTTTACTAATGTTTAACATACCAAAATGTCTTGAAACAAACAAACCAAATTCCTTAGTAATTATACAATTTGATGTATTCGACAAAGAATTTCCCTTTTTTATATTGCTGCTACTAATGCGAAACGATGTAGTTTATATTACGAAATACCAACCATATTCTAACAAAACATTTTTAAATGCCTAATTTCAGTGTCATAAAGAGCACAAACACACAAAAAAAGAATTTGCAATAAAAATCCTTAATAACATGTTCATAATGACTTTAATGTGAGTTAAAGAACAGTGTTACGAATTGAATATTTATGCAGAAAGTTTTCAACACTTTCGTGTCCTAAATTTGAGTGGATTCGAGTTTCAAGAACAAACTTTGTAGAAGCATAGATCAATAACATAAGGAATAATATTTGTGACTTAACAGCGCACAGTGTCGTGATTTCATATAACAAGTGGCCAAAAATATAAGGAGTTATCAGAAAGTGATGAAATTTGGCACACATGCTTTAATTTATAAAATATAATCAAACCTAAAATTTTGTAATTTTAAGTCCAAGGATTCGTGTCCTTGTCATATATCCTGAAATTAAAAATTGCCACAACGGAGAGAAAAAAAAATATAACTTAATTAAATTTTGTACAGACATTAGTTTTACGGCTTGTTTTTACAATACGTGTATAATTTCAGACGAACGTGTGGCACCCGAACGAAGACGTAAGGAAATGAGTTTTTATAATTCGTTCGTCTGACTTACGTTTGAGTACGTAAAGCTTTATATTATGTCAAAGAGTAGAGATTACCATGATATTGTTTTCCGATTTTTGATAGCTTTTTCATATACAAATAACACATTTTTTGTTGGTAGATGGCAACCCAACAGTGTAAATGATATATAAACAAAAACAGCTGTTACCCAGCGAAAAAAGAGTGGAAAAGATGTAATAAAATCATCACATGTACGGATTCAGATGTAGTGCAAATTGAGGTGAAACACGCTTGATTTTAACATGGGGTTGTCATAGAACGGAGGTAATGCAAATTCCTCAAACTTCACTTTATTAAAAGTACCATGTGTAAGGTTATGAAAGATTGTATTTTTGGGTGTTGTTTTTCATAGAATTTAATTTTTTATTTATAATTAGTGATTAAGGTATGATGTCAAGTCACAACGCTATAATTAAAAAAAAAAAAAACTTTTAAACAAGTTTCTAGCTTTAAAAACAAATAGTAATAGTTTTTCGTTCAACTGAAAAGAAAGAAAATATATCTGATATTTTGTAATCATTGTTTTTCAAATTTAAAGGTCAGAAAACACAAATTCAAAGCGACATCGAGATTAAAGAAAATAGTTATTAAAATACACAAACTCCCGGTTCCATTCGACTATGTCAAATACCAAATTGTAACATTTGTGACATTTCTACTAGTTAGCCTTGTATATGATGACATTATATGCTAAGTTTAGGAACTGATCTAAAAGACCAGCATTAGATCAGAAAAATTAGTAGTAGTAGCTACTTTGTGTGTAATGAAAATGTTGTTTATTTGGAACTACTTAGCATTCTTTTTGCTGGGTATTTGATTGGAAAAATATTGTATTCATTTTAAAATAATTAAAGTGTTCTAAAAATTAAATTTGTGTAATAAAAAAACAAAACAAATTCACAAATAAAAATGTTCGGGTCAATTGCTATGGGATTTGATAGCGATTCCAGTGCCAGTGATAATGAAGAAATTATTTAAATAATACCTTTGGCTTAGAGGATTTTAGTGGCATAACTCTATTTTAAAAAAAATCGTTGCTATGCTACTAAACTCACTACTTTCATACCTTCTTCCACTCACTTCCATTTCATTCCGGGGGACCGTGTGCATGTAGCTTTTGAGGCAACAGTGTCCCAGGTGTTCTCCAGTGCTGCTCTGCTGCCCCCCCCCAAATGTGTTTTGCGTACAAAACGCATATTTACCTTTTTTTTGTTATTTTCGCTGCTCATAATTATGTTTTTATTAAACTTTTTGGTTAAATGCAAATTTTTTTCTACAGTTTTGTTAGTTTTTTGTTTTTATGTACATCGAGATTATTTTTATGTTATTTTTAATTTTTAACGAGCTTCCAACCTCCGTATATTTACAAAAATAAAGCAAATCAAACATATTAGCTAGGTTGATACTAGTATTTCGATCTGGCTAAAGATCTCATCAGAACCCGATGAGACGAACGTTCACTTGACGAATGCCTTTTTGTGAACGTCTGTGTTTGACGTTTCAAATCGCAATATATAAACCGAAAAAAGAGAACATAAATGACATCTCTTACGTTTTCACTCATTACAAAGTGACAATCATGATACAGAACCCCAAAGTCATTTTTATCACTCGTTTAGACAAATTTTTTGAGTGACAAGTCATACAAAAACAGACCATTAATATCTGTCAATTCAGAGCAAGGATACGCCTACCTCGAAAATGTTCTTTTTCGAAAAAGTAAATATAAGAGCAAACAAATTTAATTTCCTTATTTAATTTGGCACACGAATCACTTATATGGCTTAAATGTGTAACTATACACATTTTACTTTTTATTCAAACTCTTGTTAATCTCCTCCCATACATCCGCAAAAAAACATTTAAAATATAAAAATTGTACCACAAATAAAAAAAAACTAATTTAAGTTATCAAACATAAATGTTATTTCTTTATAAACATGTAAAATATAGATAAGGGTATACGTCCCCAGCAAAACCACACATTACCGGGTAATGGGTAAAGTAATGTATTGACATAGGGTTCCACGCATTACAATATACCTTACTTCACTGATGAATTTTACAGGCGATGAGCCCAAAAGTAATGGCTGGCCTCATTACTTAGTAGGGGTAAAGTAACTGGTAACTTTTATCGTTACCAGGTTTGAAAAAGTAATGTGTCAATAAAGAGATTTATATAAAAACAAATTTAAAAAAAAACAAATTATTACAAATATTTTTTTTTAATTAAATAAATTACGTCCTCGCGCTGAGATTCGAACCTAGAGTCTCTGGTTGTTAGGCAAGAACTCTACCAAGCGAGCTATCGTCACATATACTAATGGGTTGTTTACATAGATCCTAATATCATTCATATCGTAGTTTTTTAAAGTTTTTTCTGACTACATCGAAATGGATGGTTCTGATTGTATAATAAGGTCCTTATTAGATTGAACCCTACTTATTTTTCTCGTTATATGGCACGATAAACAAACATTATTTGGTGTCCATTGCTCGTGAAAAGTTGCAGGTGCTATTCCAAAATATTGCAGATAATTCTGTTGTAATGAATCAGTGAATCGGTGAATCTACGTCTATTTGGTTGGTGGACAAAATTGCCACACAAGTAACAGAAATTATTTGGATTATTTACGCACTCAAATTCTCGTTTTCTTTTAGGCATTTTGGTGAACACAATGGAATATAATTTCAATCAAATTTGTGAGTTCCTATTATATACAAACAACCGACTCTACTTTTTATAGAAGCTGTCAAAACAAAATGTCAGGGTTAGAAGCTGTCAAAACAAAATGTCAGGGGTCTAAGGGAACAGTTGCGTAGGGTTTACCTATACTGAGCAGTAGTTTAGTGATTGAACTCATAAATTGTCGAAAAAAATAAAATGTTTGGAAAATATGAGATTTGGATTTATTCACTCAATTGCTTATAAATTTGTCATTTTTCGGTCGATTTTCTTTTTGGTTGGTCTTAGTTCTTACGTAAAAGTATCATCTTTACGTACATGAAGAGAAACCAGACGTTTTTTTTTTTAACGATTTGTACTTTTCCGTCGGCACAGAATCACTGTAAAATATGATTTTTTTGAAAATGTGCCCTATTTTCATCGATATATTTTGAACCACTTTACCAATCAAAGATCCGATTATACATATTTGTTCGTCATCTCAATACCTTGCATTTGGATACCAAGAACGACCCAATCTGACATTTCTAGATATGATTTGTCAATTGAAAAAAGGTCGAAATAATGAAAAAATTACAATATCTCAAAAACTGTTCCATAAAAAAAAATGTAACCTTGATTTTCGAATTCAGCGGGAGATGAAAATCACGTCTCATCAAATGTACATTTTCGGTGTGTAAGCCGCTCGAATTAATATTGAAATGGGTTTTTATTTTTTTTGTGTGTATAGCCTAGGGTTTGGGGTTCGGGAATTAAAGGGCGGAAATTCCCGGGAAAAGTTTGGCAGGAATTCCCGGGAATTTAAAAAAAAATATTTATTTTTTAAAGTTGTATGTTTATACAACATATTTTTTTATTTTTAGTCATAAAAAATATTTGAATACCAAAACTAAAACTTTTTTGTTAAAAACTCTTAAAATAAAACAAAATTGTTTCATAAAAACGGCAGATTTTATTTTACATTGTGGCCACCATATCATAAAGAAGTTCAATTAATTCTCGGACGTCAGAACTAGATGGAATAGCATGGTTGGAATGATAGAATCTTTTTTGAAAACAAAAAATTCCATCAAAAAACTTTAATAGATTTTAGTTCCACAGACTTATGGATTGAAGAACACATTCCTCTTTCAGAAGTTTTGGTTGAAGTTTTAAATCCAATTAAGGATGCTGTAGAGGCCCTAAGTCTTGTAATTGCAGATGTCATAATGAATACGCTATACGAGCAGCTTTTATCTACCAATTCTTGACTTTTCCGAAAGATGATTGACACAATTAAAACCAAAATTAATGATCGTCGTGACAATAATATGTTATCATTAATTAATTATTTAAAAGACTGTGAATATATATGAAAAACTGTTTAAAAATATTCGCCGAACAAATGTATAAAAGCCTGTTTGGGCAATGTGATAATGAAGTATCATCTAGCAGTGTTGACGACGTTTCCGAAGTACAAGCTGATGAAACTTTTAAAAATAAATTAAATAATGCAATTAACAATGCGAAAGCTATACCCAAAATATCAGCAGGAAAAAATAAAAATATTTTCAAAAAGGAGTTGGCTCTTTTTGAAACTTCTAACCACCGTACCAAAAATTTGAATAAACTGTATAATGCTCTACTAACAATAAAGCCAACATCAGTGGATAGCGAACGTGTTTTCTTAGTTGCTGGAAATCTTGTAACAAAGATTCGAAACAGAATGTCAAATGATTTGTTAAATGCATTGATAATTTTAAAAGCTCGTTTTTTTAAAACCTAATGTTTTTACATCACTGTATATATTTTTAATATATATATCTCAAATTTATGAAATTTAATTTTATATTATTTTTTTTTAGTATTAATGCTCAACAGACTGAATTTGTGTATTTTTAATTTGTTTTTGTTTAATAAACCATAACATTTTTACCAAAAACGTACCTTGTAAGTAGTTTAAAAAAAAAATCATAAAAAAAATTCCCGGGATTCTCGGGAAACACTTTTTTTCATTCCCGTTTCCCGGGAAATAAAAAAGTCCGGGAAATCCCAAACCCTAGTATAGCCGCTTAAAAGTACTCAAGCAGATACACATCGTATGAGTAATATTAATTTGTGTTCTTGTTAAAAGGCATGTTATTTTTGGTACATATACATACTTGACTATGAATGAATGAATGAATGAATAATGATTTATTATAAAAATATGTAATTACAATTCATATAAATATCACAGAGAAGTAGCTATGATTAAATCATTTGAAGACCTAACAGTTAATGTTGTGTGTATATACTTGACTATAACTTTTTAATTTATCCATAGAATTTTTTGAAATATATCTTGTGTTCTTAGTAATTTTTTTCTTCAAAAAATACGGATGTTGTAGCTCGAAGAACTTGTAACATAAGCTGAGGCACTCAAAATATGTTCCACTAAATTTCAATTCGAAGTACTGTTCTATGTAAGTTTTTGTTTGGAATTAGAATTCATATATTCTTTTATATAAATTAAAGTCTTTATGTGTAAATTCTTTTGTTTAACAATTTTATGCATTTTTTTTTTTTTTTTTTTTGTTGGGTTTAAAGTTAAATGGTGCGTGCGCCATCAACATATAAATAAATTTTAAAAAGTGTAAAGTATTTTTATATGCTTAATATTCCTACTTCAAAGTTTTACATATAAAAATATCAACAACAATAAAAGCAACAACTAACCGAAACATGTTGGAAACATCCTTCCTAATGCATTTAAGGCTTTTTGTTTCCACATTTTTATTTTAAAATCTTTCACGTTTGGCATTCATACACACACATACACAAACACACACGCACACAAACAGACAGATACTTACGCAGTTCATATGGAAGAATTGTAATGAAAGGGTTTTCTTTTTTTTATAAAAAACAAAATGTTAAACTAATGATGCCACTACATCCATAGTCATAGTCATACAGTAAAATGAGTTGAAATATTTCTGTGAATATTTAGAAATGTAATAACAAGCAACAGACACAATAACAGCGGCAATAAGCAACAGTACACACAGAAAAAAATATATTATAAAATCAAGCACGAGCAACATTGAATTAAATAGAAACAGCTTTGAAATCAAACTAACCCCTTACCCGCAAATCTTAATGAGCTTTGGATATGTTATAGGGAATTAAAATTAAAAGAGGAACATGTAATTTTTTAGCTTCACAATCTAATGTTGTCAAAAATAACCGCTTTTTTTTTTGTTTAAAGTTATTTTGACTATTTTTAGGGTAACTACAGTCAAATTTGGTAGCAAATGAAAGTTTTTTTTTTGAAGACAAATATACTGGTTTATAAAACATGCCTAATAGGGTGTTCCCTAAAAATAGATTTGTGATTAGACCCCCCCACTTTTATTTTAACTGGTTCTAAATGGAAAGAAATCGATTATTCTGAAATCGATCAAAGATGATCAATACACACAGAGAATAAATTGGTTGGAATAACATTGTAACCAACAAAATTTAATGAGTATTCAATAATTTTAATTATAAGTACTTAAAATTCATCATCAGAATAATTAAACTATATTGTAAAGAGAGAATATATAAAATTAACCAAAACACAGTCACATCATTCAAACTATTGGTTTTCCTTATGAATATTGAAAAAATATTATCTTCTACATTACCTTTAATACCAACAACCAAACACTTTTCGGAGATTTTATCCCTTGTATAAAATATTTGCAGTTAAAATCGAATATAAGTTTTGCCTACAAAAACACAATCACTCTATCTAAAATATTTGTTTTCGTTACCGATTTAAAATAATATAAAGTTTTTTACTAGTTTTGGTAACTCTAATAAAGTGTTAAGATTAGTTGTATTTTCTAGAATTTCTGTTGTACACACAAATCTATTTTTAAGACATTAATATTTAAACTTGAAAGAAAAAATATATTCAAGTTAGAAATTTGAAAAATTTAAATTGGGTTTAGGTAAGAGGTAAAGCAATTGCCTGATAAGCAGAAGGTCACCAGTTCGAGTACAGTTCGCGGCATAAGAAATTGTTTAATAAAATAATTTTAAAATAACATATTATTTTATAGTTATGTTAACTCTTATAAAATATTGAGATCAGCAACCGAATTTCTGTTGTACATACAAATCTATTTTTAGACATACATATTTAAATTTGAAACAAAAAAACATTCAAGGTTGAAATTGAAAAATATAAATTCAAATTGGGTTTAGGTTAGAGGTAAAGTAATTGCCTGACAAGCAGAAGGTCGCCGATTTGAGCCCAGTTAGCGGAAAATAATTTTTTATTAATAAAATAATTTTAAAATAATATAGATCTTTATAGTTTTGGTAACTCTAATAAAATATTGAGATTAGCAACCGAATTTCTATTGTACATAAAAATCTATTTTAGACAAATATTTTAATTTGAAACTAGAAAATATTCAAGGTTAAAATTTAAAAATTTAAATTGGGTTTAGGCTAGAGGTAAGTAAAGTACTTGCCTGACAAACGGAAGACCGCCGGTTCGATCCCAGTTCGAGGAATATAGTTTTTTCATTATAAGTTTTTTATATAGAGCAAATTAACAATATAAAATACTTTGTTCAATTGGCACATAAATTAACCACTGACTAGTCCCAGGAGGGGGACGAAACTGCGCTGTATCCCTTGTGTCCGTAAAAATTTTTCAATAAAAATGTTTTCTTCTTCTTTCTTCCTGTAAAGAGACTAACTAAAAAAAAGGAAATATAAGGAAAAACAAATATACAACTGCACTTGCACAACATTGCATAGAGACAGGCCACACAGCTGATCTTGATGACGTGAGAATATTGGACAAAGAGAGAAAATACAATAAGCGCTTTACCTTAGAAAGCTTAAGAATTCAGCAAAAAACGGAATGTGCAATAAATGAAAAGGGAGATAAGGACAAAATTAATGCAAATTATACACTTGCAATTATTTAGTTTCTAGTTAAACCTCAAACTGTGATACGTAGCTTAAGTAAAATTTTTCAACTGTGATATTTAATTTTATTTATTTTTGCAATTATTTTTTAAATTAATTCGTGTTTTATGTCGTGATGTCAACGTATTGTAAATCCGTTTAATAATTTGAAAATTTTAATGTGCAAATTGACTAAAGATTATTTGTAAGTTGTTTAATTTTAGTGTTAGGTTATTTTCATTGTTTGTATTTAACACTATTCCCTTTTATATTTATATGGTTGCCAGATTGAAATAAAATTCATCCCTGAAGATGCTGGAAAAATTCCCCAGCGAAACGTCGGATAGTTTAAAAATGAAATAAATAGTCTTTTATTTTATGTTTTGACGTGACCTTGAAAGCCCGTTTTAGATTATTCTAAACAAATTAAATTAATCAATAGAAAAGGTCGATATAATTTATTAAAAAAAAAAAAATAAATTTTGTTGAACGAATGTAAATCTATTTTTAGAATATTATTGTCCATAAACATAAAATATTCAATTGTTACAATAAAAAATCGAAATTTGTAAATAAATGTCGGTTGTTACAATGGTATTAAAATTTAATAATAGTGATGATGATGATGTGCGCCCTAGGTAGTCTAGGTGGTAGCGTGCTGGCTTATCTGTGCGGGGGTCGTGGGTTCGATTCCCACCAGAGGCACTGGTCTGTTTTCGCTACAACTCGCCGAAGGCCATAGTGGCTAGTGCTCGGTTAGGGTAATAGTATATAATTTGTAATTATATGATTATTAATTAACAAAAAAATAAAAAAATTATAATAATAGTGATAGTACGTGGAACCACAAAAATTGGCAAAAAATTCGGTGCAACGACAAAACTGTTTTCTGTGTGTAACAGCACAAATTAGGGAAAGCAACATTTTAGTAACTCCTTTAAAAACAGCGAAATTCGGGGGTTGCATATGTGCCCCAGTGGTGAAACCGACCCCATTCTGCCCTACGTCTTTTAAAACAAGTTTGGTTGAAATCAGAAAAGGGTGGAAGAAATCTAGTGGTTGATTTTATATGCTTTCAGTCAACTGAAAGTGTGTGCCGGGAATTTTGCTATCTCACTCCTTATTCTATCACACTCCTTATTCAAAAGAATAAATTTCCCAAATTGTTAAATCGAATTAATGATTAAATACTTAAAAATATGCGATTTGATTAAGAATATTGTCGTGTCAACTAAATTTAATCCAATTTGTAGCACCGAGTAAACTATGCCTTTTTTTTCTCTGTGTACCTACTTGCAGTGCCAGTTGGTAATCAAGTTGTGTGTCTATTACGTGTTTAGTATATAAAAATTTCCACACACCCATCTGTTGACATCTGTATTCTGTTGTTTTTATTTTATCTATTTTATATGCAGTCTTCCTCTATGCTCCTCCTTTATCCTGCCCACCCACATTTTCTTTTTTGTATTCTATTTCCCTGCTATAATTTGACATTTTACAGTTGCTTATTAACAACAATTGTTGCCTACTACTCACATTTGTACTACTACATACTTATTACATTTTTTTTTTTATGAAGGAACATTTACTTTTGTTTTTAATGAGGGTGTTTGGATTTTTCCCCAAAAATTTATTTTTTCTTTGTTGAATCGTCCTTTTTTTTAGATCTATGTTATCTGTCACTGTTTCTAATTTGTATCCCTTGTGTAACAAATTGACACGTTTGATTCAAGTAATAAAAAATTGTCGTCTTTAATGGATTGTAAAAACAAAAGTACCTTTATAGAGGATGATAAAATTACCTAAGGTTTCTTAATTTTGTTAATGACATTTAAGTGTCTTTTTTTTGTTGCTGCTGTCAAGGACTAAATTTCTATTGAAACATTAAGTCCTTAGGTGTTGTTTCCAGGTCAAACGTCAATAATCAATCAAATTGTTAATCATTAAATCAGTTGGTCGGATAATAAAAAAAAAAAAATAATTATGCAATTTGAATGTTAAACAGGAAATATTAAGGAAATTTGCGCTTTTTATAAATAAAGGAAGGTAATTTATGTTTATGTTTTACAGATAAAGAAATTGTAATTGAAATTTTACTTCTACTTTTATTATCAGGATACGATTAAAAGAAAATAAAGTTATTCAGCTGCAATTGGATGTTTGTACACGCATAGAAATTAACCTGTAAAAATAACAGAAAAAGTTGCTAGAGTTTAGTTAAAAATTACTTTGCAGAAAAAACTACTAAATTTAGCAGATTCTTTTGCTAAATATTAATAAAATAAGAACAGCAAAACGAAATTTGTTAACTTTACAAAATTTAGTTATATTCCATGTGAATTTTAGTTAATTGAAAATAACATTTTACTCTGTAAAATTAGCAACAACTTTAACTACTTATTTGTAAACTCAAAATAGCAAACAAAAAATGTAATATTAACAATTTTTTTGCTATATTTGCCACAAATTTAGAAGAATGTAAATAAAGAGTGTTTTGTATAGAGGTATATAAATTTGAAATGGAATAAAACAAAGATGATTTTTTTTTAATTGGCATGAAATTTACTTCATTCGAAAGATAATCTTCTGACATTATAATTTAAATATGACTTCTGGCATATGACCGCCACTCGGACGTAGTCTAATCTGGAGGTTCAATTTTCGATGACTTTTTTTGTGGCCGTATATTGGCAATAACGTAGCGAATGTAGTCCCTAAGTGGTCAATCGTTTCGGACTTATAGGCGTAGACTAGCGACTTCACATATTTAAACAGAAAATAGTCCAGCGGCGTTAAATCGGCCGATGCTATGCGGTTACTAAACGCCTTGCTAGGTGATAGTGTGGCTTCAATTTTTGCACGAGTTAGCTTCAATTAGGCACGCAAACCAAGATCTTACCGCAAAATCTTCAAGTGGATGGAACCATATCCAATTGCTGTGCACGATGGCGGATAGACTGATTGGGGTCTTCCCCTACGCTACGCTCTACAGCAGCAATGACTTCTTCTGTATGCACTGTACGACGTCTCTGTGGATGCATATTATCTTTTAGAATAAACGTGGTGCGAAAACTTTCCATAGTTAATCGAATTATTTGCTCGACGATTATGTTGACCGTAAAATGGACGTAGTGCGCGATACGTATTTCGAACACAAATATGATTTTAAAAATAAATTTGCACAATTTTGAAGCGTTGTTCAGGCGTCAGTATATTCATGGTAAAATGCTACACCAAACCAAACATAAATCACTTGACAGCTGACAAAATGGCTGCCAGTTAAAAAGTGTTGCCAACTTAAAGTTCTATACCTGTATAAAAACCCCCTTTAAGTTTATTTTGCTAAAATCAACAAAAATTTTTGTTAAAAAATTATAAATAGCTGATTTCATAAGGGCAGACTTTTATCCACATTACAAAAAAAAAAAATAATTTTAAATTTCACATTTATTAATGTCTTTTTGTCTTTTTGCTAAAATTTCGCTCAAATATAGCTAAATATTTGTAAATTCAACAAATTTATTTTTGCTATTCTTATATTACTAATATTTAGTAAACAAATCTGCTAATTTTATACTTTTTATCTAATTTTTACACACAGAGAAATAAAGTGGCAACCGAATTGAAAAGTGTATTTTAGTGTTAACAACTAATAAATTCGGTTAGTACAACCATATTCAAATTTGATTTCAGAATAATTTGGTTGTTGCAACTAAAATTCAGTTGTATTAACCGAATTTTGTTGTGATAACCAATATTCAGTTGTAGCAATCGATTTCAGTTGTAGTATCCGAATTTGAGTCGTAGTAGCAGAATTTCAGTTGGCAAATAGCTAAATATTTCTCTGTGTGTATTAGTTTTTTTTTTTTGCTATTTTTACAGGTTTATTTGTATGAGTGTAGAGATTAAAGAATTTTTAAAATAGTATTCAACAATTTTTTCCTTAAAGGCCTTGAAATTGGTTTTATATTACAACTTCTGCCCAGGCAGAAAAATGCAGTCGGCACAGTGTTGGAAAACCGTCGGCGATGGTCGCTTATGCGTTGGCAGAACGTGGGATTAACAATCGCGACAGTATAGTCCTGTTACCCGATGTGACCGTTGGTTTAAGCGAACTTGCCACCGTTGGCATAACGTTGGTTACTCAAAAAATTTACTGCTTTTAAAATATATAAAATTAAATAAATTTTGAGAAATATGTATAATAAAACTCGCTTAAAAATCACTAATGGAGTTCGGTCTTAGCATTTTACATCATATTTCAATGTGTGAAAAATAATAAAATATTAAAAAGAAGATAATTCTAGTTGTAATATTGGTAGAAGCAATAAGGGCAAAAAAACCTGTGGTCTGCAAAAACATATACTTTGCAAAAAAAAAAATAAAAATTTGTTTTTCTAGTACAATATTAGTCGTATTTTTGGTAATTTTTAACATGGTTGTTGGCGTGCCAATACTATTTTTATTTACGGTTGTCAATTTTTACCTGAGTGGTTTTGATCGTAGTAACGATAAATCAATTTACTACACTTTGTTAACAAAAAAAGCAATTTTTGTTTTAGGAAAATCAATGGATAAATGTCTAAGTTATAGCGGATTATGTTTCAAAAAACTGTATAAATATTTGGGAAGCTTAAACGTATATGAGTCTTTCCAAACTAACTGACCCACTATTAGGCGGCAATAAATATTGACAAACTTAATTTTTTTTTAAATACATAAATATCAAAAGCGATTTTATGCTAATTATTTTTGTAAATTGTAAAATGTTTGTCAAAATATGTAGAAATAAAGACATGTTTTCGTCAAATTTAGCAATACAGGTAAAAGATTTGTTGGAAAACTGTGTCAATTAAAATAATTTGACAAATACAGCATAATTTTAGTAAAAGCTATACAATATTAATTATTTTAGTTGTTTTTCTTTTAACGAGCTTAATATCCTTCGAACTTCACTCGAATTTAAAAGAAGGCCTTATAGTTAACATCTCCAAAAAAGGAAACCTGTCGGAATATAGGAACTGGAGGGGCATCACCATCCTTAGTGCAGTTAATAAAGTAATAGCCCAGATAATAAACAAGAGAATATCCGACACTGTACTTGGGGACCTTAGACCCGAACAAGCTGGCTTCCGGCCCCAAAAGTCTTGTGTAGACCACATCAATAGTCTACGTATTATTTTAGAACAATCCACAGAACTTCGCTCACCGCTTTACCTGGTATTTATCGACTTTGAAAAAGCTTTCGATACAATAGATCAAAACGCAATATGGGGCGCTCTTGCCTGCAAAGGGGTTCCTCCTAAAATCATTAGCCTTACCCAGTCTTTATACTGTGATGTTAAATGCCGTATTGTCCACAATAATGCTCTGAGTAGCAGTTTTAATGTCGTGGCTGGCGTCCGCTAGGGCTGTGTGTTATCACCCTTGCTTTTTAACATCGTTCTAGATGTTATAGTTCGCAATGCTACTAGAGTAAATAGAGGTATCAGCTGGGGTCTCAACCAACAACTCGAGAGCCTTGAGTACGCAGACGATATCTGCTTACTTTCCCACAGCCATGAAAATATGAAATCGAAGCTAAAGTGCCTCGAAACAGAGGCAGCAAAAGCTGGCCTGAAAATAAACATTGGCAAGAGTAAAGTAATGCGCTGCAATACCGTGAACAATAACAAATTTCGCATAGGAAATATTGAATTGGAAGAGGTCACATCATTTTGCTACCTGGGTAGCATCTTAACAAATACAGGTGGTTCCAGCAAGGATGTTGCGTATCGAATATCTAAAGCCAACCAATCATTCGGTACCCTCCGGTCGATATGGAAATATTCTGCATTATCCAGGTACACTAAGATAAGCATCTTTAACTCCTGTGTCAAATCTGTGCTGCTTTATGCATGCGAGACGTGGAACACAACAGAACACGAAATAAACTCCCTACAAGTGTTTGTTAATCGATGTCTCCGAAGAATCCTAAAAGTTTTTTGGCCTAACACCATATCCAATGAAGAACTTTGGAGACAAACAAACCAGCGGGCAATCCATATAGAAATAATGAATCGCAAATGGCGTTGGATTGGTCACACGCTGCGCAGACCTCCAGGTGACGTTGCTAAAATCGCCATTGAGTGGAACCCACAGGGTAGGACGAGAAGAGTAGGCAGACCGTCTCACACATGGCGCCGTCAACTGAATATAGAAGTCATATCTACTGATCAAAGCTGGGGAGAAGTGAAGAGAATATTATCCAACCGGTCCGAATGGAATAAATTCGTTGTGGCCCTTTGTTCCCAATAGGAACCACAGGACATAATATATATATATAATATCCTTTATTTATAAATTATAATTATTTATTTCCAATATTTCGTCTCTACATTGACTGCTTTCTTCAGGGATAATTGTTAAAACAAATTTGATCAATCAAATTATAATAATTGTTCCCAGAAGAAGTCAATGGAGAAGAAATATTGGAAATAAGTAATTATAATTTATAAGTTAAGGATCTTAAGCTCATTTAAAAGAAAAATAATTAAATAAAAGAAGATCAAAGAAAACTTAACAATTTTAATTTTATTAGTTAAAAGTCGAGGTAGATGCGTGAAAGTTTAAAACCGGAACTGAAATGAAAATTTTTTTTTGATAGTATCCGGGGCTAAAACCAATGCAGACAAGAATACAGTTTTTTTTAAAACGATTCGATTGTGGTAACTATTAAACAAAATATTATAAATTTCCCCCATGAATTAGCAATAACTATTATATGAAAGTTGATAAAGTTAAATTTAAGAAATTAGTGTTTACTAATGAGGTGTGCGTTCGAAGAAATATTAATATAAAGTTAAATACAAAATGTATGTATGGTCCTTAAAATATTTTTTTATTAATAAAAGAAATCTACTCTAGTTTGCAAGCAAAAAAAAAACAGTTTTATTCTCCCTTTATAAATTTATTCACCTTTTCGGGACCCCCTGCCATTAAGGACTTTAAAGCACTTTCTGTAACCTTCTTGGATCAGGTTTTCCATCTCTGCTTAAATTCGTCCTTGCCATGGGAAACCCTTTTTGTTGCTTTCAATTCTCTTTTAGCAAGAGCGCAATATCTTTCATACCTTGGAGGATTTGCCCCCCTGGTTCATACCACTCAAGGGCTCTCTGGCTGTAGTGGCAAGATGTCAAGTCAGGCCAGAAGTAAGTGGACATAATGTGTTGGCGTATAAGTGAAACTTGTCTCTTTTGAAAACATTATTTTATATAAATTTCTGTTTTTACTTGACTTGCTCCTTTTTCCACAACTGCATATTGCTTGCAGGACGTTTTTAGGGAATATTTTTAGCATGATGACCTAGTTGTCTTCCTGAGCCAGATTTTCTCTCACTGGCTAAGTCTCCCTTAAAACGTTGAATTAATATTGAAACAGCCTGAAGACTAAATTTTAATTCCTTGGCAAATTTTTAATATGTGTAAGAAGGACTTTTTTTTCATCACTCATTTTGTGAAAAATTTAAAAGACAAATTACAGATTGTCATTAAATTATTTACTGAAATATTTTCAAAAGGTACTATGATAAAAAAAAAATTAAAGCAAGTTTATTTTAAAAGTTATAAGGGAACATTAACATTATTTCGAACGTATTCCTTATCGTATTAAATCTTTCTACTGAATGATGGTTGCAGAAACCGATTTTTAAAATCAGTTCGTAAAGATTTTCAGTTACTATACCAAAGGTAAAAAATACTTAACTGTTTTTTTTCAAAAATAAAAATACATACATATAAAAAGCAAAAGTTGTATAAAACTTAAAAAAAAAAATAAAGAAAAAAAATTAATTGTAATAAGACCAAAAATATAAATTATGTTCGCCCCGGTAGGCTAGTTAGTAGCGTGCTGGCTTATCAGTACGGGGGTCGTGGGTTCGATGCCCACCAGAGACACGGGCCTGTTTTCGCTACAACGCGCAGAAAGCCATAGAAGCTAGTGCTCTGTTAAAGTAATAGGATATAATTTGTAATTATATGATTATTAATTAATAAAATAAAATCAAAATCAAAATAAATAAATTATACGCGGTTTCTTATAAAATAAACTATAAATTTTGCCAATTAAATGGTAATTCCATTTAATTATTTATTTACTATTTTTATTTGCACGTATTTTACCAATTGATCTTTTTTTTCAAAGGTGGCAACTCCAATAAAATGTTTACGCAAAGTGACTTTTAGGGCATCATTTACTGTAGAAAACATTAAGATTCTAATAACTTCAATATAGAGAAACCAACTTACATTTTGTGGAACTTTTTTGTCCTTAAAATATTAACTTTAGATCTTACAAGACAAAAAGTACAGAACCTGATAATAAGTCTTTGGAACAATTAATTTTTTTGTAAGAAAATGTCCTTACAGCTTCTGAGCTCTGCAATAAGAAAATTCCTCGCAATCTTAGAGATTATGTAAAGGAAAATATTATCAATCCCTGAACACTTTTCCATGAGAAACATTTCCCAGAATATAAAGCTTTTTCTTCGCGAAAAATTCATTTCAAATTAATAAAATTTTTTATCGGAAAACCCATTTGGGAAAGCCATCAGATTTAAAAAAAAAATTTTCCTAAAAATTCGAAATCCAATGAACTTTTTCGATACACAAAAGTCGTAAGATTCTGAGGACTTTTTCTTTAAAAAAAGAATCAAAAAATGAGAAATTTTTGTCTTATATAAATAAGCAAAAAAAATTGTTAATATTATTGTTTGTGTTTGCTATTTTGAGTCTACAAATATTTAGTAAAAGTTTTTGCTACACACACAGAGAAAAAAAGTGCCAACCGAATTGAAAAGTGTATGTTGGTGTTAACAACTAATAAATTCGGTTAGTACAACCATATTCAAATTTGATTTCTGAATATTTTGGTTGTTGCAACTAAAATTCAGTTGTATTAACCGAATTTTGTTGTGATAACCAATATTCAGTTGTATCAATCGATTTCATTTGTAGTAACCGAATTTGAGTTGCATTAAAAGAATTTCAGTTGGCAAATGGCTAACTTTTTCTCTGCGTGTAATTTTACAGAATAAAATGCTATTTTCAATTAACTAAAATTCACATCGAATATAACTAAAATTTTGTAAAGTTAACATATTTATTTTTGCTGTTCCTATTTTATTAATATTTAGCAAAAAAACTAAAATTTTGTAGCTTTTTCTGCTATTTGTACTGGTTTATTTCTATGAGTGTAGCATATTTAAAATGTATTTGCCAATTGGTCGAATAACAAATAATAAAAAATTATACAATGGCAAATACACTATTCGTGACTTCTTTTAATACTTCCCATAAAAATATTACTTAAAACTTAATGGATACTTTAGCGTATGAGTGATATTTAATGTACTTCAAGCATTTATATAACTCATACGCCACCGTACAATTAACTAATACTACGTTTATTGTACAGTAGGGTGATAACTTTTTTTGGACAACATTCTCCCCAGGGGTTTTCTAATTTCAAATATTGTATTAATGATAAAAAAAACTATTTCAGTTCAATTTGGTAAAAAAACCTTGCGCACCGACAGCGATTTCTAAAATGCCTTTAATATGTTTACTTTAAATTTTTTTTAATAACAATTTTTTTTAAATATGGTTTATACATATGTAAGTAAGCAAATTTGGAAGAAAACTATTCCATTGACTCGAAAACGGACTTTACTATTGATACCAGCATGCCTTAATTATATAGATGTGATTGTTAGACGTTGAGGCATCAAAAAAAGTTTTTTTTTTAACTTTGTTTGATTCAAAACTTTAACGCGTTTGGTGCGGAACCTTTTTTAACGATAGCGAAAAACTAAAAACTCAGTTATTAATAGTTGTCCATGCCCTACACGATTTTGTCTGGGGAGATTTGATATTTGCAAAAATTGCAAAAAGTTATCACCCTATTGTACAGGCTATGTTTCATAGATATGACATCAATTTTGTTTTTCAATTATTCCTAAACTACTAAACATATCTTCGACAGATTTACTGACCTGTTTCTTATATTTCGATTGATGCAACATAAAAAGTAAGGTAAGTCTGATATTTTTTTTTTAATATTCCATATAAGAAAATAATGCGCTGTATAGTTCGAGGTCTTCTCAGCGCTGGACGATGTAGGGAATCATAGATAACGACGCCCTTATATCTGGATTCACAATCATACAAAAAACGTAAGCATTTAATGTTTCCAAATTGCACATCACTAAGAATTGCTACACTGGGAGAATTATATGCATGCTATAATGAATTAAATGCAAATTTTAATAAAACTATATGAAAAATATCATATTATTAATGAACAATTTCAAACACTCATTGAAGAAGTTGCAATAAAGAACTGCTTTCATAAAAAAGATGACGATTTTTATCAATTTAAACACAGATTTCGTTTGTGTTGTCAAATAAAGTTTCATTGCCTTACTGAAAAATGTTATTTTTTGTCAAACAAAATTCTCTCTATGTACTACTTTCAAGGCACAGCTTATTTTCCATTGATGTTTATTGCACTCTAAATCTTGGAGAATAGTTTTAGTATTATTATATTTCATAAGTCTTTTTAGTCTCTACGCTTCAGAGCATCATGTTATGATTGCAATGACGAATAATCATAATATGATCGTAGCAATCATACATATTATGCTTCTAACTGACGATGAAATCGTCTTCCGTAAACATAATATGGTAAGCCACAATCATATGTATGATAATTAGGATCTTAATATGATTGTTTCGTGTCCCCAATAATGTGCAATCACATTTTTCTCTGCGTGTATGTGCTGTCAGTTGGTGGATAAATAACACAGTGACGCAATATTCAACTTTTTGACTCCAAACAAAAAAACACTTATCCCAGCCGAAAGTACTCGATGAGAGGAGAAAAGTAATTTCTAGATTTTGCTAGATTGGTTGCCGTTCGTTTTTTATGAGCCTCTATAATTTTTTCGCCAAATTCGATTTTGAGCACTTTTTTGCAATTTTCTTCTCTTTTTCGCATGGCCATAGCTCGAAAAATGCTGTGAATTTTTTTTTGCAGTCTTCAGCAAAGTTGTAGCACTGAATATATTAAGTCGGAAAAATTTCATCTTCATGCTCAAACCCCCAAAAATGTCGAAAAAATTACCACTTTTTTCACCGATTTATTCTTTTCGATGTAAAAAAATACAATCTATTTCATTTAAACGTTTCGTCGGGTTTGTTTCCGATATTTGGAACGATATATCTATTTACATTTAAGAGAAAAACCACAAATTTTAACGCATTTTTTTAGACACTAGTGAGTTTAAGGGGTCCACTCACTTTCTTGAGAAATCAAGAATTTAAACTCAAAATAATGAGAATAAAATTTTTCGTTTTTTTTTTTTACTCACAAATAAATTCTTTAGTCCCTAAAGTAGACGCAGTTTATTAACAAAGATGATTATTTGTAAGTGAATTTTTGCTAAAAATGTTAAAATTATAACGCTCATTTACTTCAAGAACGTCATAACTCAAAAAACATGATTTTTGAGTTAATGGCTACAAAATCAAAATTTTTGAGTTATGACGTTATTGAAGTAAATGAGCGATATGTTGTTATTATTTACATTATATTTTTCTTATTTATGATTTATGAGGTTGCCAGCTCTAATAAAATATTGTCCATGAAGACGTTGGAAAAAACCCCAACGAAACGTCGGAGATAGAAAATTAAGTAAATAATTTTTTATTTCCATAAGTACCTGACCTTAAAAGCCTGATTTAGAGAAATCTAAAAAAAGTAATAGAAAATTTAAAATTAAAAGGTCGATATATACTAAAAGCAAATTAAATAATTTAAATGTTTGATTTGCATTAAAATGGTACGAGGGTATACTCAAAAATAAAAAAACTCAACTTTTTTTATTTTTCAAAAAAAAAACTAGGCAAGAATATCTCGATGTTATTGAACCGATTGAAAATCCGTCCGGTGCATCCATTAAAGCTGTACAGTGGCACCCGTTTTTCAATATGGTGTTTTGAGAAAAAGGCATATAAAGTAAATATAGCACAGGAAGAATTTCATATCAAAACCGATATGCATTGAACCAGACCCTCTAAGATTTTGATGAAATTTTGCATACAGCTATATTTTACCTATACAAACACAACCTCATTTTTAGAAATTAAATTTTTGAAAATATGTGGGCGTGGCAAGGTATCGAAGTTTTTGAAAAATGACGATATGTACTTTCAATGTACTACGGAATGGCTGTACCGATTTCAAAGATCTTGGTACCATTAGAAATGTATTTAAATTAGCTTTCGAAAACATACACTGTAATATGTCATCATAAAATTGATTTCGATATATTCGCTGAGTGGCACTTTTACGCAACCAGCCATGGAAAATCTGCATGTGATGGTATAGGTGGGACATTAAAAAGAGACGCTCGGAATTATAGCATTGCAAATAAAAACCAAATTCAAACGGCGAAAGACCTTTATCATTGGGCTTCACAAACTTATAAGGCCTCCATAGAAGTTGCTTATGCAGACGCTGACGACTATAACAAAACAAAAGAAGAGCTATTTTCAAGGTATAAAAATGCTAAAACTATTACAGGAACTCAAGCTTCCATTCTTTTATACCTTTAGATGAAACTTCACTAAAAGTTAGCAAATATTCCGAAAGTCAACAGTATGAGCTGCGCAAAATTATATATTAAATCTAAAAAAATAAACAAAAAAAAATTTACCAATGGTAAGTCCATATTTTGGGGGTTGTCTGAAAAATTTGATAATACGATGCTTGTTCTAATCTATAGAATTACAAAAAATCTGTATAACTTTCAAAGTATAGCTACTTTATTCTTTTTTGTCACACAATGATATCAAAATATAAGGAACTTAACAAGAGATGCATTTACTTAAAAAAATTTAAAAAAAGGAAAAAAACGACATTTTAGTTTTTAGACATGTTATGTATATAAATAGACCTTTCTAAAAAAAAAAAATTTTTGGAAAAAAACACTTGGCCTTTGAAGTGTTTTCCCAGTTTAAAGTTTTATTTTTGCCAAAAAATTTTTTCAGTGTATAGAAAATTTTTACAGTGTATGTTTTCGAAAGCTGACCTTTCTAATGGCACCAAGATCTTTGAAATCGGTTTGAGCCATTCCGTAGTAATCGCTGCTTAAAAGTACCTATTACCGTCATTTTCAAATATTTCGATACCTTGCCACGCCCACAATTTATCGAAAATGCAATTTTTAATAATGAGGTTGTAAGGTTGTAGGTAAAATGTAGCTGTATGCAAAATTTCATCAAAATCTGAGAGGGTCGGGTTCAAAATGTGCGTTTTTATAGGTTTTGATATGAAATTCAACACAGGTAAAATATAGGGCAAGGAGTTTGTTTACGAAGATGTACCTTTTTTATTTCTTCTTATTTTTCGCTAAAATTTTCACAGCATGTAGAAAAAAGTTCAAACTATCGAAATGTAAAATTACAAAAAAAAAATCACTTAATAAAAAAATCTAAGGAGAGTAAACATATCAATCTGCAACAACTTTTGGAATTGAAATTTTGAGATTTTTTTAATTTGCAACTTTGAACCACTACACCTTTTGCGGCTACCGTTCAAATTCTGTACTGTTCGCAAAATTTGATGTATATTTTTGAAAATTTTTGGAATTTTTTATATATTGTTATTTTCAAAGGATTCATATATATTTTTACACATAAGAGGTAAACCGCATCGTTTTTTTTTTTTATTTTTTATTCTTTTCATAAAACGAATCCCCCCTGAGGACCCGGAAATGATTTAGTATTTTATATTTATACACAAATTTAATTTAAACCCCTTTACCGTAAAACTATTCAAAACATTTTATAGTTCTTATTATTATTTTTTCCTGTACTGTAATATCAAATAAAAAATCAAAGCATTTCATAGTTAATACTGCAAACACAGCCACAAGTCACTATTATTATTTACTCACACTTTTAAACAATTTTACAAAGTAACGCAATAACAATTTCAACATAAAAAATAATATTGTATTTTACAGATACAACCAACAAAACAAGTCGAGAAAAACTTTTAGTTGTTTTTATTAAAATTAAAAAAATAACAAGAAATTTTGCTAATAAATTGTTTCAACTTTAAAGTAAAAAACATAAAAAAAACTGATACGGATACGGATACTTCAGCCCAAAACAACACACCAGCAAGAAAATGTCAGACATAACAGACTGGGCGATAGGGCCAAACACGTAATAATATTCCCAATAAAGTGGAAATAAATGTAAAGGTAGCAATTTCCAATTTAACAAAAAACTTTTCTACCTTCGCACAGTGGGGTATTTTTGGAAAACAATAATGGTAATACATATAGAACTTTTAAACTACTGATTCGATCGGTATGAATAAAATCGTAAGAGAGATGTTTATCTTTTGAAATATTGTTATTGGGTTACCCTGTTTTAGTACAAGGTGTACTTACAGGTTGTCTCTTGGGGCGTGTAACTTTTCAAAACTTGGACCGATTTCAAAAATATTTAGCCTGGAGTAAAGTACGTTGTAAGACAAAGAAAAATCATGCTAAAGTATTAATAACACGGTGCTACAAAAAAAAATAAAAATTTGCAATCACTTTTAAAGTGACCAAATATAGGTTGTAAGTCTAGTACAAGTAGTACTTAACTAGATTAAAATAAAAAGTACTGATCTCTAAAAAATTAAAAATTTTTTTTTAATTTTTTATTAAAAAACTTATTAGATAAAATTGCATCAAATTATATAATATTTGATAAACAAATTTTTTGGATCAAACTATATGAGATTAGAGCCCATGAGATACATGAGATCAGCTTATGTATGCCATTTTTCGGATCAGATGAGATGTGTTTAGTTATATATGATGCTTTAGTTATATATGATGCTATATCTATATATATAAAACGCATTGTCTGGTTGTTTGTTTGTTTGTTCTCTATACAAATTTGCAATTCTCATTACCATAGCCCACTTCAATACCGACCTTTGATCAAAAAAAATTCCACTATCTATCTCTATATAAATTTGCAATTCTCGACGGATTTTCCTAAAATTCGGCATGAATAATCCTCGGACCTCAACTTAGATCGTAGTATAGTTTTCATTGACCACGCCCACTTATACGCCTACTTTTGACAAAAAATCTAAAATTCAAATTTTGTTCACCTTTTTCAACTTTTTTCGTTTTTTTCGAATACAAACTTCTAAGAAAGTTTTAACAGCTTTCTTTGAAACTACTCACATATATTCTACGTTTCCCGAGGAAGGCCTCAATAAAAGTTTCATTATCATAGCCCACTTCAATACCGACTTTTGATCAAAAACGTCAAAACCAAAAAATTCCACTATATATATTAGAGTGTTTTTTTCTTTTTTTGGTTTTTGTTTTTGATTTGGGATATCAAAACAATAAAAATAATGGCGTTTTTATTTTTGAAAACCTCCAACTCCTTCAATTCCCGCGCGGTGGCTAAAATCGCGAATTTTGGGTACCTTCTTTTGTAGAACAAAAACCGCTAAATATATTTAAAATCTGACTTCACGAATCGATTCTACATGAAAAATTAGGCTTAGAAGCAGTTTTTTTGCCCTTTTATAATGCACTGGATAGCCATTAGGGTGGTCGGAAAAAATGGATTTTTTTTATTCTTTCATTTTAATTATTTTTTCGTATACACATTTAAAGAGGATTCTTACTTGAGAAAAATGGCATACTATACTTATTTCTATTACTACCCGTTAAAAAGTTATTAATCCTTAAACTTTTATTTTTACATACCCACATTTATTTTCTTTTGTTTTAAAATTTTTACTACAAAGTTTTTTTTTGTATTAAATGCTTTACGAAAAAGATTTTATTGAAATCGAAGAAGTTGAGCAAGTGCATAATAATGTTGAAGTAGATGCAATGCACAAGATGACGTATAGTGATTAATTTTTTTCTAGGTCGCCGTTTGATATTATAACTCTTCAGAGTTTAAAAACTCTAATTAATTTTGGAATAAACATCTCATTTATGCTTTTTAATGCAGCTGAGACAAGTTTTTTTAAATGACCAGACAAGTTTTTTAAATGCAATTGAAACCTCCAGAAATATTCAATCAACAAGCATTTACACCGAACAACTTGTTGGTAAAAATTTCGCGGTTAAACACTTCTGCCTTAGTAAAAAATAGAGATAATTTTAATTGTTTAGCTCTATCAGTAGTTGAAAAAAGGGTAATTAATCAATTTTTTTTATTATTGTTTCTAATAATCATTATCATTGTTTTGTTAATAAAAAATGTTTACTTTGTTTTTAATAAATAAAATTTACTTTGCAATAAAAATTACAAAACAAAAAAATATTGTTGTTAAGGCATAATAGCTTTTTAGTAATAAAAATAAGTATGGTATACCATTTTTCTCAGGAAAGAATCCTCCTTAATTGTGTATATTCAAAAAAAAAAAAAATTAAAGAATAAAAAAATCGATTTTTTCCGACCACTCTAATGGCTATCCGGTGCAATGTAAAAGCGTAAAAAACTGCCTAATTTTTCATGTAGAATCGATTCGTGAAGTCAGATTTTAAATATATTTTGCGGTTTTTGTTCTGCAAAAGAAGGTACCCAAAATTAGCGATTTTTGCCGCCGAGCGGGAATTGAAGGAGTTGGAATTTTTCAAAAATAAAAACGCCATTATATATATTGACACTAAAACCTTCTAATGATATCTTAAAATCTAAAAATCAAAAAACACTCTAATCTATATATATAAAACTCATTTTCTGTTTGTTTGCAAATTTGTAATTCTCAACGGATTTTCCTCAAATTCGGCAGGAATAATCCTCGGACTTAAACATAGATTGTAGTATAGTTTTCATCGACCACGCTCACTTCTACGCCTACTTTTGACAAAAAATGAAAATTAAAAAATTTTTTTTTCCCCGTTTACAACTTTTTTTCGTTTTTTTCGAATACAAACTTCTAAAAAAGTTTCAATGGATTTCTTTGAAATTACTCACATATATTCTACGTTTTCCCGAGAAAGGCCTCAGTAAAAGTTTCATTGCCATAGCCCACTTCAATACCGACTTTTGATCAAAAACGTCAAAATCAAAAACATCCACTATTTTTAATAAAGCTTATTTTTTGAATTTGAAAGTATTAAATCCAATCAAAACATTCTAGGAAAAAACATTTCGTTTTTAAGATTTTTTTTTCCCCCGTATAACATATCTACACTCAAAAAAATAAGTTAGTAGAAAAGTTAGTAAAACATCTTGTAAATCAGGTATATTTTTTTTCAGCAAATTTTTTGCTAAACTTATGTTTTAAACTAAAATTTTAGTTATAATTATTCAGCACTTTACTGTTTTGAACTAATGTTTTACTAATAGTTTACTAATGTTTTACTAATTTATTTTGCTAAAAAAATTGTGTTGATTAGCACATCAATAGTGCGAAACGACAACCAGACTGAAAGATATACTCCGAATGAATTAGATGTCGCGCTATGTCACGATGTAGTAGTGACGAGGAAAATTGTACTAAAAAGTACAACTCTAGTAAGACATAATATAAAAAAATCAACCATGGAAGATTTTTGTATCTGTTTTTCATACATAAAACAAAATTGTGGATTAAAACAACTTAAATTTTGCGTCGTCACCGGTTTGTAAAGTAAAAGACAAAATAAAATATTTAAATTTAATAAAGATTAAATGTGTATTTGTAAAATAAATGTTTAATATATTAATAATCGTGTGTGGTCAAATTGCAAACAAATATGCAATAAGTAGACAGACTAAAGCGAAAGACAAAAGCATACATCTTAGGTAGATTTTTCTGTTTCCTTTTTCTTATTGCAAAAAAGTGTTTTATATGTTATTTGTTAGTTTTTCGTTTCTTTTCTATAATTCTCTGCGGCATTTGCGTTCCTTTAAAAGACAGCATCATTTAGACAATAATTGATGTAAGTAGTTCAAAGATAATTTCGTTTACGTTATATATAATTATTTCTATTGTTTTGAGATAATATATTAATTCATATCGTCAATTTGGGAGCATGAACATTTTTATATTTTGTAACGTATTGTAAATTATTTTAAAAAGAATCACAAAAATATGTTTAATAATTTTCAGCAAATAAATTAACTAAAGTATTACTTTTCTACAATTTTTTGAGTTTTTTTCAGTCTGCTAATATTCAGCAAAAATTTTATTAATTTTTAATAAGGGTTCTTTAATTTCTAATCTACTAAGTGTTAGCAAAACTTTTGCGGAATCTACTAATTTTGTTGCTAAAAATCAGCTCGGTGATTTGCAGCAAAAGATTTTGCTGACATTAGCAATTTTTGTTGCAAGCACCCTCCTGACTAAAATTTTGTTGACTCAGCAAAATTTTTTGCTGACTTTACTAACTTTTTTATTTGAGTGTACTGATTTTTTCGCAATGCCTTTATGATTTCAATTTTTTTTAAATTTTATTTTTCCTTACCGTTTTTGGCAATAACAAGTCTGTTAAAAAAAAAACAAAAAAAATTTCTTTAAGTATAAACTTTTTCGAAACCATGCACTAAAATCAATATGAGACATCTTTAGTGATAAAGCACATTGATTTATGGTAGTGATTTGCTGCTAAAAGCATCATTTTGTATTCAACAGCTTTAAAGATAAAATGATTTTTAATTTTGTAACCTTATTTCATAAATTTCAAATGGAATCTTAAATTTCAAGTTTAACGTTGAAATCCTAACTGATTCTGCAAAACACAATAGAATTAGGTCGCCTAGCTTAAAATTTTTTTTGCATTCAAAAATCACAGTTGACCCGGGAAACTTTGGGCACTGCAGCTAGTATAATAATTCGTGTCCGACCGAACAGTTCGGCCAAAAACCTACATTTTGTCGGTTTTTTTGATATCTAGAGGCAATGATGACAAATTTTGGTATTGGAAACATGTTTGTTGAGCCGATTTAGTTCGATTTTATGTATAAAATTTAAGAGAAAAGCCGAAGTTTAGCTATAAAGTTAAAAGTTCGGCCGCCGAACTATTTTCAATTTGGCCGAACTTTCTGAGGCCGAACAGTGAATTCATTGCTTAACTACAGACTTTTCTTCAAATTTGACACTCAAAATAGCATCTAATCAGCCCAATAAACATTTTTCCATCCGCCAAATTTATCCATAATGCTTTAAAATATCGAATACAGACCAAATGCATTTTCTGGCCGAACTGTTCGGTCGGACACTAATAATAATATATGATTATATCGGAAATTTTTTCGTCGGGTATACGAATATCATTTCTTCATTTTAAAATGTAAAAAACTTCAGAAATAGCTCAACACTTACAAAAGTAACACGCCCCAAAATATATTTAATACACGAGGTAGTCAACTTTGACTACCTGTAAGTACACAATGTATTAAAACAGAGTGACCCAATCACAATATTTCAAAAGACTAAACCTCTTTTACAATTTCCAATTTTATGTAGAAGTTCTAAATTTATAACTCTTATTTTTCAAAAGCCCCACTGTGCACCGCCCTTGTTGTTTTTAATATTTTTTGTTTTTAATTTTCGTTTTTTCGTTGGTTTCACTGCTGTTGTAGTTGATTTTTTTTTTTGCTGTTTTTGTTAGTTAAGTTTTAATATCTCTAACACGGCAAAAAAAAGGTTGTTCTTTATTTAATGATATTTTTGTTAAAGTAATATTCATGCCAGTAAAATTGTTATTGTCATACAATATTTTTTATTTCAAACTTGTGTTGTTTTGTTTTTTTGCAGCAGAAACAATTGTTAGTATTTGTACGAGTAGATGTTTATCTTTAGCTGTTTCAATTTCTTTTTCACCTATAAAAATTTTTTAACAAAAAAAAAAAAATGTTATTCTCCCTTCCAGACCAAACCCATCGTTTGCAAAGTAATAAAGTCTAGGTGGTCAAAAAAAAATAAAAAAATGAAAAAATATGTTAAAAAAATGAAAATAAAGAAGTTGTTTTGTTATTAACATTGAGTCATTGGCTTATTTTTATTTCATTTTTATTTTTTTTTTTTTTTGTTGGCAATCGTTAACTGAAAGGAATGAATTGAAAAACTAAAATTAAAATTTTTTTTAGATAGAAGTCCATCTCCCATTATCGTAAATAAATCAAAGGAATTGGTTTAAATTAAAATTACAAACAAATAAAAATAATTTAAAAAATATATAATATCGAATTTTTTAAATATTAATTAAATTTTTAATTGATTCAATAAATTTTTGAATGGAGTCAATTAATTATTTTATTTAATCAATCAAAGTTTTATGGCCTGATCCTCGAACGAAAACATAGTCGAACAAAAGCTAGTCACTCGAATTCGAATCAATTTGGGTTTCTCTATTTCGAAAGCTATCGTTCGCCTATACTTACGTGTGTCAATTTTTGTGTTTTACGGATTTACAAATCATAGTAGCGAAAGACCGAATATTTTAAACTTTTATTACAAATTTCCTTTAACAGCACCAAAAATACTACTAAATTGTTTGAAGATAAATACAACATTACTTAACAGTGATCAGCTGTATATGACAATTGAAATAATGTAAATAAAACAAAAGAAAAATAAATAAATCAAAAGAAGAAAATCAAAAAAGTACACCAGCGTTTTCATCTCTTCCATTGTGGATTTCTTTAAGCTGATATTTAAAGTTCTTAATAAACTACGAATATTCGTGTAATTTTATTCTTACCCTTTGCTTTTTTTTACAGCTATTTATAATTTTTTATTATATCATTCATTCCAGCGAAGAACACTGAAAAATGCGGATTTTTTTTTTTTTTTTTGATTCTCCGATTTTTTTTATAATTTTGTACATGAATACTCTAAAGTTCCACTTGCACATAGCCTTTTTGAAATTTGTAAAAACGCGCGATTTTATGCACGTTTTTAGTTTTCATAAATTTGATAAAAATGCTAAAAGTGCTTCACTATGAAAAATGCATTAGAAAACTGCATTTGCATTATGTATGCACTTTTTTAACAATAATTTTTTTTTTAAAAATCCAGTTATAAAGTAGACAAGTGCATTTTCCAAATATCGTTTAAATTAATAACATGCGATATACAATTAAAAAGTTATGGCACTTCAAATGAAATACTTTTAGCATTTTTTTGAAATTTATGAAAACAAAAACCGTGCATAAAATCACGAGTTTTTAAAAATTTGGAGATCTGAGAAAGGAGTATTCATGTACAAAAATAAACAAAACCAGATTTTTTGCGTTTTCTCATGGAATGAATGATATATTTTTTTGAAAATATTTTTTAAGTATTTTTGAAAAATATTTTGTTTCTCGAATCAAAATATCAAGTGACTGGTTTTGGACATTTAAGTTCGCAGTGTTGACAACTGGTTCGTAAATAGAAGAAACCACATTTTGTATGAAAACTTTTACGTTTTCATTCGACTTGTACTTCAAGTCATCGTTCGCATAGAAATGGAGTTAGAGAAACCCAAATCAGAAAGCATTCTTTCGAAATCGAGAAACAGGACATTAATTATTTAGTTTTAAAAATTCTGTAATTTTTTTATATAATAAAAACTTTGTATGATTAATAAAAATAATTAATCGAGTTAATTATAAATTTATTTGAATCAATTAATATTTGAATATATCATTAATTTTTTTGAAAGATGATGAAAAAATTTGTTGACCTCATGTCTTCCGATTTTCTTTATATTAAAAACATATGGACATTTTAAAAATTTTGATTACACATCAACACTGCCAAACAATTCTTTAAGACGCTTTAACAACCTTTCCACAAAGCATTTTGCCAATATTTTTTAGAATAGTTTCATTGGTCAACAGCAAAAATCATTGGCAAAGACTTGGCTGAGACCACTATGCCAACGTTGGGAAAAAGTGTTTTCACAGTGATATACAGTAAGAAATTACCATCAGCTCAAAAGTTTAACCACTGGTAAAGCCTTTACTTTGTAAAAATTATGAAGGTTTGTTTAAAAAATTTGTAGTCGAAAGGTTTCGCGATTTGTGATTTTTTTTTTTTTACTTTTTAATTTTTTTTTTCATATAAAATTGATTTTTTGTTTCTAGAAAAGCTCTTTTAAGAACAGCGTTTTTTTTTTATTTTCCCAACGTTGGCAAATTATTTCCATTAAACATTATACCAGACATATGTGAGCAGCCAACTGTTACCCAGCAGTTATCATTTTCTTACGTTTTAAGCTATCAAGTATATATGTCTTGTTGGCTCAGTGGTTAGAGCTGTCGGCTGCCTATCTAGCAGCCAGGGTTTGAATACCTCCGGGACCAAAAAAGTATTATATGAACCTTTTTTTAAGTTTTATTTTGTTGAGATTTTTGAGATCAAGTTGAGATTTTTTTATCAATTAAAAACTTTACAAGCTCGTAATTATAATGAAAATTAAATTGCATGGCTCTTTTTTGACCAAACGTCACTAAGAGTTAAAGATTTTTTAAATAAAAGAAAAGATAATTATAGTTTAAATAAATGTAAGTGATATTTTTCCGAAAATTATTCAAACTTTGATGAAAACATTAAAATTATGTTAAATTTTTCATAAAATAGGCTATTTCATTAAAATGTCCTGGAAAGGAGTCCCACCAAACACAAACTCCAAATATAATTTTTCCAATTTTTTTTTTGTTTTCTTTAATGACAACTATTATATTATAAAAATAGCAATCGACAAATTCAAATTTGTCATTTACAAAAAAAAATACGTTTTTTCATTTCTATCAAATTCGTGAGTCATTTTGGTTTCCAGGCTAAGGTGGGTTAATGATATCCGATGCACTTAGAATTACATATCTAAAGAAATTTGAGTATATTAAATAAATAAGTGAAATAAAAAGAAAATATTTCGTTACAATTTCGAATTTTAGGAATTTTTATAATAATACACTTTTTTTCCAACATGGGCTATTTTCAGCCGTTTTGCGTCACGGGTTAACGTTTTCAAAAAATAAAAATCTATATCTTCCATTTGGAAATATTTGCAATGAAACGGGGGGTGTAATGAATGAAAATCGACAAATCGTTATTTTACGGGACATCCTATTGAACATATATGATCCATATTATGAATATGTGCGAATCATTTATGAACACATATGAATCACATAGAGATGCCTGTCAACAATTATTGAAGCATTTATCCTCATGTATGGATCCATATTTATAACAGAGCAATTAAAATTTCAATTAATCAAAAATATTTCGTTATAGATGCAAATTTGATTAAATTTTTTTATTAATATTTAGTTGACTCCATTAACAACTTTCATACTCGTTAGTCAATTATTTTTGTCAAATAAATAATTTATAATGTTACGAGTAAGTTTTCTTTGGTCTTCTTCTTTTATTTAATTCTTCCTAGTTTAAACGAGCTTAAGATCATTTATTTATTAATTATTTATTTCCAATATTTCGTCTCCACATTGGGTGAATTCTTCAGGGAAAATTATTACAATTTGAAAAACTTGTTTTATTAATTTTAATTAATAATTAATTATTTAATAATTAACTTTTAATAATTAATTAGTTTTAATTAACAACAAGTTTAATAACAAGTTTTTCAAATTGTAATAATTTTCCCTGAAGAAGTCACCCAATGTGGAGACGAAATATTGGAAACAAACAATTAATAAATAAATGATCTTAAGCTCGTTTAAACTAAGAAGAATTAAATAAATAATTAACTGAATCAAAATAGGAATTGATATCAATAAAAAATAACTTAAATTTGCACCTGTTATAAAACTGTTTTACTACCCAGCAAAACTTTGGTAATGGGTGCGATAAAGTAATGCACTACCTTGTAATGTATACTCCTTACCTTATCATTATTTTCCAACAAGAAGTAATGAGTTACCGATAATTGAACACTCATGGATTACCTTGTAATGATACCTCATTACATTTGAAATTACTTCAGAACATAAAATAATGACTTACCGATCATCAATTCCATAATGCATGAATTATAAACGTAAAGTAATTATTAATATATATTTTTGAAAATCTATTTATAGACACATTACTTTGTGATTTTTTGTAAGCATAATGGTAAGGTGTATATTTTTGATATCACGAACGAAAACACGAATCACAACAACTCATCTACATGTTAAGCAATAAAATATTGTATGTATCGATAGCTCAGTTGGTAGAGTTCTCGCCTAACTAATTGTTTAATACCAGAGATCCCAGGTTCGAATCCCAGCATGGCCACGTTATTTATTTAATAAAAAAAAAAAAGTTATTTGTTTAATTAAAAAAAAAATATCTGTAAAAAAATTTTTTATGCATTTTTTTATGAAATCTATTACTTTACCCATGATTTAGTCATGTGTGGTTTTGCTGGGTAACTAAAATTTTAGCACATTTAATTACTATAAATGCAATTAATGTTTATCCCGATGAAAATAAATTTAAAATAGCAAATATGCAGGTGCTTGTGCAAATTTAAATGTAACTGACACTAATAGAAAACATATGATTTTCTATTGTTGATTTACTTGAATAAACGTCACTACATTGCTAGGTCTGGCAAAAAAACAGAGTAGTATTTGGAAGATGACAAAGCTAATTGTGATAATATTTTGTTGTTGTTTTTGTTTTTTTCTTTGATATTTTAAATTTTGAATCTCGCTCCTAGACGAGGACAAGAAATTCTCATTGAGTTTGTGATTTAACATAACAAATATCTCTAGAAATTCTAATAACAAAGTCTCCTGAAGATTTTCTTTTGCAGGAATGAAATCCGGATAGGGACACGCCTACAGCAGATTGTTTTTCACAATTTGTTAAATAAGTTTTGGGACTTTAGCACATTTAATTACTATAAATTGATTCAATTAAGTTTTTACACAAAGCCTATACGATTACTTTACAATTGCAGTCATTCTATCAATTAACACTCTAACCGCCAAGCCCGCCTTCAGGCGGGGTACTTTAAATTGGACATAAGTGCGCCAAATGAGGTTTTTATAACAAGAACTTAAGCTATTTTATTACAACACTAAATTCACAAAATATTTTGTGATAGTAATTTTTTTGAGCGCATGGCATGGTTTGGAAGCTAGAAAGCTTAAAAGTTAAAATTTCGTGCAATTTCAAAAAAATAATATTTGGAAATGAATACAATTATAAAAAAATTTAAAAAAAATATTTTGGTTGACTAGAAACCGTTGATACTGAACACAAAGTAAGATTGAAGATTAAGTTAAAAAAAGGTCTAATTTTGGTCCAAGGACATACAGGATTCAAAAGGATACCTGCAAATGGACATCGTCTTAAATTGATAACGTATGTACGGATTTTTATGAAATTTGGCAAAAAGATTATATTAAGTAGTGTTAGCAAATCGTTTGAGTTCAATCAATATATATTCAATTTTAGGTGCGTTTTCGCTTAATTTCGCGTTTTTCGAAAAAACGAAAATCGCTATATCTTCTTAACTAAAAGCACAAAAATTGTAATTTTTGAACTATAGCTATATCTTGGTAAGACGAAAAATTTATGACTAAACTTATTAATTTGTATGGATTAATTTTTCAGATTCGCTCTAAACCATTTTTGGCATATGTCACCTAAACTAGGCTATGAAAAAAATTTAGCTAAACGAACATATTGTCTATTTTTCGTGCCTAACAAATGGTATAAATTTCATTGCAAAAGAAAAGCTTAGGTCGTTTTGAGGGTTATAAAACATAAACAATTATTTAGTCCTTCAAATTCAGAAAAACATTCCTTTAAAGTATATTCCCTTATCATGCAAAGTAAAGTAAAACCTGTATACAACTCAAAATTGTAGTGAGAATATCGTTTCCGCACATAAAAAGATATTATAGAAATTTCATCAGAGTCACCTGTTTTTTTTTCTCGTTTTATGTGTTTAAACTTTTAGTATTTTCAGTTGATATTGTTGTTTTTATTATTGGTATTATTTTTTACAATCTTTTTTTTTTATTTATTTTTTTTTTTATCCAGGACAACAATATAAAAGAATTTATTTTATGACCAACAGGTAAGAAAAAAAAATACAGAAGAAATTGTCGCCATAAATGGTGCTGTTTTGCTATTGACACTGTTGCTTTTTCATCCACTCTATAGCAATCAGAAATGTATAACTAGGAAAATAACCCGAGGAGGAATCGGGGTATTTTAAACGTAGAAAAACTTTCTAGAAACAATGGCTAACGATAATGCATATAAATGGTGTCTGAAACAATCTTCAGGCGCCTTTTGTGGTGAAACACCACATAAATGTTGATTAGAATCAAATGATTCATGGACAAGTTAAAATCTGATTTATTGATTAATATTCTTGAATATTTACATGTGTTAATTTATTACAATTTAAACCTGCTTCTTAGCCCTCTAGATATGCTATTGGGTACCCAAAAAGTTTAATTGTACTTTAATTTTTTTACATCTTATCGTTCAGTTCGAATCTGATTCTTTTAGTGAACAGTCGTGTTTATAACAAAAGCGCTTAGTATAGTATAATAAAATAACAGTTAAATATAATTGTATCAAACTTTTGTTTTTGTTGTTGTCTATTCCTTTTCTCATTTGAACTGGCACAAGTGATAGTTAATTAACACAAAAACAAATAAACACTAAATCCAACGATGGCCCGAGGGCCCAAAGCATCTCGGTACAAAAAGCAGAATGCAGTGAAAAAATTAAAACCTCCACAACAATTACCGGTTAATGTTAACATGCCGTCTTCATCATTCAACAGATTCGGTATACTGTCTCAATTCAACGATATGGACACAGTTCCAGATTCAAATTCAAATTTAAAGGAAGTCAAACAACGTAGACCACCTCCAATTGTTGTGGAAGCCAACACTCCATTTACTGATATACAAAAACTATTAGGAAACGAATGCATTTACAAACGTACTTCCATTGGTACCAAGGTTTTTCCTCCAAGTATAGAAATGTACGAATGTTGTAAGCAAATTTTAAAAGAAAATAAAAAAGAATTCCATTCTTTTAACTCTAAAGAAAATAGGTTATTCACCACATTTTTGTACGGTTTACCCAAAATCAATACTGACGTTATCATAACTGAATTAAAAAGCTATAATTTAATTCCCTCTACTGTGATCGAGGTTAACACAAAATTCAGTTCCTATAACAATGCTGTCTATAAAGTGCAATTTACTCGAAAAACTTTTAACCCAAATTCACTACAAAATGTAAGAACAATTTCAAACATTATTATCTCGTGGAAAAAGTACAAACCGAAAAATAATGACAAACCAACTCAGTGTTGGAATTGTCTGATGTATGGTCATGGTGGCGAACATTGCCATCGTCGTGCTGCCTGCATGATTTGCGCTGGCGAACATCATACTAAAGAGTGTCCATATAATTCAAATGAAAAAAGACCTGCAGCCTTCTCTTGCTTTAACTGCAAAAAACATGGAAAAGAGCGTATTGATCACTCTGCTAATGACGTCAATTGTCCGTTACGTTCTCTTTACCTGGAGACAAGGGCAAGAGCAACTTCCAAAAATTCTCAAAGAAACAACAACACACAAGCCCGTAAGGTATTTCAATTAAACAGTGGAGATTTCCCAAACATTAACAACAATAGTGCAAACATCAATAATAACAACAGATTTAATACCAACGTTACATATGCTAACCAGCTGAAATCAAATAATGATCTTTTTAGCGTAAATGAACTGTTTGATATATTCACAACAGCTATGGAAGATTTGCGTAAATGCACTTCGAAAGTACAACAAATACAGGTTGTAATGTCTATGGTGAAATATGCTCATGGATTACCTTAATGCTAATGAATTTAAAATGCTTCACTGGAATGCTAATGGTATTTCTAACTATTCTAAATTAACTCAATTTGAGTACTTATTAGAAAAGGAAAACATTAAAATCGCTTCGTTGAACGAAACATTCTTCAACGAAACTCATAAACCATATTTCAAAAATTATTTTATTTACCGAAACGACAGAACTGATGGATCAAGGGGTGGAGGCGTCGCACTTTTAATCCACAAAACTATTAATCACAAAAATCTATCATTGTTGACTACCAAATCTATTGAAAATATATCAATTGAAATAAAAGTAAATAACAGACCGCTTGTAATAATTTCAGCATATTCTCCTCGTTATACTTCTGATTTTTCAAATGATATCTTAGAATTAACATCCTCAAACAGGGAATACGTAATGCTCGGAGACCTTAATGCAAAACATTCAGCATGGAACTGCCACACAAATAACACTGCCGGTAACGTACTTAACAATCTACAACAAACATGCAATTTTTTTGTTTATCATACGGCTGATCCAACTTGTTTCCCACATCAACGTGGTCGTGGATCTTCTACAATTGATTTAGTTTTAAGCAACACTAATCTAAATTTAAGTCTAAATGTTTTGGATTATGAGGTTCCATCTGACCATCGCCCAATTGTTTGCACTGTTAAACGCTCCATTGTTAATACAGTAGATCTAAGTTATTTTGATTATAAGTTAACCAATTGGAATTCATTTAAAAATTATGTTGATGAGAGAATTACCTTGAACACTAATATATATAACTCAGAAATTATCAGAGACAATGAAATTAACAAACTAAGTAAAATTATTTTAGAGGCTAGGGATATTGCTACACCAAAACTATTTCCATCCAATAAGATTGTTTTATCTGATAATATAACTAAATACATAAGGTTAAGAAGATCGCTTAAAAAGAAATGTCATAGAGCCTACAACGATTTGGAAGCCAATTACTACAAGCAATACGTAACGTTTATTAGCAGATTAATTGACAGAAATATCAATGCGGAAAGAAATAGGAAATGGTCCCAACTACTTTTAAATCTTAAACCAGGCGATAAATCGTTTTGGAGAATAAGCCGAAGTCTACGAGGTAAGGGACACAATAAAATTCCCCATTTAAACACTAATAATATAAAAATAACTACAGAGAGCGGAAAGGCTGAACTACTTGCCAATACGTTCGTTCAATCTAATAGTCTTACATCTCATTACAAGCATTCCTCTGATCAGTGTATTAACTCTAGAGTAAACAATTTTAAAAAAGAGGCCCCTTCATTTGAAAATGCCAAATTTACTTCTCTAGGTGAAATAACTAATTTAATATCATCTCTTAAGCCCTCTAAATCTCCTGGTTTTGACAATATACCGAACATACTTTTAAAAAAACTAACAACTAAAGCTATTAAGCTGTTAGTTATAATTTTTAATAGTTGTATCCAACTTAATTATTTTCCAAGCGCATTTAAACACGCCAAAGTCATTGCCATTCACAAACCAAATAAACCAAAAAATAATCCTGGTAGCTACAGGCCAATAAGTTTATTAAGTAACTTAGGGAAACTCCTTGAAAAGATCATCCACACTCGCCTCTTTGAATTTGTTGATGAAAATTCTGTTGTTTCTAATGTACAATTTGGCTTCAAAAAAGAACATAGTACTACTCACCAAATAAATAGATTAAAAAATAAAATAATTAAAAACAAACGCAACAAACGGTCTACAGGAATAATACTGTTAGATATTGAGAAAGCTTTCGACACCGTTTGGCATAACGGCCTTTTATATAAACTATTAGAAGCTAACATTCCTAAATATCTATGCAAACTTATTGCCGATTTTCTATCTAACAGAAAGTTTATGGTATCCGTTAATAACGTCAACTCAGATCCAAAAAGCATCTCAATTGGGTTACCTCAAGGTTCAGTGCTATCTCCATTACTTTACTCTATTTACACTTCTGATTTCTCAGTCCCAAATTACATGGAAACAGCGTACTATGCAGATGACACGGCTTTAATCACGTCAGGCAAACTAACTAGTACACTCCTTAAAAAAATGGAAAAAGGACTTTTAGTCTGCAACAAATACTTATACAAATGGAAAATAAAGATAAATCCCAGTAAGACCCAGGCTATAATCTTCCCGTTTAATAAATCTCCTAAAAGAATACCAAGACGCCAAATTTTCTTTGGGAGTGATAACATTGATATCAAGGATAGTGTTAAATATCTCGGTGTTGTTTTAGACAAAAAGCTACTCTTCAAAAATCACATCGACCAAAACGTGTCAAAAAGCTTTAAAAACGCTGAAGGCTCTATGGCCGCTTTTAAATAGACGCTCTTACTTAAGTTTTAAAAACAAAAATCTCCTCTACAAAAGTATAATTAGACCAATTCTAACATATGCGTGTCCTATCTGGTATACTGCTGCAAATTGTCACTTAAAGCGTTTGCAAATTATACAAAATAAATGCTTAAAAATAATAAACAACAAACATTGGAGATATCCTACATACCTCCTGCATAATGATACTAATTATGAAAAAATATTTGAATTTATAACAAGACTAAATAATAAGTTTTTTAATAAAATTGAAAATTCTTCTTATCCAATGATAAGAGAATGCATGGATGTTACGTGAAGATATTTGAAAATTACCAAATTGAAAATTATATGTTTATAGAGGACTATTATTGATAATAGCCTTTCTATAAACATACAAATTTTCTAATAATATTTGAATTTTTGTACAATCATATTAAGGTTTTTTCCCCTGTTTTACCTTAAACAACTTAATAAAATACTATTATTAATTTCTTCTGATACTGTTATATTATTTGCTGTTATATCTATTTAGTTGATAAGATCTCAAAATGTACATATCATGAAAATAAACTTGTAAATAAAGGATGAATAAATAAATAAAAAAAAAAAATACATCTTATCGTTATCGTTGGGTGCCCCGTTGGGACAGTTTCTTTGTAAGTACATTTTCATACTCCAATAATTTTTTTTTATTTTCTAGTGCATTTTTTTTTTTTTTTTTTTTTTAATTTGTTACACTGTTTTCATTAAGTTTTAAAATGAATTTCAGAGAAAAATTAAACAGATCAAAAGCTATTCAAATTTGGGAAAATTTTTTCAGTTTCAATTAAAAAAAAATGTCATTTAAATAAATTTTTTTTTTTTTTTTTTATTAATTAATAATCATATAATTACAAATTATATACTATTACCCTAACTAAGCACTAGCTACCACATATGGCCTTCAGCGCTTTGTAGCGAAAACAGACCAGTGCCTCTGGTGGGAATCGAACTCACGACCCTCGCACTGATAAGCCAGCATGCTACCAACTAGCATACCGGGGCGCACTGTAAATAAATAAAATTAATTACAACTATTACAAAACAAAAAATTTAAATTGTAATTTAATTGAATCGATTATTTTATTAATTTTTAACTAACCCATTTAATGTTTAAGTTAATCAATTACATTTTAATGAATCCATGGTATTAATGTATATTTGGATTACATAAATGAAATGTCACTGGAATTCGTTCATGGAAACTTTTCATCAAATAAATGCACACCCAGAGAAAACCAGAAATAAGTTTTATCAATTTTCGTCCAATATAAGTAGTTCATCAATATTTATGAAAGATTTCATAAACAACAAGAATTATAAATATCGTAAACTTTTTTCTACACAAATATAAATATAACAAAATATCCTTTATATATATCTAGTGAAACCTTTCATAAATATGATGAAAATGATTTTGTTTTTCCTGAAATGTTTCAAAAATACTATGAAATGTTACATTGGACGCAAATCAATGGAACATGTCATAAATGTGACAAGTCGCGGACCCAGCTTTTCGCTTTTGGGGGTGGAATTTTTTTATTAAAATACTATATTTAGTCTGTATACGGTATTATGCATAATCGGCATGTTATTGAAGCTTCTACTATATGCAAAATAGTCAATTAAAGCATTATTTCCCCAAATTAATTGGTTAATGGGCAATTGTATAAAAATCAGTATTTTGTAAAAAAAAAAACGGAAAATTACTTTTACGTTGCAGAATAGTTTCGGCGGTTTATGATAAACACATTAAAAATAGATACGGATTAGATTAGAATACTAAATAACAATCTAAAAATAGGATATTTGTGTTTTAGTGTTGGTCACTTCTGCGTATAATACACAATAACAGAAAAGCTAATAGGAAAGAAAACTGCAATAATTGGCCATAATTGGGTAACGGCCATAATTGGGTGTGATCGCTAAACGGTCATGACTTGGTATTGTTACGTTTGTAATGTTAGAAGAAGCGCAGGTTTGAGTCTTACAACCACAGGATGTTTAAAATTTTATCATATGTTACGTTTGTAATGTAAGAAGAGCGCAGGTTTGATTCTTACAGCCGCAGGTTGTTGAAAATTTTATCATAAAGAGACAAACTGACAAATTTTTTTTTTTTTTTTTTTTTTTTAAGAGAGGCAACACTCAGGAAATACTTCCTATATTTAGCGTGTTGCTTTCTTTGGAAAGGGATAGTATAGAGATGAAAGGTGGGGAAAGATGAAGGGCTTCAGACATGGCAACACTGTAATTGCGCGAGATGATAAGTCTTAGAACAGTTGTTGCTCGCCACCTGATGGATAGTTGGCGAACTTATTGAAGCTTTTGGTTCATAGCCCTGATTCATTATTTTACTTCGGTGGGGTTAATTGCTATGGGAACACCGAAGGTGGATATTGCGATACGTATGAGGGATAGAAAAAACTCATACATATTATTTTGATGTTGCCGGCACCGGGGATCGAACCCGGGACCTTATGTGTAAAAGTCCAACGCGCTGACCATTACACCACATTACAAAATTATAAAAACTCTGATTTAAAAATTAAGAGTGTTTATAATTTTTAACCTCAACATTTCTTAACTAAAAATGTATGATTGTTGTAAATAAATTCTATACAGAGAAAATTTTAGTGGACGAAAAACAATGAAATGTTCAGTAAACTAATGTAACTCTTTCTTTATTAAGTAAACGAATAATTTCTTAAAGTTAACTAAAAGCTTATTACTCACTAGTTTTTTAATGAAACTTATTCATTGAGTGAATACAACCATTATTAAATGAAATGGTATTTTTCATAAAATTGTATGAAAATTTACATTAGTTTTATTAAAAGTTTCAATGGACGAGTTTGAGTTGCTTCTATGCTAAAACTCATTAATATCATATAGAAAATTCTCTCGGTGTAGTATCTGACCGAAGGTGGCATTACATTAAAGAAATTTTGCATTACATCAATGAAATTGCACAGGAATTCGTCTATTGAAAATTTTCTTTAAGTTAATGCGAGTTGACAGAAAATTGTATGAAGATATACAAATTTATTTATGTAAATTTTCATTCATTAAAAAACAGGTTTAAAAGCATACGAAACTTTTCATTAATTTTAAGAAAGTTTTAGTTTATTTTGTGAAACAATTAATCAATTTACAAACAAAAAAAAAATTAAATTACAATTTTTTTCTGTGTATGCTTCAAGACATTTTTGGTCCTTACATGTTTCATTTCGTGATACCGAAAGTCCTCAGAGGACCAATGTAAAAGGGGTAGAAGATTTACCCAAATTATAATTTTTGAATGAAACAAAATCAACGCTTTACCCGTATTGTTTTATTTACTTGATGAGAAGTAAAAAACAAAATTGGAAGAATTGAACCAATTCAAATCAAAAATAAAACATTTCTAACTAATAAAACATTGTTTGTGTAAATGCTCAAATCTCTAGTCATAATACACTGTGTTGTTAGTGTTTATAAAATAAACAATAACACTATCTGACTATAGTATTAGGGCAGTTTCGCCGTACTCTGCAATTTTAAATGTTTTACTTTTAAATTTTAAAAAATTAAAACCAAATGTTTATTTTTCCAACTTTATCATAAATTACGATGTGAGCAAGATTATTCAAAAAAAAAAACCGTGCAAAGTCTATTTCTTAATTCAAAATGTATTTCATAAAATTTTATAAAAAATCTCTTTTTATTTATTAAAAATTGACACGTAATAAAAAAGTTTCATTAAAAATAATAGTTTCATAAAAATTCTGAAGATTTTTCATTAAGTTTAAAAAATTTTTCATTTATGAAGAAAATTTCATTTGTTTAGTGAAAATTTTTATTAAAACTCGTCCAAGAAAATTCACACTGTGGGGACAGTCAAATTTCATAAATTCGAGAAGCTAAAAAAAATTTGAAAAAAAAATTCTAAAAATACCAACATTTTTAAAAAACTCTTAAAAATAGAGCGAAAACAAAACTCAAAATTGGTTGCAATTTTTTTTTATAGAAATTTGAATTGTTATTATACTGAGAGAATTATCTGATTGATAACAATAAATTTTTAAAGTTTTACAGGAAATCGTCCATTGAAACTTTTCATTAAACTAATGTAGTTTTTCATTAAATTTTACGAAAGTTTTCATTTCATTTATTAAAAACTTCATACAACTATTGAAAAAGTTTCATTAAAAATAGTTTCATAAAAACTACAAAGGTTTTTCATTAAGTTAACGAAGTTTTTCATTCAATTAAACTTTATTAGGTCAGTGAAAATTTTCATTAAAACTCGATTAAGAAAATTCTCTTTGTATAGATGCAAAAAATGTCCACAGAATCTATGCTTGGTTAAAAATGGTTTAATTGGAAACAGTGTCTTAACCCTTTGAGGACGAATGGTTGATATATGTACCTTTTTACTTTTTGCCATTTTAGGACAACCTGCAGGACGATTTTAACTAAACTTATTGCATTCGAAAACAGACAGATGGGGCTTTTTAGCGATGCCCATATAATTTAGCCTGATAGTCTCAGAGGCTTACAAGGTCAACCAAAAGTCAAAAAATTTGTTTATTTTTATGATATTTTTTACGTTTTTGTTTTTAGTTTTTATAATGTTAAAAATTCAATTTTAAGTTTAAACACAAATGGTAACTTTAGAAATTTTGATGTTAAGAAGAAGATTAAATGTTTTTCTCTAAAAATTATAAACACTATTCATTTTTAAAGCAGGCAAACCTAGTTTCTGCCTCTTTTTATGGATAGGCGTGCTCAATGATTTTCCATTTAAATTGTATTATTATTTGTATCTTATAATCGTCAGCTTGTCTCTATATTATAAATTTTTCAACAACTTGCAGCAGTAAGAATCAAACCTGCGCTTCTTCGTACATTACCAACGTAACAATAGCAAGTCATGACCGTTTAGCGATCACACCCAAGTATGGCCTCGAATGTAATTAGCTGCAATACATTCGAGGCCATACTTGGGAGTGATCGCTAAACGGTCATGAATTAAAGTTTTCTTTTCTATTACACCCAAAAAAATAAGTTAGTACAAAAGTAAGTAAAACGTCTTGTAAATCAGGTATACTATTTTTTAGCAAATTTTTTTAATCGGTAAAGTTGTTTCAATGGAATATACAGCAAAATTACCAAAGAAATATATTTTTTAATATTAATATTCAGTTAAAATTTTCTATTTATAACAAAAAGTTTTTATATTATATTGAATATTGAAATAAACGAAAACAATCTATTGTTTTTATGGATGTCGTCAATTAATTTTTCAACAGTTGAAAATGAACTAAAAAAAAATTGTTTTAAACGAAAAGTAAGTCGTCCAGTTTTTAACTGATTTTCAGTTACTTTAATGTGTGTATTCAGTATGCTTTACGGAAAAAATATTGTGAGTGTATATTTCTCCTATAGCGGGTAAAGCACCAAAAGCAGCACAAATTTTATTTTTAGTCATAGGCCCACGTCTTCACGAAGTTTTGTTAAAAAATCTTCAGCGGCTTAAGTTCAATCCTCAAAGGGTTAAATATTGCGTGTACGTATTATATACAATTGTAGCAGAAACAAAAGCAATAACAACAATATTAATAACTTGGATAAAAAAATTATGTGCAACAAAAGGCATCAATTTCAATGAAATGTTTATCTACATTTATTTGTGTTAGTATTAAAAGAAGGAATGTATAAGTTGTGTGTATTACGAACATTCACTATATAATTGTATTAGTAATGTGTTGGCAGTTTTATTAAGTTGTTGTTTTATTTTTTTTTATGTTTTTGTATAAAATAAAAGTCAAATATAAACACATTTAAGCCTGAATAGCCTAGTACAAATTGCTAAAAAAAAATAACCAACAGACAGATAGACAGATATGCCTAGTAACCGAAAAACTTGGCCATTAAATATGAAAGCATTTCTTATGCCAGTCTTACTTGTCAATTGGTTTATGTTATTTCATGTCTATTTAAATATTGCTGCTGCTGTTGTTGCTACTGCTACGGCCTACAACAACAATTTTCTGCATGTCTTGGCCAACGGCCTGTTTTATATTTTCGTCTATGAATTGACGATTTTCAAATAACGGTACTTGAAGTTTTTATGACTTTACTTTGTACTCACTTCCAGCACTTGGCCATAAATGAATGAGAGCCCAGGCAGAAAAAATACAATCGGTACAGTAATGGCAAATCGACGGCCGGTTATGCGTTGGCAGAACGAGTTATTAACAATCTTGAGAGTAGTGTCCTCTTACATGATTGATAACAGTGACTACGTTGGAAATTCAAAAAATTTTGTGGTTTTCAAGATTCCTTAAATAAAACATGAATCTTTTAAAAACAGCTCGGTCTTAGCCTTTTTAATAAATAATTGCTGATTGTACGTGTAAAATATAAGAAAATATAAAAATAAAATAATGCTACCAGCAAAAATTGTAACAACAGATTACCTCTGAACCTGTTCTAGAACAGCTTCTATTACCACCGGTTACATGGACCCGGTTCTAGAACTGGTTCCCGGGAGCCAAATTGTAAGGTTTCACTGTCCCAGAACTAGTTCTATAACTGGTTCTAGAACCGGTTCTAAAGCAAACTGTTCTTGTTTGAAGGTAAAGAACCAATTGCAAATACACTCAAAAAAATAAGTTAATAGAAAAGTTAGTAAAACATCTTGTAAATCAGGTATACTATTTTTCAGCAAATGTTTTGCTAAAATTATGTTTTAAACTAAATATTTAGTTATACTTATTCAGCACTTAACTGTTTTACTAGTATGTTACTAATGTTTTACTAATTTATTTTGCTAAAAAAATTGTGTTGATTAGCACATCAATATTGTGAACGACAACCAGACTGAAAGATATACACAGAATGAATTAGATTTCGCGGCATGTCACGATGTGGTAGTGACGAGGAAAATTATACTAAAAGTACAACTCTAGTAAGACATATTATAAAAATTTAACCATGGAAGATTTTTGTATCTGTTTTTCATACATAAAACAAAATTGTTGATTAAAACAACTTAAATTTTGCGCCGTCACCGGCTTGTGAAAGTAATTGTCTATTAATTAAATAAAAGACATTTTTATATTTTGTAACGTATTGTAAATTATTTTAAAAAGAATCACAAAAATATGTTTTATGATTTTCAGCAAATAAATAAACTCAAGTTTTTTTTCAGTCTACTAATGCAAAATTTTATTAATTTTTAGAAAGGTTTTTTTAATTTCTATTCCACTAAGTATTATCAAAACTTTTGCTGAATCTACTAATTTTGTTGCCAAAAATCAGCTCGCTGATTTTTTGCAAGCACCCTCCTGACTAAAATTTTGCTGAGTCAGCAAAATTTTTTGCTGGCTTTACTAACTTTTTTATTTGAGTGTAGGACACACTCCATACAAAAAGAATCGGTTGAAGAACAGAAATTAGAACCTGTTACGATACAGTATAAGTTGTTCTGCGACCAGTTATTTAGATTTTACTATTTTACTGGTTACGGAATAGTTGTAATATTGGTAAAACAGACAATAGGGGCTAAGAATTTTGCGGGTGATAATGGCGAAACATTTGCTTTGCAAAAAAAAAATTGTATTTCTGTAGTAAAATTTTAGTTGTAACTTTGGTTATTTCTAACAGAAGGTTTTACAAAAATAACAGTGGATTGCCAGTACTGTTTATTGTATGGTTGGCAATTTCTACCTGGGTTACTGAAGGAATACAGAGATGTCTATGAATTGGACTAAAATGTATGTAGCCATATTTTAATCAACAGTGAAATTGAAAAGCCATTGCAGGTATTTGTCTGGATTCACTATGGGGCAAAATATATGAAATCAAAATTTTTTTTTACAAAAGATTCCACAAGTTTTCTTAGAAATCTTTTATAGAAAGAAAATCTAACCCTTGGAGACATTTTTGTAGTATAAAACCAGATAGGTGTTGGTTTTAAACGAAAATTAAAATTTTTCTAAATTTAAATAATTATATTTCCAAATTTTCGTTTCATACCAATACCTGACTTAAGTCATTAAAGCCAATTATCTTTCAGACTTCACTGTTCCGATTGGTATAATTTTTTTCGTTTGCTAATTGAAATATCTGATTACAAAACGCAAAAACTCATTTGAATTGGTGTTAAACAACTCCAAACAATCCTTTGAAGTTGTCACACGATTACGTTTAGACAGACAGCTTTTTAAACCCAACTGATAATTTAAAATCGAAACCACACTGCCATATGAAATGCCTATGGCATCAACAATCTCACGCACTTTTACTCTTCGATCGGCCAACACCATATCGTGGATTTTTTCGATATTTTCGGGTGTATTGACCTCAATTGGCCGTCCAGAACGTTCAGCGTCATTTGTACTTGTGCGACCACAACGGAAGTCTGTAAAAAACTTTTTTACCACTGAAATCGATGGTGCAGAGGCCCCATAGTATTTATCAAGCTTTTCCTTGGTTTGAATTCACCTTTTTCCATGTTTTGAACAGCTGTTAAACGCAAAGTAAATGACGGAACTTGCTCGAAATTTGACAGTAGTCTATTAACAGGTGGTACTTGATGGGAGCGGTGTTGCATTTTATATAACTACGAGGAAAGTTGGAAAAGTCACGAACTTATTGATCCGCCCTCGTACGTTGCTAGTTATATTTCAATTTCGTTTAATTTTTTATAAGAAGTATAAAAATTGTTAACAGAAATTAAACAAAAAGAATTCAGTAAAAAAAAAATAAATAAAAAAAACCTAACAACAAAAACACTTAAAATTCAATAGTTTCAGTATTTGTATATATAAGGTGGCGCAAAAATAACCTTCCGATGTTTTTTTTTTTTATTATGTATTTATTATTTATAGCATTTTCTGATAGGAGGATTACTTTTGCGCCACCTTATATAAGTTAATAAACTACGCTACCAGCAAACAAGCTCAATAATGAGTCAGAAATGGACTCATGGAAAACAGCCTTCTTTTCTGATTCAAAAAAGATATTGTAAAAAATTCTATATGCTCAAAAATTAATATTTTTCTGAAGCCTTTTTTGAATTGTTCACTAAATACTCAAATGTAATGGCATTTTTGTGCTAAATTATAACCATTTGTTGGACTTAATAACTTTCTTAAAATTTTTATATTTCAAAGTTATTTGATTCATTTTTGACTCTAGAATAAAAACACTCAATAAAGTAGCTAAATTTTGGTGGCTGGGTACATGTTTTGTCACCTTTATATTTCCGGGTTTTACACTAATAAAGTAGTAGAAAAATTAGTAAAACTCTTGTAAATCAAATATACTATTTCTTAGCTAACTTTTTGATGAGATTGTGTTTTCAGCTAACATTTTAGTTAAACTTATTCAGCACGTAATAGTTTTGAACTAATTTTTCACTAATATTTTACTAATGTTTTACTAATTTATTTTGCTAAAAAATTCGTGTTAATAGTGTGGACGAAACTTAGACTGAAACATATACGCAGAATGAAGTAGATATCGTGTCATGTCAAGATGTAGTTGAGACGGGGAAAATGATAATAAAAGACATATTAAAAAATCAACCATGGATTTATATGTTTTTCATACAAAAGGACGCCAACAATGTATATTCATATAAATTGTGTTGATTCCGGCTTTTTAAAGAAATTGATTTTTAATTAAATTAAAGACAAAATAAAATAAAATTAAATATTTAAATTTAATAAAAAATAACAATAAAATGTGTATTTGAAACTAAATTTGTATAGTGGTAATTTCTATATATTTTCAGATATTAAATTAATTCGTGTCGTCAATGTATAAACATTTTTGTATTAACTTAAGAATCGCGATTTTTTTTTTTTTTTTGAATTTTCTGCAAATGAATTAACTAAAGTATAATTTTTCTGCAAGTCTTTCTGAGTTTTTTCAGCCTACTAATATTTAGCAATAATTTTATTAATTTTTAACAAGCATTTTTTAATTTTGAATTAACTAAATGTTAGCAAAACTTTTGCTGAATATACTAATTTCCTAAAAAATCAGCTCGCTGATTTTCAGTAAAAGATTTTGCTGACATTAGCAATTTTTTGACAAGCACCCTCCTGAGATATGATTTTTTATATTCTTATATCTAGTGTATATGAACATTTCGAAAATGATATTAAAACTGTAATTTAACTGAGTGCATCATAGGGAATACAAATTACAAATATAACACATATCCCAGATTAAGTTTAGAGATGGAAGCTATTTAATTTTCGGATTTGGAGATATTTTTTTTTTTTTTTTTTTATTTCACTGTTAACACTTGGTTTTAAATTTTTACATACGTAAACATTTTTTACTATTGTTTAAATTTAAAGAACAATATCCCGAGTATTTTAAACATAAGCATTATGTTTTAAATTTTTTCTAAAATCGGACAAAGTCAAATTTTTGGCTATTTTAGGTTTTGAAGATACATTTTAAATAGTATTCGATTAAATTGTATAAAGCCAAATGGAATCTGATACAAGGTTATATAATTTCATAGACCCATTTTGCGGATGATATCTTATATTCTTATATATAGCATATATACACTTTTTAATCGGGGTTGTTTATTGAAATTTTCAAAAAACTAAAATGGGAGTTTTAACAATGATACATACAGAGAAATAAGCTAACAACTTGCAAATTCAGTTATTACAACAATATTTACATTAGATTTTTGAATATTTTAGGTGTTCCAACTAAAATTCAGTTGAATTAACCGAACTTTGTTGTGAAATCTAATGCTCAGTTCTACCAACCGACTGAAATTCGTAATAACCGAATTTGAGTCGTAGTAACCGAATTTCAATTTGCAAATAGATCTGGAGAATTTAAAAAAAAAATGTAGAATTATCACAAAAAATATATATAAAAACAAACAAATATCTGAGATATTTTTAAAGAGTTGTTATTAGTAGTTCACAGTTCATTTCGTTCATTTCCATTTATTGAACTAGTTTGTTCTTTTATTTTTGATGTTTTCTCGATTGCAGATGATTTAAACAAAATATTGATCAATATAACAATACAAATAATTAAAACAAATTGTTGAACAAAAATATGAACAGAAAGAACGAACTAACTCAATAAACGGAAATGAACGAAATGATTAATAGTTCATTTCGTTCATTTTCACACAACTCTAAATTTATACTGTATAACAGTTTTAATTTATGAAGAGCATTTTAGTTTTAAAATATTTTGCCAACAAAAAATTTTAAAAATTGTGATCCTTTTTCAGAACATTAAAAATAAAATTCAAAAAGATCAATTAAATTTGGAAAAAAAAATTCGTGAACAATTTTTACCTGGAAAAAAGTTTTTTTTCGCAAAACATTTTGCGCAATGTCTGTTTGAAAACTTTTTTATGATAATTTGTTCATATATATAAATTTTTGTGAGAATTTTTTTAAAATTTTAATTATGAATAATACAAAAGCACAGCGTTATAAAAATACCAGTTATAAAAGGTAGCGAACGGTTTCGATACCTTTTATAATGACACCTTTTAAAAGACACAGGCCCGAGTGATACGAAACAGGGTTAAATAATTTTTTTTTTTTCATGAAAATCAGTTATTCAATTTTTATGATGGGATTTTGGCCCATCGTGCAATTTTAGCAGCATTTTAGCAGAAAAGTGTCATCTACAAATAAAATTAAATTTGATTGAATAAAAACAAAATAGCCACATATTTTATTTATTATCATGTTTAACAGTTCCATATCCTAGCAAGCAAAACAAATGATAAAGTCTATTTAACAGTCAATATATCTTTCGTATTCGACTAAATTTATAGACGTATTTTTATGTTACATTCTGTTTATGGTTCAATGAATTAAAATAAAATTTTAAAAGTGCGCCCCGGTAGGGTTGTTGGTAGCGAGCTGGCTTATCAGTGAGGGGGTCGTGGGTTCGATTCCCACCAGAGGCACTGGTCTGTTTTCGCTACAACTTGCCGAAGGCCATAGTAGCTAGTGCTCCGTTAGGGTAATAGTATATAATTTGTAATTATATGATTATTAATTAACAAAAAAAAAACTTAACAAAAAAAATTTTTTAAATTGAAAATTTGCTTAAATGGTCATAAAGTGCCTTGTATGTGGATTTTTATAAACAAATAAAAAAAAACAATACTTGGCAAAAGTGGTGCAATAAGTTTCAGTTTTTAAAAATAACCATTAATGAAATTTTTAATTCAATTTAATTTTTCTTTTAAACCACGATTGTTATTGAAACTTTTATATAATAAAGAACAATTTTCAAAACTTTTATTTGTTACACTCTAAGTAATTAGTCTATATATAGAAAAATCTAACGGCTCAAAACTAAAATCATTAAAAAATCAATAATAATTTATTTAATAAAAAATTTGTAAAAAAAAAGTTTAACGAATTTTTACTAAAATTTAATTTTAAATGATTTTTTAAGCTCAAAATCATAAAGTTTTTGATAAAATGGCAAACGGATTATTTTGGGTGTTTTATGTAAGTATTTTTTTATAATTTCTCTACATTACCACCATAAAGTTAAATTTTGCATTAACTTAATTGATTTTATTGAAATTGTTCAATTTATTTGCTAAATGCTATTTGCCCATTTTTTCTGCTCAAAAATGTAATCACAAACTGTAAAAATTTACTAACTTTAGTATAAACAAATCCAAATACTTAGTTTTGAAAATAAAATCTCCATAGCAAAGATTCATTTAACCCTAGAAAGTTAATCATATAAAAAATTACACCAAAGTTCGAAAGAAAACAAAAAAAAAAACTGACGCCATTTTTAAGAGCGCATAATTTTATTTAAAAAATATTAAAACAACTTAAAGTTCATAGCAAGATATCAGAAAAAAAAAGAAAACGCATATAGGTCTAAGAAACCTACATTAACTTTCTAGGGTTAAAATTAATTTATTTCACTTCATTGCACTAAACTTTTGTGATTTGTTTTCTTTTACATCAATAGTTTTATTTTTTGTAAAATACAGTCAAATCCCGGTATAACGAACACTCGGTATAACGAAATAGCGATATATAACGAATTTTTCTGAAAATGTATACTCGATTTTAAAAAAATAAAAAAAAAATCTGATAAGAAAAAAAGTTGTTATTGGATAACCTTTAAATTTAGGCGTCGTGAAAAAAAAATTGTGATTTTACTACAATAAAATTGGTAAATTTTTGTTTAATATAACGCACTGTGCGTAAATATACTACTTAAACAGTTTAAAGTTATATTGTACACACTTTTGTATACAGTAATATGCACATAATGTAATTATAGGCATTATGTGTTTATAATTACACATGTTGTGCGTAATTATTTCCAAATTTACGCAGAAACATTTAAATTTACTAACATAGAATAGTAATAAAAAAAAAAAACATTTGACATTTGAAAAAATATAACAAACTAAAAAATACAAAAATATTGTTTATAAAGATAATTTTTTAAATAAATTTGTATAAAAGCGTGGAACTATGTAATAAACAATTGTAAAACGTACAAGTATTTGTGATGTGCTGTGTAACATAAAGCGGAACAAATAGTTTTTGACAATATATTCGTTTCAAAAATCTTAACTTACATTACTATTTCTTTCTATGCTTAAGGAATTTGACACCGGTGAATCGGGAAGTATCATTGGTAGTGGACTAAAATCTTTCGATAATATATTGGATATGATAAAAACTGCGTTTTGCTTTCAAAAGTGTACCCTCTGAATCTGAAGAATTTTCATATATAAAAATCCTCAGGTTCTGAGTATTTTTTACCGATTAAAATGGTGGCCTTAGGTATCAGTTGTACAAGATGGGACGATCCTCTACGGATACGTGCAGGTTTTGTGAATTGGAACCCGAGACCTCAGAGCATGTTCTCTGCAAATGTCCGAGGCTCTCCGACAGGAGGGTGCGTTATTTTGGTGGTCGAAGAGTGACGGCATTGGACGTTTGGAATTGTTTACCTGGTAGGATAGTTGGCTTCGTAGGTAGCCTGAACCTATAGGGGGTATTCGTTGGCAGCACAAATACAAACTTCTGGTTGCGGTGCATAGTGCCACTCTAGTCTAATACCGATTAAAAACTCCAAAGATTTGAGCATTTTAACCTTTGTAAAATCATTGATGACTTCTTCTCTCACAACTCTTTACTTGGTTTTTTGTGACTTTTTTTAAAAGAAACATTAGAGTGTATCTAACTATATAGATTAGACAGACTTCAGAATCTAAAACTTTTTCTATACAAAAGTCTACAAAATCTAAGATTTTTTTATTAGAAAAAATGTGTTTAGAATTTGATGATTTTTCTATAAAAAAGTGCTCAAAAACTAAGCCTTTTTCAATAGAAAAAAGCGCTTCAATAGAAATAAGGCTTTTTCATACCAAAAAACAATACTCAAAACCTACGGTTTTTATCGTGGGGAAATGTTTCAGAATCTAAGGATTGTATTACCAAGTAAAGAAAATTATATACAACGATATAATTCGATCAAATTCTTCCTATTAATTAATGTGTTGCTTTCTTCCAAAAGGGGATACAGGAGAGGTGAAAAGTGCTGAAAGATGAAGGGCTTCAAACATGGCAACACTGTAATTGCGCGAGATGATAAGTCTTATAACAGTTGTTGCTCGCTATCTGATGGAGAGTTGGCGAACTTTGGTTCATAGCCTGATTGATTATTTTACTTCGGTCGGGTTAAGTTCTATGGGAACACCGAAGGTGGGCGCTGCGATATATATGAGGAAAAGAAAACTCATACATATTATTTTTTCTAAATTGATGTTGTCGTCACCGGGAATCGAACTCCAACGCGCTAACCATTACACCACTACTCTCACATATAAAACTATCTGATCATATAAAATAGTATATGTATCAATATGTATTTATATATAATATTTTACCAAAAAATGCATGTATAAGTTCATCCAATCATGAATAAAAACTACTATTCTGAATTTTATATATGATAATACATGTTGATAAATTTGATTACATTTTTATAAAATTAGATATAACCCAAAACATAATTATATATTATACAAACATGAAAAACGTCTTCTGTCATTTTAGACATACTTATATATAATCCAAAACTCAAAAATTTCCTAAGTCAGTTTCTATGTAACTACCCAGGTAGAAATTTGGGATGGTACAAAAAACGAAGAGTTTTCAAAACGTTTGTTTTTGATGGTACTAAAATAAAAGCGTTTCCAAAGCGATAATTGCAAATAATACGAAAAAAAAAGCATTTAAAAAACAATGTTTTGGATTGCTATTCGAACGTTCGGACAAAGTATTTTAGGAATACTTTTTATACAAAACTTACAAATATTTGTGAAATAAAAACACTGTAAAAACATTGGTTCAAAGCGTTTTTCCAACGTTTGTAAAAAGTACTTTAGAAGTTCTTATCGTACAAAATTTACAATGGTTTATAAAATAAAACCAATGTAAAACCATTGCGTTAAAGCGTTTTTCTAACATTTGCCAATAGTACTTTAGTCCTTGTATATCTTTTATAAAGCACTATATTTTGAGGACAGATAAAGCAATATTTTAGAGGACTTTTTCAAAACTTAATAAAACGCTAGTTAAACTATTTAAAATTACAATGTTTTGTTACTTTATTTATATTATTTTAATCATATTTTACATGTTTCTTTATTATTTATGTAATAGCGTTATAGCAATTGTTTCATTGTAGAACTTTGTAAGTATACACTTCACTTCTACTAAATGCATACTAACTTCAGTATAATTTTCATTTAAATTTTTAACATTATACAAACCTATTTCTTTTGATGAGAGTGGATACTGATATACATCATTTATTTCATTATAAGTTTTGCCTTTTAAAAATATATCATCATATTTGTGTTTTTCATTATTGTTAATGCTAAAAATTTCATTAATTACTAGAATATTTCCATTACTAAGTAAGCATACATTATCAGGGTGAGATGTAGTGAATTTAAAACCTTCAATATTTACAAAGGAAAACAATACTTTTGATTTTGAGGATTCTAAAATGGTTCCAAGAGCATATTTTGTGTTTTTAAAAATTGGATAAACCAACGGGATATTGTTTTGTACGTTTTTGTTGTGAAAAATGTGCAATTTTCTTTGAATTTGTGCAATAGGATTTTTCGGTGATTTTACAATTGATTTTATAAAGCCTAAACTGTTTTTCAAAATCGAAAGCCGAAAAGTGAGATATTGGAGCCCCAATATTAGCTACGTCATCCGTAATATGAATAAGATTATGGATGTTCATTGTTTGCGAATTTGGTCCATAAAAATGTGGCATAAGTTCAACAAATTTCCTTAAATACGTTTTACATAATCAGTTTTTAACGTCGCTAATGTGGTAGACGACAAAATTCTGCAAGATGTATATAAAAGTAAGAAATGTCTGTACTGATCAGAACTTAAAACATTTTTTAAAACAAGAGCTCCACCATATAATAAAAAAAATCTGAATTGGGTAGCTTTCCAATTTCTTATATCTATTATATCAAATGTTTTCCTTTGGAACTCTGATGTTACGTCATTAGAAATGTTCAAAAAATTTTGATGTAAAACCGCAACACTTTCTTGAGAAACAAATGAATGTGATTTTTTGCAAATTAAATTTTGTAGCAAATATTTGCTAACGCCAATATGCGGAAAGCCAAATAAGGGTGTAGGCAAAGAAAATTTCAGTTCAACCCAAGTATATGAAGAATTAAAGGGTAATAAGTACATAACTTGTGAAAAAAGTATTTTTTTACAACATTTATTTTCTACAGATTTTTTATTACATCAGTTTGAAACTGAAACACCATCCAAAATTTTGACACAGACAAGCCGCTGGTTGGCGACTGCTAAGTACAGAAACTGCTCAAACAATCTACGTAAATATTTAGTATTATTATTTTAGTAAAATCACTAACTGTTAAGTTCTTTATCTTTTATATTTTTATTTTATAAATTTCCCACCATTCACTATTGTAATTGGAAAGAAATCTAAATTTAAATGTAAAATCGCTATTTTAATTTACATTATTCCATTTAACAAATCACAATTTAATTGAAAACGTTTTTAAATGAAATATATCTATTTTCCAATAGAGGGCTTTTTATTTTCATATTTGAATATTTTAATTAAATTCAATAAAAATATTATTTTTCAAATGTAAATATATAAATTGTTTAAAATTATTATTCTGATATTTGTGTTGAAAACAATGACAAAGTACTTTAACTGTAGCTTTTTTTAACGCTTAGAGAACGTTAAACTGTAAATTGGTATTTATGAACAATTCATAAAGATCTTTAAAATTTGTCTTTCGAGCGTTTTGACAATGTTCAAAATTACAACCCTCAAAGCGGTTATCATTTGGGTCGTTTTCATAACGCTTAATAACTGTAAGCCAAAATGTTCTGCAAATACTTATTAAAAGATTGAAAAAGCATTTCAAAAATTTTGTTTTCCAATGTTTTGAGAACGTTATAAAATACCATCCTCAGACCGTAAATTTGGGTATCATTTTGCACATTCTCAAAACGCTTTAAATTTGTAATTTGGTATGTTCTGAAAACGCTTGTACCATCATGAAAATGCTTTTAAAACGTTTTAAAGATTGTATTTTTCTACCTGGGTATATATAATTAAAAAATCGCAAATATTTTACGAAAATAGTTTACAATTTTGCGAAATCAATTTCCATTACATATAACAAACAATCCAGCAAAAAATTTTAGAACAGATTACCTATGAACCTGTTCCAGAACAGCTTCTTTGAACACTGGTTACATCGAACCGTTTCTAGAACAGTCCCTTAACCAGTTCTATAACTGGTTCTAGAACCGGTTCCAAAGCAACCAATTCTAGTTTGGAGGTAAAGAACCTGTTGCAAATAGGACAAACTCCATCTAAAAAGATCCTTTGTAGAACAGAAATTATAACCTATGATAATACAGTATAAGTTGTCCTGGAACCTGTTATTTGGATTTTACTGGGCCATTTTAATATTGACAAACATTTTTTAAAATAAATCAAATTAGCAATTTCGTTTAAAACGAAAATTTGATGTCCTAAAAAAATATAAATAAAATTAAAGTTATTGACAAATTTCAATCATACATTTTATCTTTTAAGTCCATTTTATGTAGGTAAAATATATGTAACTTAATATCTTTAAATTTAAATATATTTGGATTATTAAGTATCTAATTGTATCTAATTTTATCTAATTGTATCAAATATAATATAATTAGATGTAATTATGTCTGGACAAAACTCAGATAGAATGGATAGATTTTTATTAAATTGTATCTTTTTAAATATAATTAGATCCAAAGTTATACAATTTAATAGAACTATTTTTCGAATCAAATTATATCCTCTTATATTTGCGGAAAATATTTCATCATATATAATTTTCTATAAACTTTTTTACTCTGGTAGGCTTAATTATTACAACATTTTGTATTAATAAATAACACAGCTCGACAAAGTTTCCTAGGTTTGAATGCCGATATGTGATTTATAGACTCGTTGATGCCCAGATCCGAAAATTGGCATACAAAAAATCGCGGTTAAAGGGTCCAAAATTGGGTATTTTGGCTAATTTTGAAGCCTTTTATCATACGATTGATGCTTTCTAAAGATTCAGAATAAAGATAACTAATAAGAAAACACTTTTACTCTACAAGATACCGCAATTACATTTTCTAAAACTGATTGTTAAAATAACGTAAAGATACATTTATCAAATGCCTTCTACAAAAAAATATAAATACATTTTTTTATATGAAATCGAGCAAAAAGAATTATAATTTCGTACAATTTTAAAGATAGCTTATATTTGAAATGCAATTTAAACAAAGTTGGTGTAATAATTTTAACGTTTTCACCGACATTAAAAAAAGGAAAGTTCAAAGTTTATATCGTAACCCTAAAATAAATTAAAGCTATTCGGATGTATGGCTTATGCTACTTTTGAAAATATAATATTTGGTAACTTTTTTTAATGGAGTATTTTTCAAATGCAATTTTTACCTATAATAATAAACAAATTTAAAGCCTTTGTTAAACTCATTATAGAGAAAAACTGTCAATATATCTACCATCGTCATAAAAATGCTTTAGCTGTTCGGATGTGTTTTGTACACAACATCAAAAATTATTAAGAGCACAATTTTTCGCATTTTTAATCGCGTTTTTCTCAAAATTGTGACGTAATGGAAAATTTTTGGAAAACAGATTTGAAATCAGCGAGACAAAATCTGTTAAAATTATTTGTCGCTGTTCAAAATAAATCGACTGTTTCTAATTTTTGTGACTGTGTGTAATTATTCTTAAAATTATTGTAATTTTATTTTTCGGCAATACATCGTGTTTTTGATGAATTTTCGTATTTTCTATGTAAATTTACGCATTTATTGTGTAATTTTATTACACATAATGTGTGTAATTTTTTTCATTTACGCACTTGTAGTAAATTTACACAATTAACTACTATAAGTTGGGTAAATTTAAACAAAAATTAATTAGAGTGCACAATAGTACAGTTTTATTTACATTTTCAATAAAGTTAGCATTTTGAGAAATATTAAATGTGTAGTCGATTTAGTACAAAAAGTTGTTGCGATATAAAGAATATTTCGATGTAACGAAGGGAGCCTGACAATACGTATGCCATTCCTTATACCGGGCTTTGACTGTACATACAATTTTCAAACTTTCTCTAATGTAAAATATTTTAAATAATTTTATAGTAATTCCCAACTACCGCCCAAACCATCTCCAAAGTCTCACTAGAAAAAACCCAAAACCAATGATTGTAGTTGAACAAGTGCTGCAAACTAGACTGGATCGCTCTGCAAAAAGTTTAACTGATCGAAACGTAACACCTCGCAAAAGTAAAGATATTGTGATTATATTACGAGTCAATAGTTTAAATATTTAAAAAACTAAAAAGACCCATTTGAGAATAATGCTAATTTCATGGTGTTTTTTTTGGGGTTAAGTGAAAACATGTTTATGGTATTCTAAGTAAATTATATTTGTTACTTAAACATTTTGGGTGAAATTTAATACAGTTGGACCTCTATTATCCGGGCCTCTATTAACCGGGTACATCTGTTAGCCGGCATGCTGGTGGTTTGATTTATACCTCTTTTAACCGTGTTTACCTCTGTTATCCGTGCAGCACACATATTTATTTGCTTGTTTTTTCTTTTCACCTACATACAAAGAGTTAAAATTCGGGAAAAATAAATAACTTCTATTAACCGTGTTTTCGATTATCCGTGCTAAGTCCGGTCCCGAGCAACCCGGATAATCGAGGTTCAACTGTATATAAAAGTTTTTTAAATTATTAACTTAACTTAACTTCATGTTTTTAAATTTTTTTCAAAATATGTGTGTCCATTTTTTCCAAAACCCCAATTTTTAGGTTAAAACTGGTCCGATCGAAACCAAATTTTACATCTAAGATTCTGTTATGAGTACTCAGCTTTTGCGGTGTGATACGTTTCGATCACAGAAACTTTTGCAAAACGATCCGCTCTACTGTATACTCCTCTTAACTCCGGGTGAATGTGTATTAGTAAATTACAGTGTGAAAATTAAATTAAATACCAAAGGGCAGGTAAAACATTGCACACATTTACTATGCATGCACTCTCACACATAGAGAAAACCATACACACTATGGTTGTTAATCGAATAAAAATTATTCGATTCATCGAACAAACAATAACATAATTCTAGAAAAAAATTTAAAAATCATGATTTTTCGAATAACGAATAATTCGAATTAATTTTGACGATTAATCGAATAAAACGAATAATTAAAAAATTTTTTTTTTTTTTTTAATAAATCTTTGGCTACATTAACAACTTTCATAATTTTGTTTACTAAAATTCGTGCAGGACGACCTAAAATTTTGACTTACATTTCGACAGTTGGTTTGTAAATTGACTTTAGCGAATTCAAGTCGAGCAGCTTTATGGAGGGGTAATAACTAAGGCACTGGCATCAGCTTTCCGCGAGTAGTTCTATGGGAATCATTTAAGAGCCTACTTTTGGTTGATTTAGACACAGTTACCTTACATTCATCGATTATCTGATTGAGACTCATCATTGAGTTGCTTCGTAAAATACTCAACTGTTATTTTACGAAGGTCAGAAAGCTTTTTTCGGTCCACCTGTTTTATTTTTGCCATAATCACTAGAATTATTTGCAAAATTTGTGGCAACCACATGTGAACGGAGGTTTTTTTATAGCAATTTCCAGAAAATTTAAGTCACTTTTAAATAGGCTGAAATTTTCCCTTTTTCAAATTCAATTAGATATGAACCGCTCGGCATATTATTGCAAATTGATTAAAATTGCATAAAAACGAAAATAATTGTTTAATTTTTCTCTATTTGCTATTCTAATTTGTTTACCGCTATATGTAATTATAGTTATGAAACACTAACAAAATATTATTACACAATTTTTCTCTTAAATCAATTAAGTAGTCCCTTAAATTTTACACAATAAGAGATCACACTCTTAAATCCAGTTATAAGTTTAAAAAAATGTTTATAATATTAGAAAAAATAGAAGAATCATTAAAAGTTTAGAAAAATTTTTATATAAATTTTAAATAAATATTTTAAAAATACCATAAAAAAAGGTTTAATATTACCCAGCAAAATTTTTTAGAACAGATTACCTCTGAACCTGTTCTAGAACAACTTCTTTTACCACCGGTTACATGGAACCGGTTCTAGAACAGGTTCCTGGGAGTCGAAATGTAAGGTGTCACTGCCCCAGAACCAGTTCTATAACTGGTTCTAGAACCGGTTCTAAAGCAACCTGTTCTTGTTTGGAGGTAAAGAACCTATTGCAAATAGGACAAACTCCATATAAAAAGAACCAGTTGCAGAACAGAAATGAGAACCTGTTATAATACAGTATAAGCTGTTCTGCAACCAGTTATTTGGATTTTACTATTTTACTGGGTATAGGCATAAATTTTTTTTAGTGTTTTTTTTTTTTTGTAGTTTTTAATTAAAGAAAATGTTTGAGCTTGATTGCTAGCAGGGCTTGCTCAATTATTAGGATCACATACCAATTGTAAATGATACTTAATTTTAGATGAAAGTAAACCTATCTAGCCGATGGCGTCCAACAGAATATTTCTTTTCAAATATTCAAATAAATTTTGTAAATAATTCTAATTATTAAGAAAATTGCAAAAATTATTGTGAAATTTGTAAAAAAAAAAACATTTTAACGGATCTCTTCGCGGACCCCTTGGAAAACTTTTACGGACCCCGACTTGGGAACCGTTGAAATATATTGATCATTGAATTTGAAAAAAATATGACATAAATAGGTAAAACATGTAAAAATTTTCCAAATTTTTATTTTGTTTAGCTTTTTAGAGATTTTAGTTTAGCAAACATGGTTGATGTAGTATTTTTCTAAATTCCCAGGAATCCCGTCAAAAATTCCCCGGAATCGGGAAATGAAAATTCAGCAACATTTCCAGGAATTTCGTTACTTGAATTCCCGGGTTAAAAGCCCTAGCTCTAATATACTCAAACTGTGAATTAATTTTTTGTAATGAGATCATACTCTCGGAGAATTATCTGCATGATATTAATGAATTTTTACATAAAATTAACGAAATTGCACTGGAATTCGTAAATGTAAAATTTCGTTAAGTTAATGCTAGTTTCCATAAAATTGTATAAAAAATATGATTTTATTAATTAAAAGATTCATGCACTCGATGAAAAAGTCTCATTAAAAATTGAGTTTCATAAAAAGTAGGAAGATTTTCATTAACTTCAAGAAAATGTTCGTTTGTTTTGTAAAGAAAAGTTCCATTCATTTACTAAAAATTTTAATTTTTCAACCATGAGCAGAAAAGAAAACAACTTTTTTTTTTTTTGCTTTTTTACCAATTTTACTCATATTTTGCAAATTTCTTTATTTTCCATTTCTGAGCTTAAAAATAAAGATTTTTCTTAAAACTTTTAAGCTTTAAAAGTGATTTTTTGAGATTTGTCTTTTAAGTTCTTTTTTTTTTTTTTTGTTATTAATTCTTTCCCATGATTATACTTTTGTAGTTTTTATAGCGTAGATATAATTATATTTTAGTATTGGACTTTTAAGTATTCATTGTTGTAAAAATTCGTAAAACTGGAGATGAAGGTCAAAAACTTATTTTTTTTTAAATTGTTTTTATTCGAAAATTTTTGAAAAGTAAAATGATTGAAAAAATTTTCTTTGCCCCGGTAGGCTAATTGGTAGCGTGCTGGATTATCAGTTCGGGGGTCGTGGGTTCGATTCCCAACAGAGGCACTGGTCTGATTTCGCTACAACGAGCCGAAGGCCATAGTAGCTAGCGCTCGGTTAGGGTAATACGATATAATTTCTTTATCGTTTAATCGATCAAACAAATAACCCGAATAATTAACAACTCCAATACGCACACACTCACTAATACTTACACAATTCAATATACAGTGTGAAGTGGATTTAGTGGAATAAATTTAATCAAACTAAATTTTCAGCACTTTACTATAGAGAAAACAAAAAAAAAAATCATGAGAAAAAAGTTACGTAGTGGCAATTTAATGTTTTAAGTTGTTCTATTAAGGGAATATTTGTTGTTGGTCATTTCAAAAAAAAAATATAAATTTGTATGTATGTATTTTAAAAGAAAATATACAGGGAGTTGATTAATTTAAAAATATTCAAGACCGATAGTTTTTCACAGTAGCGCTAATGCTAAAGACTGAGATCGAAATAAGTGTAACATGGATTTTCACTAGTAAGTTTTCTCGTATATACAAAAATTTAAATTTTAATAAACAAGTTAGCTAAAATGAAGGTACCAGCAAAAACACACCTTACCAAATAATGCGTCTACACTGAGAGAATTATCTTCAAATTATAATTTGGGTAAATCTGCTACCCTTTCTACATTGGTCCTCTGAAGACTCTTTTTTTAAAGAGAAGCAACACAATAAATTCTTCCTATTAATTAATGTGTTGCTTTCTTGGGAAAGGGGATAATGAAGAGATGAAGGATGAAGGATGAAGGATGAAGAACGTGTTAAAGGATGAAACTTCAAACATGGCAACATTGTAATTGCGCGAGATCATAAGTCTTAGAACAATTGTTGCTCGCCACCTGATGCAGAGTTGGCGAATTTATTGCAGCTTTTTGTTTCATAGCCCTGATTCATTATTTTACTTCGGTGAGGTTAAGTGCTGTGGGAACACCGAAGATGGGCGCTGCGATACATATAAGTGATAGAAAACTCAAACATATTATTTTTCTAAATTAATGTTGTCGTCACCGGGAATCGAACCCGGGGCTATCTGTGTAACAGACCAACGCGCTAACCATTACACCACAACGCCCACAAAAAACCTTTTTAATTAATACATAAACAGTGCATGGCTTTTTGTTTAACAAAAACAAATTATTTTGAACTTGCATAATCTTGCTCACGTCACAAAAAAAAAAAAAAATATTTGAACAAAAATGTTTGTTTTTTTTGAAGAAACAAAAAGTTCGTTTTAAAATTGGGTGTCTGTTTCAAAATGATCACAAACAAACTAAGGTATGTTAACGTATCTCCAAATAATCAAAACTTAGAGCTTAACCATGGTTATGAACGTCGAATTTATATGGAAGTATCTGTGGTTAAAATCAAACACGGATTATTTTAAAAAAAGTTACTCGCCTCAAATGAAATTTTCGTCAAGGCAACGTCTGCCGGGTCAGCTACCCAGCACAAACATGTTAATGACTACTTATTATTTGATACATTACTTAGTAATGAGTATTTATTACCTTTTCTTATACAAGAAATAATTGGCGAAATATAATGATACAATATTTTTCTGAAAATCTATTTTTAGACTCATTATAATTCGTATTTGTGTAAGCTAAAGGGTAAGGTGTTAGTTATTGTATATCACGAAAGAATTAACATAGAAGAACATTTCATTTATGCTTAAAGTATCAAATGGTATATGATTTTGAAAATCATGGTTCTGTTCGAAATACGTATCGCGCACGAATTTTGCGAATTTTGTTTAGCGATGAAGTTCACTTTTGGTTAAATGGATACGTCAATAAACAAAACTTCCGTATTTGGAGTGAGGATAATCATCAAGTGTATGTTGAGACACCGTTACATCCAGAAAAACTGACTGTTTGGTGTGTTTTATGGGCTGGTGGAATCATTGGTCCGTACTTCTTTAAAAACGGTGCTGGTGAGAACGTTACAGTCAATGGCGACCGCTATAGAGCCATAATTACTGACATTTTCGTTCATCAATTGAACAACCATGATGTACAGGAGCTGTTGTTTCAACAAGAAGGAGCAACATGTCAGACATCTCGTGCCACAATTGATTTATTGAAGGAAACGTTTGGTAAGAGCACAGTTTCACGTTTAGGACCCGTGAATTGGCCTCCAAGATCGTGTGATTTAACACCGCTGGACTATTTTCTGTGGGGATATATGAAGTCGCTAGTCAAAGCCGATATGCCCGAAACAATTGACCACTTGGAGGACAACATTCGCAGCGTTATTGCCAATATACGGAAACAAATGTTAGAAAAAGTCATCGAAAATTGGACTTCCAGATTAGACTACGTCCGAGCTAGCCGTGGCGGTCTTATGTCAGAAGTCATATTTAAATTATAATGCAAGAAGATTATCTTTCGAATAAAGTAATTTTCATGTCAACTTAAAAAATTCATCTTTGTTTTATTCAATTGCAAAGTTCTATACCTCAATAAAAAACACCCTATATAAGAGTGTATTGTAGTATAAGAGGAACGCAGATTGTGAATACATATATATAATCACACAGATTTTTTTAAATATTTTGCACCATGTCTTAATACGTGATTTTGTATTAGGCCACATAACATTTATATCAAAATATATATGGCAGATAACAAAATATTAATAACAATGTATTATTGTGGATATACGTTGATATTTTCATATATGGCACCATATCGAAAATGCAAGAAACCAAAATATCGTACATAATTTAATATGGTGACATTTGAAATTATATACTGTCTCATATAATACTAACATAACACAACTATCATATAACAACTTTTTAATCCGGTTTACATTAGCGGAAATTTTTATTTCCAAATGTGTGACCGACCGTCTTTAGAGTTTGTATCGGCTTAATAAAGTTAAGAAAGTAAAGTTTTCTTAAACCTGGAATCTTTTCACACATAAAAGTTCCTATTTGATAAATTTTGCAAAAATGTTACAAACAAATAGTCAAACTAATTATAACTTTAACTAAAAATAAAGTAAAAATAAAAATCTAAAAAAGTGTATAAAAAACCAAAGTAAAAAATTATACTAAAAAAAATATATAAAAAAGCAACAATTGTTTCACTCTCATATGCAGCAGTGCTTACAACAAACATGAGTATTATATTTAAACTAAAAATCAGTTAGTCACTTATTTTAATGGTCACTAAAACCCAAAATACAGGCAAACAAACAGGAAAAAATATACCAAAACATCATCCCGAGCAGAAGTCGCAGCAGAGCTAGTAAAACCAAACCAAACTAAGTAAAGCCAAATCCAACACTAAACTAACTTCCGTTTTAGCTGCATATTTTATTTTTTATTTTTGTTAATGTTGTTACTTTTGTTGTTATTTAAAGTTTCAAAAAATATACAACAAAACTATATAACCACTGGTGAAAAAATCAAAAAACATTTTATTCACACATACACATTTAGATAGTATTTGGCACTATGGGTGAGAAACGCAAAAAAAAAACTAACAAAAATATTGTTACTAACAAATCAGTGGAGATAAATGGTGAATGTGAATGAAATCAGAAAGAGTTTTCAAATAATTCTTAAACAAATTAAATAATAAATTTACTCGTACTGCAACACCACCGGCTAATTTATATAAAAGGGACCTGGCACTTTTATATGGCGTTGTCATAAAAGCGGAAAATTTACTACTTGTGACTTGACACAGAAATGTAAAATTTTTGAGAAACATCCTACGTGAGCTCTCTTACAACCATTAAAAAAGAACTAATCTGAGAACTAGTATAATCAGCAATTGCTGTGGGTTAAGCGGTGTCAATTATATTGAAAGAACTGATCCAATGACTTAATAAGCTTCGACAGCTTTATTTTATATTCGCAATATTTTGTGCAAACATTTTTAATTTAATTGTTATATATTTTTGTTAAAATATTATTTTTAAAAAGAAATTTTAAAACAGATTACAAACGAGGCAATTAATATAAATAACCTATCCCGTAACAGGTCAACCGAGGTCATATCAATGCACATCAACTATATTTTTGTTGTAGTGTAAATTTTTTTTATCTGGTTTTGTGTCTAAATCTTTTATATAAACACACGTGCAAAAAATATAACTTTACTGTTAGCCAGCCAATATGCACAAACAACATTAACTTAGGCGGTAAAGCGTTCGCCTAATAAACAGAACGTTCTGTACACTAGACCTACAGACAGAAAAAAATATTAAATCATATAGAAAAAACACTAAATTAAATAGAAACATGTTTCGACTGATTTTTAAAATGATAAAATTTGGTCCGAAATCTTGATATATTAATTTCAATTCCGAACAGTTTATTTTATACAGAATTATAATATTCGTACTTAACAAATTACAAATATTCGCTTAAAAGGATATACTATATATATATATATACAGTAGTGGTCAAAACATTTGCAACTGAGATTGCATTTGTTGTTTTCATTGATTTTTTCTTCAAATCACACTTAGTTACTAAAATTTATTTTTTACATATTCTTCATACATTGTTTATGTTAAACAAATAAAAAAAATTAATTCCGTTAAATTAAAACAACAAAAAAATTATTAATAATAATAATAGATGTATTCAAAATGCAGGTGTTCAAAACATTTGCAACTCGCATTATTCTTACTCTTAACGAAACAATTTATACTAACAAATGCTAGGATATACACTTAGGAAATTATGTTGGTAAAGACGACAGCAATTGTAGTCAAAAACAAATGAAATTTCATTTAAAAAAAGGACGACTTACATTTCATTAAATTCAACTAATATTGTCACTTGTTTTTTAATGATCAAAAAATGACTAACAATTGTAGTAAAAATGAACTACATGGTAGTAAAAAATAAACAAACATTTATTTATTTTTATTTTTTTAAATAACAAAAAACAACTGTAAAAAATGAATGTAAAATCATAAAACAGTCATTTGATGTGAGTTGTTTTTTTAAATGAACCACAAGGTTAGTTAAAAATTTTATTTGTTCTACAAATGACTTACATTTACATTAAAAATAATTAAACTGTATTACAACCCAAACAACTACATATTTTTAAAGCAGAAGTTCCCTGAGTGTAAAGGTAATCGCATTCCTTTGTAAAATGAGATTCAGGCCGTTACATTTTTAAACAAATTTATTATAATTATTGTTCTTTAATAGTTGTAATAAGATGTTGAAAGCATAAACATCGTTAGAATAATTTTTGTAAAAAATGGCAGGAAATAAATACAATTCTGATTTTAAATCAAAAGTTTTAAATGATTTTCAAAATGGACTTTCCCAAAAAGAAATTTCTATAGAGTAGTACTCCGTTCCAAAATAAACGATTTGCGTATTGTTAATAGTGGTAACATCCACACAACTCATAAAGGTGGAAGACCCCGTATAACAACTGTAAGAGAAGATCGGAAAATCAAGAATTTTTTTACGAAATATCACAAAGCAGTTCCCAGAGAAGCTAAAACTGAACTTTTAATAGATGCCAGTCTTCCCACCATTAAAAGAAGAGCCGGAGAATATGGTCTTAGAAGTTATAGATGTACAAAAAAACCGTTTGTGTCGGAAAAAAACACGAAAAGCTCGGCTTGAATTTGCACGCACCCATTTGAACTGGACTCAACAGCAATGGAAAAATGATCAGATGGAAGAGCCAATGTTCGAAGACCACGAGGCGAAAAGTTTAATCGCAGATCACAACCGCCACAGTGAAGCACGGAGGTGGAAACATTATGGTGTGGGGGTGGGGATTGATGAAATGGGATTGGCATGTGGATGATTGTAAAACGGAATATCGGCAATAAAGTATTCCGAAATGGTGATGAACTTTTCGTAGAGTTGGAGAAGCAGTGGAATGAAATTTCTGACGATTATATTAAAAAGCTCATTGCCTCAATGCCTTAGAGGTGTTCAGAAGTTATAAAAAATAATGGCTACGCAACAAAATACTGAGCGTTAAAACCATTGTTTGTATTTCCTGATAATTACTTTAAGAGTTGCAAATGTTTTGAACACTGCAGTATCGACATATTTTGTTAAAATTACTTTTTTTTCTTTTTAACCCTTTCCCTGTTCCCATACAAAAAAAAATTTTTGTGCCGTACGTCCAAAATTTTAATTTTGTTTAAAACGGTTTTTATGCACTGCTTGTTGTTTCTTTTATTATAATATGTAATTAAAGTAATGTAGAAACCGGTTATCTTTAAACAAAAAGTATGAATCATATGTGATGCACAGACATTTTTTTATCATAGTTTTTAACCAGACGTTCTGTGCATCACATATGATTCACAAAATTAAAAAAAAAAAAACTGAAAAATAACTTGTTTTACCGCTAAATTATGGACCCAAAAACATTTTATGGTCAAAAAAGAATGAGAAGCGAAGATTCCGATAGTGATGAAGAGGACCCCTTTCAGGATAGCGGTGATGACTACGTTCCTTCGGATTTAAGTTTTTCATCGTTTTCAACATCCGACGAAATAGAAGAAAACTATATATATAGAAGAATAATCTCGATGTATATAAAAACAAAAAACTATATAACTGTAAAAAATATTACTTGAGCCAGAGTACACACTAAAAATTTTTTATATAAATAGAACATTTTTGGTCTTCAAAATTTAGTAACGTCATGATGCTTGTTAGGAAAAGACCTAACCACGTGGTTGATTACTAAGAAGACAAGAATGGAGCAACATTGATTATTAATAGGTTTTTTGTTAAAGTTCTGCCTATTATATAGGCTCTAGCTTTTCTAAAACTTCGGGTTCTGATGAGATCTTTAGCCAGATCGAAATACTAGTATCAACCTAGCTAATATGTTTGATTTGCTTTATTTTGTAAATATACGGAGGTTGAAAGCTCGTTATAAATTGAAAAAAGAAGACAAAGAATTGGATCAAAATCCATCTACATCGGCAGCATCCAGAATGCCTGAATCCCAGCAATGGAGCTCCACTTTTGAAGCTGGGGAAAGGTTGGATTTTATTGGAAGCTATGGGTTAAATAAACGCGTTACTGTTGATAACGGGGAACCTATGCCAATTGACATATTTCAGCAGTTTTTTGATGAGCAAATAATGGAATTGATGGTTACAGAGACAAACAGATATGCAAGACAATTTATAGAAAATAATCAGCTGCGTCGTAATTCGCCTATGAATAGATGGTCAGATGTGACAATGACTGAAATGAAGAACTTTCTGGGTGTTATAATTATTTCAGGTCTCATCAAATATCCCAACATGGAAGACTATTAGAAAAAAGATGAGATTTATTATCATCCATTGTTTCATAAAATTAACATGACCTACAATCGTTTCACCTTAATTTTAAGAAACTGGCATGTTAGTGATAACAGCATTCCTCCGCCTGGAGACCGTTTGTACAAGATATCAAACTTCACCAAAATTCTGATTTCAAAGTACCAGGAAGTGTATACTCCAGGTGCAGAAATTTCGGTAGACGAAACAATGATTTCACACAAAGGAAGACTCCTATTCAAACAATATGATCCTGGAAAAGCTCATAAATATGGCATTAAAATATTTAAACTGTGCGAGATGAGTGGCTATGTTTGGAATTTCTCAATATATTGTGGTAAGTGATCATCTGAAAAAATTCCATAACTGGATTATTCTGGAACCATTGTTGCTTCACTTGCCGTGGATTTATTGAATGAGGGAAGACTACTAGTTGCTGATAACTGGTACAATGTTTCTAAAACAAAAAAGAACTGATTACTGTGGAACATTGCGATCAAATAGAGTAGGACTACCAAATTTGAAAACTGTTAAATTGAAGAAAGGCCAACTCTTTGGGAAAAAAAGTATTTCTGGTATTCGAGTGATAAAGTTTCAGGACAAGAGGGAAATACATATGATTTTAACTTTTCACGGTCCTGATATGAAAGACAATGGTAAAAAAATCCACAAGGAGAGAAGTTGTTGAAGCCTTCTGTAATATTAGATTACAATCGTGTAAAAGGTGGTGTGGATCTTTCCGATCAGATGATATCATATTACAGTATTGCTAGTAAAAGCGTTAAGTGGTATCGTAAGGTATTTTTCTAACGTAGAAAAGTCAGGCATGTGGGGACTTGACACAATATAAAATAATGCTATCTTCACACGTTTAGCTTCTTTAATTCATTACTTCTCTCACGTCCATTAAAGTAAAAACCTTGAAAAAAAAATACCATTTGTAAATCACATGTGATGCACAAGCGTATGAAAGCAACTTGCTGTGCATCATATGTGATGCACAGGACAGGGAAAGGGTTAAGAAGTTTTTGTATTTGTAAAATAATATGCTATAACTGAATTTAATAAAAAAAAAACAAAAACTTATACCACAAATCTTTTTGATCAAAAAAATTATAATTACCTAAAGCATGATTTTAGTTGCAAATGTTTTGAACACCACTATATATATATATATATATATATATATATATATATATGTATGCACAGCGCATACTTTAGGAACACGCCGAAAATTGCCCCCGAAATATGCGGTGTATAGAACCAATTGTCCTCATCTTATACGCTAGATGTATGAAAAGGCGCGAAAACTTTGCGGTCAGTCCCCAAAGTAAGCAAATGTCCCTAAACTAAGTAAGCAAATGTCCCTAAACTATTAACTATTTCTTAAAATTCAATAGTAGTAAGCAAAGCTTTGACCTTTTTTTGTAAATTGAAATAAATAAGTATGGGGTCAATTTGGGCCACATGACCACATGGGTTAATGATGTTGAAAAGAATTTTTTTTCAACCTTGAGTTACTGTTATAAAATAAAACAACAAAAGTTACTAAAGTAGGTAATTTTCGATTTTAAATATTTTATGACAACAAATAAGCCTTCCAATTTAAATAATAAAATCCAAATAACTGGTTGCAGAACAGCTTATACTGTATTATAACTGGTTCTAATTTCTGTTCTGCAACTGGTTCTTTTTATATGGAGTTTGTACTATTTGCAATAGGTTCTTTCCCTCCAAACAAGAACAGGTTGCTTTAGAACCAGTTATAGAACTGGTTCTGGCACAGTGACACCTTACATTTTGACTCACAGAAACCTGTTATAGAACCGGTTCCATGTAACCGGTGGTAAAAGAAGTTGTTCTAGAACTGGTTCAAAGGTAATCGGTTCTAAAAAATTTTGCTGGGTTATACTGTATTGTAACAGGTTCTAATTTCTGTTCTGCAACTGGTTCTTTTTATATGGAGTTTGTCCTATTTGCAACAGGTTCTTTACCTCCAAACTAGAATTGGTTGCTTTGGAACCGATTCTAGAACCAGTTATAGAACTTTTTCTGGGACAGTGAAACCTTAACTTTTGACTCCCAGGAATCTGTTCTGGAACCGGTTCCATGTAAGCGGTGGTAAAAGAAGCTGTTCTAGAATAGATTCCAAGGTAATCTGTTCTAAAAAATTTGCTGGGTTGTTATTACTCGTACCAAAAAACCACAATTTCCTCGAAATCCGTAAAAATCAAATCGTTCCCCTACCCAAATGTACTGCGGGATAATTTAAAATTTTTTTATTTTTATTCTCTAAGATGTTTTAAACAAGACCATGGTGTGCAAATATAAATTTTTTCGCTTTTGTTGAAGAAAATATTTTTTGAAATTAGAGATTTGAAAAGCACCCCAAAAATGTTGTAAGTTTTTGACATCACCTTAAGACAGGTTAACGACATCCCAAAAAAATTCTTCCATATCTCACAATTTTGAGTTTTTTTGAATAAAAAAATTCTATTGTAGTAATCAATTTAAAAAAAATTTTAAGATGTGTGCTCGAAGTTTTCGGTCAAGTAATAATAGGCACATTAGTGGTCTGGGGCAGTATTTATTACTGGGCTAGTTATAAGCCGATTTGAATTTTTATACCTTTTGAATTCATAATATTATCAATATGTCGAATAATTTATCATTTAGAATAGAAACTATTACAATATTTAAAAAAAATTGCAAAAACTGAAAAAAAGTAATTTTTTCCCCTATATAAACACATGTTTCGCTCTTTAAGGCCTATTCGCTTAGGGTAGGCGTATTATATTGAGTTATATTCAAGTCAAATATAAAAAAATAAGAGGGTAGCGTATTAACATTTCCAACATTTAAACTTATGGAACACTCTAAGGGAAACTCTAATAAACACAAAAGATAAAAAAAACATCTTTTGTCCGGTTTTCTGTGGAATGGTCGATATTTTTGTTAATATTGTACTTTTTCTAAAACAAGTATAATGTAAACAAAATATAAAGTTTTAACAATAAAGACAAACACATACTTTCCAAACTTTTATTCAAATTTAAAACCAAACTTTAAGGGTATATATATTTTATATCATATATGTTCATATGGTTGTTTGATTTTTGTTGTTTTCCGAGGTCCGATTTAATTAAAAACAATTAAATGATTTTTCTTAATTTTTTTTTTTTTTTGCTTAATTATTTAATAGTTTTTTATTTAACTATTAAATAGAGATAAACAATAAAAAGTAAAAAACCGTTCTAAAAATGTTAAGGTTTCTTTGGTCTTCTTTTATTTTATTATTCTTCGTTTAAACGAGCTTAAGATCATTTATTTATTAATTATATGTATATAAGTTTTTAATTATTAAAACAAGTTTTTCAAATTGTAATATTTGTACCCTGAAGAAGTCACCCAATGTCGAGACGAAATATTGGAAATAAATAAACTAAGAAGAATAAAAACTGTTCCTTACAAAAAATGATGATTGTTACTCCGAGCTTTATTAGATTGTTTAAGTTGTAATATTTCGGTACTTGGTGGGGCGAATTAGTTTTCGATAAACTAAAGAAAATTAAATTCTTATTACAAATAGAAAAAATAGTTTCTCTTAGCTTTTTTTATTTTTGTTTTGGCAGAAATTTCAAACATTTTTATTTTGTTTTCAGAAAAAAAACAACAAACAAAAAATATGGAAGAAAATTGAAAAACTCAAATATAGGTTCAGTTATAAGTGTATAATATCAGATATAATCATGAAATTGCGTTATAAATAAAATGAATTTAAAAGCAATACATTTTTGCAAAAAAAAAAAAAATACCAAACTTATATTCATATAATGCAAGTTGGAAATTATCTTTGTAAAATAAAACACTGCAACACTATTTTAAATATAAATAAAACATTATTTCAAACAGAAATTAAATGTTTTTTTTTTTGACGAGTCTATTTTGAGTTATTACGGTCATAAAGGTACGTACAGATTAGTCAAATATTTGACAAAAAACATGAAATATTTCCTTGCCGTAATCTGAACACAAAATATTTTTGTGTGTCAAACAGCAAATCAGCTGATTTTGGTCAAACAAAATTATTTGCATTCAAATAAATATTTGACAAACTTAAACATAATGTGAACACTAGCTATCAAATATTTTCTTCTGATTTGAGCAAATATTTATTTGATCTTACAAAAAAAAAATGTAAGAACAAACAATGGCAAATAACAGGTGGTAAAATCGTCAATTATAAATTTTTTTAATAAATTTATTAATAAAAGGCTTTAAAAAAAACTGAAATGTAAACAGATATTAAAAAAAATTAATCACTCAGATAATGGATTGGAACATTGGTCCAAAATGGAACGATGTGGAATGAAACGGCGAAGGATTGGAATCGGAGCACTGTACACAATTGTGTTCTCGTACGTGAAAATAAAAATTTAATCATTCCGATAACAGAATGGAACATTGGTCCAAAATGGAACGATATGGAACGAAACGGGGAATGATTGGAATCGGAACACTGTACACATTTGTGTTATAGTGTAAGGTTTGCAAAAATTTTGTCCATTTTGCGATATCATGCTTAGTTTTCGAGATACAAGCCATTTTACAAAATGGAGATTTTTCAAAAATGTCCAGTATCTCCAAAACTAAGTGAGATAGACCAAAACGGACAAAATTTTTGTTCCACTGGAGTATTAATATACCCTTATAATATAAATAGGCTAGGTTCGACAGAGATCCCGAGTGATCAATTTTTAAAAAACAGTTAAAACGATTAAATAAATCTATTTTTTTACACTTTGACTAAATAAATATTTAATACAAATATTTGTTTCAATCTGAACGCTCGACAAATATTTTTTCGTTAATTTATTTGACACTTTTGAGAGCTGTTTGAACAAACAAAAAACATCAAATATTTGATTATAGTTTGAACATAAAATAAAATAATTTTTTATTTGACACAATTGGAAGCAAATATGTTAACAAATATTTTGTTCAAATATTTCATTAATGTGACCGTTCCTTAAGACTTTTTAGAAAAAAAATCATTTTAAGTTTCTGCGACTTATTTATCTAACTTTTATTAAAATTAAGAAACAATAATTGTTTATTTTTTAGTCAATGATACTTGAACATATTTTAAATAAAATTTATATCATATATGAAACAACACTTTTTCATATATTTCAATGCATGATATATAACATTACCATATAACAACTTTTGTTTTCATGTATAAATCCATATATTCTTCCATACAATGCATACATCTTTATACATGCTGATATATTAATCAATATATTCTCATACACGCTATCATGCATGTTCATATATTACTATATATTATCCTTTTCACCTGGGTGGTATGAAATTTAAAATAATAGTCGACTTTTGTAATTTTAAATGGACTTTTTCGCTTATATATTAAGGGCGTATGACTTTATCATTTAACAAAATTTCAAAAAGCTGGAATTTAAGAAATAAATGTATTATTTGTAGAAATAAACTTGTGAGAATTTGAGAAAATCTAGCAAATGACAAAGTATAAAACTGAATATAAAAAAAGAAACTCCTGGAGCATTGTACTCGCTGGCAAAAAAAAATTACTTTACTACTACTATTGCAACTACTACCACTACTATGACTACTTTCCAACTGACAAACTGTATCAAATTGAATTTGGATGTTAATTAAATTTTTGGATTTTGGTGTTATTTAATTTGTTGGTTATTTTATTTTTAGTTTTAACTTCTATTTTAATCCAACAAAAACAATGTGCAACAGTGTATTTGAAAATTTGTACCTTCGGTATGTATGGCCATTTTTATGCAAAAAAAAAACAGTTAACCCCTGCTGTTGGTTTGGATGGTTGAAAGTTGCGTATGATTATTATTATTATTTTTATGTACCTGTAAGCAGTAGCGTACGAGTTGGGGGCCAATTAAACATTTTTTTTGTTGATTTTATATTGTCTATTAATTACTTTTAATTAACTAAAATTTAGCTCAAATATAACAAAATTTTTGTAGATTTTGCAGATTTTTTGTTGCTGTTCTTACTTAAATAATACTTAGCAGAAGAAAAAAACTTTTAATTTTAAAAAGTTTTCCCTGCAATGCCATACTGAACTAATTTTTAGTAGATTTAGCAACTAAGAAAAAAAAAGTACTAAAAAATTTGTAAAATTCAATGAATTTTCATCATAAATGTGTTATATAGAAAATTATATAATATTACATACCATGTTAAAAATCAACATATATGGATCCATACATGAACACATATACTTCATACATGTCCACATGCATCCATACGTGATTCATGTGTGTTCATAAACCATTCTTATAAAGGGTCCGCCATATAACGTTTTTTTTTTTTTCGATGCCGATTTTGCAAAAAAATCATCTTTTCAGATGAAGCTCATACTGCATGGCCAGCCAAGGCAGCCATTTGAATGAAATTATTTTCCATTATTAACCGGAAGGATTGTACTTTGAAATAAAAAAAAAATTTGAGAAAATATTCAGTAGTTTTTTCTATAGCATTTTCAAAAAAAAAGTTATTTGGCGGACCCTTTATGTTCATATTAGGAATCATAAATGTTCATCCGTGTGCATTAACGAAAATTGAGGTAATATTTACATATTATCATACATATATATACAATTCCATACATGGTCATATGTGTACATTAACGAAACTTGAGGAAATATTTATATATATGATCATATATGAACTTTAATGAACGTATATGAATCCTATATGGTGGTATATGGAGATGCATGACCTCGAATATATTCATATATGAGCATGAATGAGTTCGTATATGTTGATTTTTAACCGGTTAGATAAATATGCTTATATATACCCAAGTATGGTACTATATTTGTAAGGATATGATTATGTATAATTTTCAGTTTTTTATTAAATTTCAAATATGGCATGTTCCCATACATACATATGTACCATATGTGGTTACCCAGGTAGAAATTTGGGATGGTACAAAAAACGAAGAGTTTTCAAAACGTTTGTTTTTGATGGTACTAAAATAAAAGCGTTTCCAAAGCGATAATTGCAAATAATACGAAAAAAAAGCATTTAAAAAACATTATTTTGGATTGCTATTCGATAGTTCGAACAAAGTATTTTAGGAATACTTTTTATACAAAACTTACAAATATTTGTGAAATAAAAACACTGTAAAAACATTGGTTCAAAGCGTTTTTCCAACGTTTGTAAAAAGTACTTTAGAAGTTCTTATCGTACAAAATTTACAACGGTTTATAAAATAAAACCAATGTAAAACCATTGCGTTAAAGCGTTTTTCTAACATTTGCCAATAGTACTTTAGAAATACATTTTTTTTACAAAATATTTTACTGATTAAAAAACAACACTGTCATAAGGGGGTCTATCTATATGCGAACTCGGTTTCTTATGCAATTTTTTTATATGCTTTTCTCTTCATGAACCGAGTTCAATAAATCACTCAATATGGCCAGCCCATAATGTAGCGACTCTATAAAGTGTATAGTCCTTGTATATCTTTTATAAAGCACTATATTTTGAGGACAGATAAAGCAATATTTTAGAGGACTTTTTCAAAACTTAATAAAACGCTAGTTAAACTATTTAAAATTACAATGTTTTGTTACTTTATTTATATTATTTTAATCATATTTTACATGTTTCATTATTTGTGGTATTTATGAACAATTTGGGTCGTTTTCATAACGCTTAATAACTGTAAGCCAAAATGTTCTGCAAATACTTATTTAACGATTGAAAAAGCATTTCAAAAATTTTGTTTTGCAATGTTTGAGAACGTTATAAAATACCATCCTCAGACCGTAAATTTGGGTTATCATTTTGCACATTCTCAAAACGCTTTAAATTTGTAATTTGGTATGTTCTGAAAACACTTGTACCATCATGAAAAATGCTTTTAAAACGTTTTAAAGATTGTATTTTTCTACCTGGGTAGATATGCTCGGAAGTTCTTAAATCGGAATCATATATAATTAAAAATGGTTTTACAGAACCATACAGCATACAGTACCATTTTCTAAATATTTTCTAAGTTCATTTAGATAAAATTTAGTACAGCCTCATGTTAAAGGAAAAATTCAAAGTTCATTTATATATAATTAAGTATAGCCCCATACAGAAAAAAATATTTCCCCACTTTTTTCAATTAAATCGATTTGTTGCAATTTTGTAAATCTGTCAATAAAAAAAATACTTATAATCAATTAAATATTTGCTTAAACTATGAGCTTGCTTGACATATTTTTATGCTATCGCTTAAAACATATTGTTGTTGTTTTTTGTAATATTTATGTATGTATTTGTGTTTTATAAATGTTTATGTATTAGTAATACATATTCTAACTTCATTTTAATTAGATTTTATTAATTCTCATTAGGTTTATTACTTTATTAAGTTAAATAATTTAATATCAGCAGTTAAAATCTAAATATTAATTTATTCTAAAACATAATCTTAAAATAGATTATGTAATTTTTGAAGTTAAATTTTGTTTAATAATAATGTTACCATTTTTAAAACAAAAAAATTCTAAGGATAAATTAAAATTATAAAAAAAAAATACACTGGTTTTAACACAGGGCTAATTTCTGCAAAAAAAAAAAATCCAAACAAAATTTTGCTTACTTCCTATGTTTCAATAGAAAGAAAAAAAACTAATTTCTGTGTGAATTTGTTTACATAAGTATAAATACATTTGCTAACTAAATGAGAATTACATGCCGGTATAAATTCAATGTTATAAAATCAAGCTATAAAAAAAACATTTGGTATGGCAACAACGCTTTATCCGATTGTTTTTTGCTTTTTGAGAAAGTATACAATATTGATCATTTTTACATCAGATTAGTTTATTATTAAATGTTTTACTTTTAAATTTTAAAAAGTTTAGTTTTCGATCTTTTATCATAAATTATGATTTCAGCAAGATTATTCAAGTTCAAGATCATTTGTTTTTTGTTAAACAAAAAACAGTGCAATGTTTATTTATTTATTAAAAAATGTCTTCATCCGCTAATTTATTGCAGACTTTATATACTGACAGATTCTAGCATGTTTCATTTCGCGTCACCTAAAATCTTCAGAGGACCAATGTAGAACGCGTAGAAGATTTACCCAAAATATTGTTGAAGGAAAATAATCAACGCTTTACCCCAAAAAAACGATTTCTCGAATATTCGAAAACGCAAAATATTATAAACCGGTTCGGTTTTCGGTGCCGGTTTTGGTATTTAAGAAAAACAAAGGTACTAACTATTATTATTTTAAACTACTTAACATTGATGTTCTCCGATTGTCATAAAATTTTAATAAGTGTTAGCTAAGAGAAAATTAAAAAGAATGGATATCTTTTTACGGCTATTTTAATGTTCAAGTGTTAAAATTTGGTATCAAAAATATTCTAATTTGCATGCTTTTTTTCAAGAAACAATATTTTTATTAACCCATTTGTATACATTTCATTGTACCTAGCAATGCGGAATTTCTACATCGGGGTTTTTTTTTTATTATCCACTTTGTTAGCTTTTAAATTTACATAAAAACGTAGTGTGATATTATCCTAGTATGACAAGACTTATAAGAAAGTTTCATTTGGATACAAACACAATTGCAATAACAGTCGCAAATAAAAATATTTTTTCACAAAAACATGGAGAGCTTCAGTTATAAAGAATTGGCCGAAGAGTATTCTAGAAACAAAACCAGGGAGATGGTCTTAGTAAAATTAAACTTAAATTCGTGTAGCACCGAAATACAAGAGTAATTATCTAATTTCGTCAAAGCAATAAAATAATGCTACAAAAACGTTAGCTGCAGAAAATCAAAAAAAAATTTTTTTCAGAAACTACCAACCAAAATATTACTTTAAGACCTCAAAAATCATTGGACAACTGCAGCGACAGATGATCTAAGAGGTGGAAAAGATGTCAACGATGAAATTGGATGCACAAATATTTAAGAATTTTTCCTACAGCTATTCCGATCGCAGAAATAATAGACAAAAGTGGATATCATTGAAAAAGTTATTAAAGCTCCAGTACAGTGACACCAAAACGGATTCTTAAAAGTATACCAACTCCGAGCAAGGAAAAGCAGTGAGGAGGCATTAGCATTATTTATGAATTTGAATTTAACAAACCAGCAATATATTCAGCTCAGATTGCGTGCGATTGAAAAATGCTCAAATCTGTATCCAGCAGATCATCACATAACCGCTGCTAAAATGGACTGTTTGCCATCAAAGAACACTACTAAAGGGTGATTTTTAAGAGCTTTCGGATTTGATTTAAACAAAAAAACACATAAAATTTAGAAAAAAATGTATTAAATCTTTATTAGAGTTGATAGAACGGTCTATATAATCCAATTTTTGTATAATCCCAATTTGAGGCTACGCCTCAAATGGTTCATACGCTGGGTCCAATTTTGGTATACTTTCTCCAACATAACGGCCGATATCTCACGAATAAATTCTTCAATATTGGCTTCCAGTGCGGCAACCGTGGCGGGCTTGTCCCTATAGACATGAGCCTTAACATAGCCCCACAAAAAATAGTCTAAAGACGTTTAATCGCACGATCTAGGTGGCGAATTGGCCGACCCTAAACGTGAAATAAACTGTTCACAGAACTCGCCTCTCCTGTGGGCCATTGTTTCGAGTTCTATGTGGCATGTGGCACCGTCTTGTTGGAACCACATGTCACCTAAGTCCAGCTCTCCCATTTTGGGCAAAAAAAATTTGTAATCATCGCACGGTTGCGCTCGCCATTCACAGTAACTTTCCTGCCTTCGTCGTCTTTAAAAAAAGTATGGTAAAATGATGCCACCGGCCCATAATCCACACCAAACAGTAATATTTTTCGGGATGTATTGGCAGTTCTTGCAATGCTTCTGGCTGCTCTTCACAACAAATACGGAAATTTTGCTTGTTCACGAATTCATTCAACCAGAAATGAGCTTCGCCGCTGAAAACAATTTGCCAGCACCCATTCACCAAAAGTTAGCCGTTGTTGTATGTCGTGTGGCTTCAATTATTGCACCAGCTGTATTTAAAAAGGTTTTACAGCCAAATCCTTCCGCAAAATTGTCCACGTAGTGCAGTAACAGAGGCGCAATTGCTGGCTGCAAACGGCGCCGAATCGATAATTCACGGTCATCAAAAATACTGGCGGATACAGCTGCGATATTTTCCTCTGTCCGCACTCTACGTATTGGTGGTTTAATGTCCAATAATGCAAATTTGGTGCGAAATTTATTCACAACATTCCGAATAGCCGTTTCAGAAGGTTACCCAAACTGACCATAAATTGGAAGAAGTGCACCATACACTTTCTTAACCGGGCATGAATTTTGATAATAAAATTCAATAAGCTGCAAGCGTTGTTCGTATGTAAGTCTGTTCATGGTTAAATTATAGACCAAACTGAACATGTTTAACAGTAACATGTTACACGATAACAGCTGAGCTGATAAAAACAGTATTGCCAAAAAGAAAGTTGCTAAAAAATCACCATTTATATGGGTTACGGTTTCGTAGTATTTTTATACGTGCCATTGATATGTGTTGACTTCGATTCGTTTATTTTTCTTCTCCATTTTCTTGTCCAATGGAGAATGCTATTTGTAGCTGTTTGTAGTTTTTTAAACAGATGGAGTCCGCGGTTTATGGCTATTTTAGGGTGCTAGACAGTTCATACTATAAACAGGGTATCGGAGCTATTAAATATCGCTGGCAAAAGTGTGTCGAACTAAAAGGAGATGATGTTGACAAATAAAGAAAATTATTCCTAAATTTGTTGTGTTTTCTTTGTTAGGTCGGCTTACTTTGGTACCGCCATCGTGTGTATGTAGAAAATTATACGTTTCGATATTTTAAACTATATGATATTTTTTACACAAAATATATGTTCCACCCACCCCCTCCGAAACAATGTCATGGGTACGCCACTGCCTACAAGTGAGTATGTGAATTTGGGTTGAATTGTTGTAAAAATAACAAGGTATCCTAAGGTGAACCCTAAGATCAAAATGAAACTTGCGTATGTTACAGAGGAAAAAATCGTAGACACAAGTGTTTTTCCTGAGCTGTCCAATTTCAAATTTTAGGGAGATCCAAATGGAGTTGCAAGGTGTTTATGGAAAATCGAAAAAATGTGCCATTATTTATCCCATTCTTTAACCCCTGAATACGAAATTTTGTCTCTTCTTCTATCATATCCAAGTTTTAGATCTTAGATCTTAGAGTTCGCCTCGACACGCCTTCCTTGTTCATGAAAATTGTTGAATTTTGTTATAATTTATACATTTGTTGTCGTTGTTTTTATTGTTATTGTGGATTTACGTCAATTTCAATTTACATAATTTTATGCATTTACAATTTGCCAAAAGGTTCTATTTTTGTAAAATTTCAACATTTAATTCTACCAAAAAGAACTATTGTTTTTAATTAGCATAACCATTTATATGTTTGCAACGATGTTCTAAATATGTACAGCCCAAGGGCGTATTTGAATTTAAATATGTTAATATTTGATATACAAAAATATGCATGTATTTTATAGTTTAATATATCGATACTATAAAATAACTATATTGATACAGGCAAATGTTAAATAAATATTATCGTTAAAATTTATAAAATCTATAGAGGTAGAGGGTAGCGTATGATTGATGACATTAAATATTTTGTTTATTATTCATACGTCAGGCATGGTGATCCAAGCTATATATCGAGGGCTTATATTCAATACCGTCTATCTACAAAAACACAATTTTTCAGGATAGCCAAAAAACTGTTTTATTCGCAAATAAGCAACAATTTCGATGAACTCATCTTCTACAATATTAACAGAATGTGTCTAACAAACGTTCTAACTAAAAAGTTTCTTGAAATTCGCGTTATTTTAGCTTTAACGGTATTGCCTCAAAAATGAAATCATTGTGTAGGAAAATAATATGTAGATAGACGGTATTGCCTTATTTTAAAATTAAGTTTGTATTACGGTTTTTGTATGGTGACCCCGAAAAGGTGGGAGATAGGGGGTAGATATGTTCACAAGAAATGTTGGGGATAGAAAAATAGTAGGACCTGTTCTAACATTTGAACCCTTCAGGGAGCTAGGGGTTGTTTTTGATTAGTTTTTGTTTGTTTTTGGCATGGGTGTCTCAAAAAGGGTGTCAGATAGAGGGTAGGTGTGTTCAGAAGAAAAAGAAAGTTTTGCGGGCATCTTTGGTTACCCTGACGTAGTCGTATGGCAAATATATGGTTTGATTTTTCAACTTAGCCTCTATCTTTGCATGGGCACTGTCACACTCCATCTGGGTGTGTCCTTTCTGCAAGTATTTTTGTTCTATGATTTTGTTGTTTTCTATTGAAAAATTGGACAAATGCATTCGACAAAAAGTGATTACGGTTTTGGTAACCGCAACCATCGGAGTAAACTATTATTGGTAGAGTATCTGTTAGACAGTGTGTTGACAAATGGTGCATTATGCACGAAATAAACGTCGGAGCGGAAGAGGTCTCCATCAGTCTCGTTCCACCAGTAATTTGTACATTGATGCGTGGCGAGATTATACACGGTAAAGTTGTGCACTTGTAGGCGTGTTTTATAATAAATGGCTGAGGCGTTAATGTCAGGGCAAAGCTTTACCGCTTGTGCATCCATGGTGAACACGTGACATCGTCCTTCTTCAGCTGCAAGTTTGTCTTGTTGTTTTTCAAGTTGAGCCCGTTGTTTATCCATAATATGTGCATCGTATTCTTCAATTGTTATTTGCTTGGCCTTAAACCCCACACAAGTATCGCACTGATCTTTGCGAGGCATAAAGAGCGCTAAATTTTGTTCGGCAAAAAACTGTAGAAAATGTAAAAATTGAAACGGGCTTTACTGCCTTCTCGGCACATTTTTCAAGGTAATCTTTAAAAACATCTGCTTTGGTTTTAAAAGTGGTAAATGCAAATGATTTTTGGAAGCAACTGCTAAGCAATTAGAAAACAGACGTTGCAAATTCACCGTGTGAATTGGGCATTAGATTTTAAATCGAGGTGAAGTGGTCAATTTCAAATCAGTATCAAATTAGTACATTCTTGCTTGTGTTTTTGAGTTTTTTGCGTTTGAATTCATTTATTTGCATACTCATTTGTAGCTAGAAAATAAAATAAAGGGCACACCACCGCATACACAGCGTATTATGGTAGGTATTGATCGTTCGACAAGAGAAGTATGTATCCGAAAAACGAACAGTGAATAAATAGATATCAAACAGAGAAATAGCCTGAAATTAAATAAAACGACAAAATTCTATGATGTAGATAGACGGTATTGCCGTCATAAAATTCATAAATAAGTATCTTTGTAGATAGACAAATGATAAAATACAGGATATATAGTACTAAAAATAGTTTTTTTCCACTGAAATTTTTACAGTACATGCAGATGGGGTCAGAGATGAGTTTGGCATAAAAAAAAAATTTCGTGAAAATGTAGATAGACGGTATTGAATATAAGCCCTCGATATACTAATATTTTTAATATGAAAAGTTCATAATGATAATTTTAAATATTGCCCGTAAATATTGCGCTTTGTAGTGTCAAATATTATTTTAATAAATAAGTGTAAATTATAAAGTTCAATAAATGAGTTTTATAATTATTGGTGTAGTATATTATTTTGCCATTAAATTTTGACATAAATTTTAAATTAAAAAAAACACCTTATTCTATTTTGAGTGTGTGACTTTAAAGTTTCGAAGTATTTAGTAAATCTCCCTGTTAGCGGTTAAATAAGAGGGCCTAATCTGACCCCATTTTTGTTTTGTTATTGCTTATTTGGTCCAAAGAAAAGTCTTTTGAATTGCGAATACAACGCTGCATAATACATACTCAAGCGTGTGCAAGATTTTAAATTATTCATTCACACAGAGAAAAATTTAGGTGTTTGCCAACCGAAATTCGGTTACTTCGACGTCAAATTAGGTTATTATGAATTTCAATAGGTTGGTACAACTCAACAATAGTTTTCACAACAAAATTCGGTTAATTCAACTGAATTTAGTTGCAACACCCAAAATATTTAGAAATCGAATGTAAATATTGTTGTTCTAACAGAATTTATGAGTTGTTTGCATTAAAATACACTTTTCAATCCGGTTGGCACTTTATTTCTCTGTGTGTTAAAGCAAAAAAATTGTTAATTACTCTTTGCTGTCACAAAATATCGCCTATTTACTGCAAGACTGGCATAACTCAAAAAACACAATTTTGCAGAAAACGAGCTTAAAGTGTTCAATATTTTAGGGATTCAATAAGGGGGTCTAATCTGACCCATTTTTTGTTTTTTTTTTTTCTTTGTGTTATTTCTTATTTTGACCCAAAGAAAATATTGGATATCAATAAAAGTCTTCTACATGCTCAAGCGTGTCCAAGACTTTAAGTTATTCTTTAAAGCAAACAAAGATGTAAGCTACTATTTGCTCGAAATATCGCGCATTTACTGCAAGACTGGCATAATTTAAAAAACACGATTTACCAGAAAACGAGCTTAATCTAATTAGGTCACGTTTTTTATAAATAGGGAGTTTTAATGTATTTTTTCTCTTAATGAGAGTTGTGTGCAAATTCGCTAGTTATTGAGCGAATCATGAGTAGCACAGTTTATTTATGAAGTATATACTCTTTGAACCCACTTTAAAGAAAAAATAAAATAATAAAATAAAATTCCTGAAAGTGGTCAATTAATAAATAAGAAAACAAAAACTCTATAGATTATTTGTTAGGACAATATCCTCAAAAGAAATATAGAGTATGGCCTCGAACTTCAATAATTTTCATTGCACAATTAAAGGTCAAAAAAACATAATTTTTATTTTTAATAAAAATTATATCAAACTTCTAAAAAATAAATAATTGATCCTCTATCTCGAAAAGCATACATGATATTAATCTGAATTTTTTACACAATATAAAGCATTATTAAGGGTCCGCCATCTAACGTTTTTTTTCAACTAGGGCTTATTTCGTGAATGGTAACACTTAGTTCATGTCTGATTTGACATATAATTAGTTTTATCCTTCCGCTGAACGAATATGGTCCGTATGTTCGTTATCTTGTGAAAAAAGTGAAAGAAACTGGCATCCTTAGCGATAAACCAAAGCGTGAAAAGCCAAAAACAGTGCGTACACCCGAGAATATTGCTGCTGCGGCAGAAAGTGTTCGTGAAGCGCCATCAACATCAATTCACCGTCGTTCTCAACAATTGCACATTTCGGAGACATCATTGAGACGAATTTTGCATAAAGACCTGGGTATGACGCCATACAAAGTCAATTGGTTCAGGAGTTCAAAAAAAAAAATTTATTTGGCGGACCTTTTATAACTAATAAATCTGCATTATTAACTCAAAAATTTCATTTTTTGACTTATGACAGTCTTGTAGTAAACGAGCGATATGTAAACAAACCGTTGTTTGTCCTATAGGAATTGGTGCTAATGAATTTTTTGTTTTTTATGAAATTCTTAACTGTACTTTCTAGAGTTATGAAATTTTGAGGAATGATGCAAAAGATCGAAAATAAAGATTTTCATCAAAAACCGAAAATTGAAAATCGTGGCGCTTACGTCTTTTTTTTGGCGGTTAGGGCTCGATATGATGAAACTTTTTTTCTCTAAGTTTAGTTAATATTTAAGTGTTTACATAAAATTGAAGATAACGTCATTTAAAATACGAACATATTTTTGAAATATTTATTTTTTATTTATTTATCATGAAACGATATAAAACGGGTAGGTAAAGTTAACAATACGACTTAAATTTATAAAAAAAAACTAACGGTATTGCTGTTTCAAACAAAACGCTTTTTTAGATTATTTCGATAACGCTATTTTTAGTGTAACGCTATTTCATTAATTTCGGCATTTCAATTATTTCTTTACGGTATTTTAGGGAAAACGATAGTCAGTTTAAATTAAATATCGTTATCGATTCGATAACGATATTTTAGCGATACTACCTACTAGACATGGTCTAGATTAAATAATTTTAAGCTTTCATCCCGAGAAATCCCGAAAAATTGCAAAAACGAAAAATCCCGATCCCTGAATTTTTAAATATCAATCCCGATTGGCCTCCCTATTAAGGATCAGCCTCCGAAATATATTTTTAAGAAATTTCGTGGTTCTTTACGTAGGTCTCACCAATAGCTGTTAAAACCATGTGGACCATAAAGATTGAATTTTTCTCATCAGAAACAAACACTTTGAAAGAAATTTGTGCTTTAACAATCCTACCAACAGCAGCGATTATTGATCAATAATCGTTAAGTCGACTTAACGAATTCAAGTCGAAAAGTTTTTTGGCGGGTAGGTAATAAACTTTTAGTTAGGTAATAAGCTTTTGTCGAGTAATTCTCTTGCAAACCTTTGAGAGCCTAGTTATGGTTGGACACATTTACCTTATATTCATCGATTACACAGGAAAACAAACTTTGATAAAATTTGTTAACCAAGAATCAGACTATACTTTCCCGAAACTGACCACAGATTAGCCCTAGCACGTCAGGTTTTCAAAATATTCTAAGCTAAAAGTGCAAAAACACGTTTTTTTTGTACATTTGAGGTCTTGTAACTTCCAGAAATATTTTTTCTTTAAAAAAAAAATCGTTACGGTTTCTACGGTTTTTCCTCCCCTACTAAATCCATTTCGAAATTTAAAAAAATCTTCATTTGTCACTGTGAAGCAGTGATACACAGTTATTAACACTTCATTATTTGCGTCTGTACACATTGTTCACATGTAATGGGTTACGTGTGCTAAATATATGTTTGTGACAAATGAAGATTTTTTAAAAATTCATAATGAATTTTGTAGCTGAGGAGTAGCAATTTTCTTGAATACCACAATGATCTGTTAAAAAAAATTCTGGAAGTTACAGGACACCAAATGTACCAAAAACGTGTTTTGAACTTTTAGGTTAGAATATCTAGAAAACGTGATAGGGCTATTCTGAGGTCTGATTCGGATTCAGCACGTCTAAGGCCTTGTCGGCCTGTGTTATCTTAGGCATTTAGTAGAGGTTTATTAAGAATTTCATCTGAAAATTTACACACTAATAGTAGTAAAAATCATGTTCCTCAAAATGTTTACATATATTATGCGTATTTCGTTTACAAACAAAATATGTAAATATTTCAATTAATATCTAAAATGTATTTTTACTCAAATTATAGTAGGAGCCGAGATACCTACTATAAATAGAGTAAATTAACGTGAACATTTTTTAGTGTGTATAGTATCTAGATAAGTACTTTGTTGTAAATCAACAGTGTTTTCACTTATTTGAAGTATGTTTCAACTTGATTTTAATATACTATTTGTTTCTTAGTGTATGCCTAAATTTTTATGTGTAATTGTACGAACAGGCCAGACGATGTCCGAATGTCGTAGAAATGTACAATAAATGAAAGCTTTTAATTGATGCTTAAATGGACAAGGCATTTAAAATTGTATGGATAAAACATAAAAATCTTATGGATTAAAATTAGTATTCTTTATTGTAGGTATTTAATAGCTTAATTTTTTGGCTTTATGGTAAATTTTTAATTTTAATATTTACTTTTAGTTAAAAAAAACAAAATTTAAAGCATCATTTAAAACCTTATAAAGACCTATTCTAATAAAATTTAAAGTTTAATATAGCAACTTATTATAGCAAAGTTTTTTTCTTAATCGTATTTTTAAACGGTAAACTTTAGATTCTTGGAAAATCCAATCATTAAAAGGACATGTGCCTTGCTAATATCTACAGACTTAAAATTTTATATAACCATTCAACTCACACTACAATATTTGAAGCGTTTATCAAGACCACTATAGAAAATCACACCAACACAGATAGAAAAAGAAACGTGGGGTTTCAAATGATACTTCAACGTACAATTTAAATCAAAAATGTTAAAAAAAAAAAAATGCAATTTCTAGAAAATTGACTTCTTTCACACAACATATTGATGAAATTGATGATGCTGATGATAGTGATGGTATGGTACGGTATGGTTCAATAAACACAGACAACTTGAGATTTTGTGTGAATTTTTTATCGAAAATTCTTTCAATTTAAGAGTTGTAATTGTAATAAAAATAAACTTAAAGAAATGAACCAAATTGCTATAATAAATAGTAAGAAATAAAATTATATTAAATTGGTAATATTGAACAAAAATTTTTAAGATAATAAGAAAAAAAAACTCATCAAATTAACACTACTCAACAAAATTTCACTTTTTGCAGAACCAATTTTTGAAAGACATATTTTTTAAAGTAAAAACAAGGCTTCTACTTATAGCCAGACTATCTACTCGCAACATTATTTTTGTTTGCGATTTCCTATAAGTAGTATGCACCCAATACCCTATCGCCTACAAAAAGTATTAAAATAATGGGTACCCATTACACTCACGCTTACACAAAAACACTAAATATTGAGTAGGGTTAATGCCTACCCCCCAATATTTGGACAAATCGATTGTTTTTAGATCCTTTTCCCCCTTTTTAATTTCCAGTACAGGATAGTTCCATTTAAAATAAAGTCCTATTAAATAAATTTGAATGGTTTCGACCCGAATTCCAACCAAGCCTTTTTCTGGGTGTAATATTGTTGATTAAATTTTAGAAAAAAGAAAAGATTAATAAAATATATACTAAAAGTTTGATAACTAGGTTATATGAATGTTTGATGTTTGCATAGGATTGTCACTCTTCTTTCAAAACGTGTTCTGATGATGGGAACAAGAAAATTCTCGAAATAGATCTATCAACACATTCCTGAAAGAGGTCAATTATTAAATTTGAACACTAAAACTCAATATATTATTGCTACGACAGTATCCTAATAAAAAAATATAAAGTATGGCCTCGAACTTGAATAATTTTCATTAAAAATGTCTAAGTTTTCGATTAAAAATGCATTTTAGAATTCCCGTACCCCCTCAAAAAAATCAGAAAAATTTCTTTACAATTTACAAAAATGAAAATGATTGAAGTTCGAGACCATACTCTATATTTCTATAGTAGGATATTGTCCTAACAAATAATCTATAGAGTTTTTGTTTTCAAATTTATTATTTGAACCTTTCAGGAATGTGTTGATAGATCTATTTCGGGAATTTTCTAGGTTCCCATCATCAGAACACGTTTTGAAAGAGGTAACAATCCCATGCGAATTATCAAACATTCATAGTTTCCTCACTAAATGAGAACTAATTTATATATGAGCTCGAAGTTAAAGATTTTCACCATTGATCAAAAAACAAATTGATGGACAAGATTCTTCAAGTTGAAGATCATTTGTTTTTTGTTAAACAAAAACCATGCAATATTTATTTATTAATTAAAAAATTTCTTCATCCGCTTATTAAATGCAGACTTTATTTACTAACAGGTCCTTACATGTTTCATTTCGCGTCACCGAAAATTTTAAGAGGACCAATGTAGATTTACCCAAATTATAATTTTTGAAGGAAAAAGATCAACGCTTTACCCGAATTGTTTTATTTATTTTATTTCTCTAGTCTAACTTATTAATCGATTTAACTTTGTGTAAAAAAAATATCTCAGGGGTATAGAATATTTTATGCAAAATATTAAAAATCATGATTTTTTGACCCCCTTTGAGTCTCAAATTGAAATATTTATATGTTGTAGATCACACTTTGATTTATTTAAGACATTAATTTAAGAAAATTTGGACTATGGGTTATTTGATATATTCGCAATTTTTATGGGTTTTTGAGACATTCGAAATTTTTCAAATTTGAATATCCTTTTTGCGAAAAAAAGAAATAAATTTATGCAATACTATTTAAAGAAGAGGAGTTAAATTTTTAAAACAAAACCAAATTTGTAATTTTCTGTTGAAGCGTTCAACAGTTATGATTATTTAACCTCTCTACTGCGTAAGACTTATATATACGTTTTATCAAAACTCTTTTCTGTTGCGTAAGACGTATATATACGTCCACTCTGCATGTATTTTTTAATTTCGACGCAACAGCCGAAGGTTTTTTTTTATTTTGACTACGCAGTTAAGTGGCATTTCTTACCCAATTATTGAAAAACGTCAAACTTCAGCAGCGATTTAACGCGAAATTTAACGAAAAAGAAAAAATACTCGTATGTAAACTTAATATTAACTTGGAGCATGTATATGAACATTTTTCAAAATTTTTATATTTATGGAACTGACTAAATTTTGCAATAACTTCTATATTTTTAAGTCAGATCATAGCGGCTTATAGATTTATGTCAACGATTAAAAGAATGTTCTTTTTGGAAAATTTCAGAATAATTGAAGCAACAGCTTCACAGTTATTAAAGTTCCAAGCTCTCGAAACGGCTTTTGAGTCAGACCCAAAATTTTTCATTCTAAAATGTATATTATTTTCAGCTTACAACTTAGGAATCCAAATCGCGTAATATGAACTCACTACACTTGAATTAATTTACACTATATGTACTCCCAGCAAAAAAATTTCCAAAAAGCTAAGCGGGTTTGTAATCAAGCATTTTGGGCAGAACGCATTCCTTACTAGATTACCTACTCGATTCTTTTAACAGGGCGTGAGACTAAAATAATTGATTCTTTAGAATTGATTATTTTTTTTACCGAAGAACCATTTACTTTATATTTTTAAGAACTACATACATTTTTTAATAAAGAAATAGTTCCATTGTAAAACTACAAAGTACTTACACAAAAAAAAATAAATAAATAGTTCCCTAGAAAAAATAAGAAGTACTTACATTTAAAAAAAGGAAGTAGTTCCATAAGTAAATTCATCTTTTACTCACACGTGATTCTCCTAGGTCACTCAAATATAACGATCAAAACTCATACGGAAATAAAATCCTAAAAAGTGAAACATCGAATTGTTATGATAACATGGGTTTGTCATAATTTTGGAGCTATAAACCACGAAAATATAAATTTTTCAAAAAAAAAGAACAATTCAAAATTGAAAAACAAAAATATGACTCACGCACAATCACCCTCGAAAATTTTTTTTACACTCACTCACGATAACGTCAGTAATTTCAACTTCCACTCACAATTTTCTGCTCACGTGCGCTTCCCTAATTTTTTTTTTTTCGTTAGACCAACACTCAGGGGATGCCCCCTATAATGCAATGCATTGTGTTGATATCAGGAAATTCGGTTATGGGGAGGAGGAAAAGGGAGTAGTGTTTGTGAATATTTGATTTGAATTTCGCTACATTGTAAGTAACAGGGAAGACCTCCGCGGGAAGTTTATTCCACATACGGCTAGTACGGCTGATGAACGAATTTTCCCTGTAATGCGTTGTGCGGTTCACTGGACAATCGACTACAAACGGATGAGCTCTGCTAGATAAGCGAGTGTTTCGAATGAAAATACGGGCCCTGGGGATAAGTTCACTTATCTCAGCAGAACAATTTCCATGGTAATATCTATAGAACAATGTTACACAACCCACATTCCGACGATGCTCCAATGAGTCAATAGAGCTAGATACCCTCTCGTCATTGATGAGCGCCGACGCCCTCCTTTGGACACGGTCCAGAAGCTCCAAAATAGACTTTGAAGCCCCTGCCCATATATGGGAGTTGTATTCCATTTTCGGTCGGATATAGGTGGTATAAATATTAAGTAAATCGGAAGGAGTGAAGTACTTCTTACACCGTCGCAGGAAACCGAGACACTTGAATGCATCTTTCGACACCTGGAAAACGTGCTTATTCCAACGGACATCAGACTGAATACTCATGCCCAGAACATCAAGAGTATCCGATTTTTCAATATTAATACCACCCAATTGAACAGGTGACAGCGTCAAATCCACGGACCTATGGGTTAACATACAACATTGTTAATAAAATTTAAACACAGTTTAATAAAATTTAGGCAACATGCAATTTCTGTTTTTAGTATTATTTTCCTGCAAATAAAAATTTGTTTGAAAAAATATATAAGATAAATTCTTTAAAATTGTATAACTTCTTTTTTCAAAATGAGGAACTACTTTCAATGACGTCCTTTTATTAAGAAAAACTATATGATTACTTCTTGAGTACAAAAAGTTATACATATAAGTTAGTAACATTGTTATTTTCTTTTAAGTAAATAATTACTTTGTTATTGAGTTCATGCTTTCTGGTTTAAATTTAAAGAATTGATTACAATTGATTTGATTACAATACTACTTGCTTTTTTGATGGAACGTTGGAATGTGTTTGGTATTGCAGTTACTAAATTTTGCAATGAGATATGTAAGCAAGTGTGGGCATCACCTTCTTTGTAAAATGTGTAATTTTTTCCTGGGCTGATGGTGTGCCACAAATGTGTAAAAAGTTATATGGTGTAAATGTTTTGAAACCAAATTTTTAAAATTTTACTTTTTTCAGTTTTTGAGCCAGCAAATACGCGGCTCAAAAACTTGACGTATCGATTACTAAGAAACTGAAAACAAAACACCATAAAATTGTGCTCAGTTTGGTGTGTGTAGCGATAATTTTCCATAAAGACAAACGGAGTAAAAGCTCCAGAAAAGTGGAAAAAATAAACGTGATTTTAAAAAAAAAAAAAAAAGGAATTTTGGCGAGTCACAACCATAGTTTTATTGCCAGGTGGCCTGAATATGGTGTGATTAATATTTTACCATATAACCAGTTTCTCTAGTCAATGATGTAAATATTAAAACCACGATTTTTTCAAAACTACAAATGTGAAAAAATAATTTGTCAGATTTGGATTCAGCTTACATAGGTCAAATAAAATAGATGTGTTTCAATGCGAGGTTTTTTGACCGTTGAGTAGTGTAATCAATTTCAATTTTATAAAAAACTATATCATACAATAGTACTCATGGAAATATGACAAAAAAAATTAAATATCTTGTTTGTTTGTTGTTATTGTTACTAGAGTTTTCTATTAATATCATTTACGTGCCATATTTTGCATCCGGTTTCAAATGGACATATTTGGGAATACACACACAAACAGAAAACCATACCGGTAGTACCATTTCAATTCCAATACCCATTCAATCATTCATTCATCTATCCATCTAATTCATTCCCAGTGTAGAAAAGTACGTATAAGTACATATTTGGTAATGGCAAGTACTTACAATTGTCATTACAAATCTCATTACTTTTATATGGGGATGTCGCCAAAAATTAAAATCATTACTAAACAACTTACAAAAATTAGAAAAATATGTGGTTACCTATATGCTTAACAGTATGGAGAGATGTGTCATAGATTAACGTGGGTACCCGACGCGATGGCCTAACCCCACCTGGTAAATACAATGCGTCGACCAACGCACCCATGAGTGCCAATTCGTGATTATGCATTTGGGCATGATCTCCCCCTTGGTTGTGAGCGGAGCCCATTTAAAACTCCTACTGATATATGGGTCACGGCACCCGGTTGCAATGCAACTCCACTTCAAGCTCACGCTCTACCCGCGAGTATGCCCAAAAGTAATAAATCGAAAATAAATTTAATAAAAAAAATTTTTTATTTAAAATAATATGTGCCCACTCGAGATTTGAACCCGGGCTTACAGGTTGTCAGTCAATCGCTCTACTATCTAAGCTAGCTCGGCATGTTCTACTTGACAGATAAAACATAAGTGACTTGCTTGCACAAAATGGCATTACTTTCCAGCATACAAAAAATCAAAAATAAGTAGTTATATATGTACTTACTGGAAGTGAAAATATAATGAGTCTAAAAATGCATTTACAAAAAATTAAATTAAATCAAGTACTAACGGGTAACGCACTATTTTTTGTATTGAAATAAAGGGAAAATTAAATACTTATTAGTATGTCTTTATTACTTATTTGGGATAAAGTAATGAAGAGAGAAAGCTGGTGTCATTACTGGTAGTGAAAAAAGTAATGACACTTTATTGTCATTTCTACACTGGGCTGGGCTATAGCTGATTCTCTAAGTATAATAATTCAATGAAATTTTTCGTTTAGCGCTACAAAATTGATTTTGAATTCATTTTGATTTATGCAATACATTGCACCATACTGTGATGGTTTATGGAACTATACTGAAGCAGTTTTTCGACTTTTTTTTAGTTCTCATCAACAACAATAACATTGGCATTGCCAACGACATAAAACGTCCAACACCAACCAAACAACGCTAATGCCAACAAAAATGACAACAACAAGAACAACAATAATATCAATTGCTGCTCATCGATTTCTAATCAGCATCAGGCGCTACATAATGCGCGCTTATATTGAAATTGCGCAATCAAACGAAAAGTAATACGACTAAGCTAACAAGCAGATCTTTAAAATAATTAATTCGTGAAAAACACGATTGCAGAAAAACATGGGAAACGAAATGGAACGTACCGAATTGCAGCACTAAACACAGATACTACATGATTTTACATAGATATCAAGAACATTGGAACATTGTTCCGAATCAATACAATATGAAATGGAACGGCGAACCAGTGGAATTTGTAACACTAGACTTAAAACAATAAACATAGGGAACAAACTGAAATTGTAAAATGATAGAGTGGAATTGAACAAGTGGAATTTGTAAGACTAGACTTGGAAAACGAAAAGGAATAGTACAAGTGAAATTAAAACACTTAACATAGGGAAAGAACTGAAATTGCAAGATGATCGTGTGGAATTGAAGCAGTTATAAAATACGATTTTTTTTAATAATGTCATGAATATAATAGAATGGAACATTGCTCCGAAACGGAACGATACACAGAAAATCGTGTTTCATTTAATATATTTGTTGATTCAAATTAAACTTTAATTGAATTCGGTAGTATTAAGAAAGTTGTAGTAACAATTAAAATAATTTGTAAATTGATTTAGTTTTAATTAAGATTTTAATCGTATATAAGGTGGCGCAAAAATAACCCTCCGATGTTTTTTTTTTTATTATGTATTTATTATGTATAGCATTTTCTGATAGGAGGATTACTTTTGCGCCACCTTATATATTAAACATTTTGTTGAATATTTTTTTTTTAATTTTCAACAAAGTTTTGGATACGAAATTAAATGGAACTAGAATCAACTGGATCATTCTTCTATTAAAATTTCGATATCCCAGTATAGTAATATCAGTGTAATATCATTCCCAGATAACACTAGTTTACATACAAAATGCGACAAATACGCGACAATTTTTTATTATGTATTTTGCCAGGTGCGTATCCAGTGGGAGGGAAAATGACACATTTTCTCCAAGATATTTTTTTAAATACAAATATATAAATCAGAACAAAAAATTAAGTAAAAAAAATGCTCTAATTTCCCTCTACAAAAAATTTTTCTGGATCCGCTCCTGATTTAGCCTTCATAAAACCGAAAATCTCATTAAATATTTTTTTATGGTGTAGTTTTTGAAATATTTTTAATTTAAATTTTTGAATAAGTTGACTATTTTGACGACATAGAGAAAACAGATTTTTTGTGACAAGCAACAGCAACAGAATTATTTGGTATCAATTAAATTTCAATGGTCCAATCAGAATTCTGTCTTATTGACCGATTTTATGACGTCAAAAAAAAAAATTTCTATACCTTCAATCGAAACATTCAGTTGGCAAAAAATTCGGTAGTCACAATAAATTTGTTTTCTGTGTGTATATCTCGATTTAGTAACAGGATACTATTTTTAGTCAAATGGCAAAACAGTTATCAATGCGCACCATATCGTTTTGAACACTGGGTCGAAATTACGCTGAAAAAGCAGTTATACAGTGACACCTTGAGATTCATTGTGGTTTCAAATTTAATAAAAAAGTAAATAATTCGTTTGACACGAAACCCTGACTGCACTATTTCTCTCATTTCAATATTTTTAAAATATTTAAAATATTCTCCAATTTCAAATTTTAAAAAATTTTCTTTAACTAAATCGAAAAATTGTGATTTGAACTTTATGGACTTGTTGAATACATTTACGAGAATCAAGTTAAAAAATTTTAAAAAAAAAAGCTCCCGCTACACTTTTGTAGGGCAGCGATTTGATTTTTGCAGATTTCGAGAAAATCCTCTTTATCCGTTAAAACAATATTCTTAAGTAAATTAACCCTTAGATGCTCATGCTGTCAAAATGGCCCATAGTTGAAAATTATTATTATAACACGGTATATTTTTTATAAAGAACTTTCAACTGAGGGTAATTTTGACAACAGGTACATTTACGGGTTAATTTATTGGCTTTGGTCAGATATGTAAAATAAAAAAGAGTTAACATATTTTTCATTCAAATGTACATAAAATTCCGCAGTATCTTCTTTAATCTCAATGCGGGACGGCACGTGTTAACGTTGTTTAATTTGTCCAACATTCTTAGCACAGCAGCTCCACACATTGTGTCATAATATTTAAGGAGAACAACTTCGATAATGCATCTAAAATTGCATTTGAATCAAAAATGCATTTATTTTTGATGTATTTAATTAATTGCATAAATGTGATAGAAGACAAATGTGGCAATCGCCTGCTTTCTGAATCAGAGGAATCCGATAATAACTTTCGAATATATGGCCCTTCTAAGTTTTATATTTTTGGGGTTTTTTTTTATTTTTTTTTAATTCAAACAGTGAAAAAATTTTGAATCTGTGAAAGTTTTAAAAACTGAATATGGAGATGTGTTGCAGGTATCATAAAGGAAATCGAAAGACAAGAGTTAAAAAAATGGCAATTTGTTTGTGATCTCTCAAAGAATGGATGATATATAAAAAGCCCGATTGCAAACGAGTCTCAGCTAACGAGTTTCAGCTAAATTCAGGGGTACCGCAAGGTTCTGTTCTTTCTCCTACCCTTTTTCTTATTTTTATTAATGACCTTCTTGGTCAGACCTTTAATCCTATCTACTCTTTTGCAGATGACAGCAACATTTGTCATTCATTTTCATTCGATCACAGGCCAAGCTCTTTGGAGTTAGAGAGCATACGGCAGAACATGAATGACACACTCAATCAAGACCTATCCACAATCTCTGAGTGGGGTCGCGCGAATAAGGTCGATTTTAATGCACGCAAGACCCAATGTTGTATGTTAACCCACAGACGGGCTGTGGAATTAACATTGTCATCTGTAGCTATGGATGGTATATGTATCGAGGAATCGGATACTCTTGATGTTCTGGGCATGAAAATACAGTGTGATGTCCGCTGGAATAAGCACGTATTTCAAGTGTCGAAAGAAGCATTCAAGTGCCTTGGTTTTCTGAAACGGTGCAAGACTTAATTCACTCCATCCGATCTCCTTACTATTTATACCAGCTATATCCGGCCGAAAATGGAATACAACTTCCATATATGGGCAGGGGCTTCAGTGTCTATTCTGAAGCTTCTGGACCGTGTTCAGGGGAGTGCGGTGAAGCTTATCAATGACAGTAGTGTATCCAACTCTATTGATTCATTGGAGCATCGTCGGAATGTGGGTTGTGTGACACTTTTCTATCGATATTACCATGGGAGGTGCTCATCTGAGATAAGTGAACTAATTCCTCGAGCCCGAGTTTTTATTCGTACTACTCGCTTATCTAGTAGAGCACATCCGTTTGTAGTTGATTGTCCTGTGTTTCGCACAACGCATTACAGAGAAAATTCGTTTTTTAGTCGAACAATTCGTATGTGGAACAAACTTCCCGCAGAAGTCTTCCCTGTAACTTACAATTTAGAAAAATTTCAAATATCCACAAGCACTACTCCCTCTTTCCTCCTTCCCATACCCTATTTTCCTGATCAATACAATGCACTGCATGAGTAGGGGGCATCCCCTGAGTATTGGTTAAATTATTGCCACATGAAAATTTTAAAAAGTGCTCTAAAATTGGTATTTTTTTTTTTTAGAAAAATTCTCGCCTTTCAAATGTCTTTGAAAAAAGTTTACTAATTTGAAATGAGTTTTATAAGAGAAACGATATGAAATTTGAAAAAAATCTTTTTATTTTCGAAAGCAACAACGTGATAAAGTTAGAAATTCAAGCTACAAAAACTAAAAAAAAATATAGATCTAGGAATGTGCCTATGTTAACGCAAAGTATGGAAAAAAAACAACTTTTTTGGACAGGGAATGTGTAACACATTGTTTTTTAATAGATGTCGTTCCAAATGGGAGCGATATGAAATGTAACGGTAAACGAGTAAAATTTATGCATTAAACATATGAAATGAAATGGAAATATTGAAATTAAATTCAAGGCAAATAAAACAAAATAAAAAGGAACGAATGGAATTTAAACACACAAATTAAAATGTTATAAATGCAATTAAACATTGTTCCAAATCAGGACGACATAAAATTGGACGAGAAAGTAATGGAATTAAAAACCAAAACACTACAAAAGAAATGGAATGGATCGGGAAACGGGTGGAATTGAGTAAGAAATAAAATGGAATGAGTGGTATTGAAGATCTAAACACAAAAGTTATAATACATAATTTTTTTTATAGATGTTATGAAATGCATGAAATGGAACATTGCTCCAAATCGGGATGATATAAAACGGAACGAGTTTAATAAAACACTTCATATGGAAAACGAAGTAGAATGGATCAATTAACGAGTGGAATTGAAATACTAATCAAGGATAGCAACATAAAATTGAACGATGAGCGAGTCGAATTGAAGCACTTAACACAGAAATTGTAAGAGAAGATTATTTTATAGAATAATGCAATGAATGCAACATTGTTTCAAATCACAGCGAAATCTCATGAAACATGAAACGAGTGCAATTTTAATTCACGAGTGGAAAATAAAATGGAACAAGTTTAATTGAAACACTATGTAAGGAGAACGAAGTTAAATGGAAGAAGTGATATTTGTACAGACGTCATGAAATGAAGTCATGAATCACTGGTCTAAATCGAATCGATATGAAATGAAACGGGGAACGAGAGAAACTGAAAGACTTAACATGGGAAACGAAATGAGGTAGAACAAGTTTAATTGAAATACTATATAAAATGCAACAAGGACACAGCGGAATTGAAGCACTGAACACAGTGAAAGGACATATATAGTGACGCATCAACCGATGCCAATCTTATTTTGTCTTTATTTTTGTTTTTCTTGTAGTGTAAGAACACTTATTTTTTTATCTCTAGTATTCAAACATACACGCAAAAATCATAATTTTGCATTTAGCCAGCCAATAATTTCATATGTGTGCCGGCTCTTAGATACGAGGCGGACATGTCTCAAAGTAGAAAAGACCGGGTCCTGATCGTATTTTCTTTATATTAAAGGGGTCAGTCACTTAAACATCGTGTTGTCATTAGTTGTGAACGGCATAAACAAAAATCGGTAAAACCAAATTTAATTAATGTAGTTATTTTTATATAATTTTATATAATTGTCCTTTTTAGTGTGTAGGGAATTTTGGAAATTTTAATTCATATTTGAATCTAAAGTTTTATTGTAATTTTCAAAAGACCTACAGTTCAACGTGGTATAGCACTGCCCTTCAACTATATTTTGTTGTGTAGCGTAAGATTTTTTTTTGTTTTTAGACGGTAAAGCGTTTGCCTTGTGATCGAATAATGACAAATAGAAAAATTTTCTTAAAGTCTTAAGTTTTTTTTTAAATGTTAATTGAAAATCCATTTTTAGACACACTACTTAACTCATCAAAAGGTGTTAAAAATATGTAAATTTATGACATCGCCAAAAAAAGGTTCCACCATTGGGCCCTATATGTAAATAAATTATTTGCAAACATTTTTAACAATGAATTCCTTTAAAGTTTTTATAAACCTGCTAAGCCATTCATTCAACCATACTGTTGATGGGTTTGGTTCAATCGCTCGCTTTTCCAGGATTTTCCATAAACTAAATTGAAAAGTTGTTGTCGTTTTATTTTCAACACAAAAATTATTAAAATGAAAAGCAAAACATCTGTATAAGAGCTACAACTAACATTACTCTTTAAAAACCTACCAGCTCCGCGACCCACAACCATCAGTTTCTATACCCGCTTGCTTCACTTTTAATCAACCATTTTTACGTTCCAGTTTAAAGCAAACAGATGTTTGTCTCCAAAATGAAAACAGCGCATAAACCATCTAATACACACACACACACTCTCACATAAATTTATAAATTTATGCTTTGAGGTAACTCAAACCAAAAAGGTAGTTTTTCACATAGTACCCTTCTTTTCACCTTTTTCATTCATTTATTCCCCATTTCATTTAGATTTCATTTAAAAAATATGTTTTAATTTGAAAACATGGCAATGGCCAAAAATTCGTAGTTGTTGGATTTCAATTTGAGTTATATTCTTCTCGTTTGTGTTGTTTCACTCAAAAAAGTTTCACAGTTATCGCATGACAGAAATCTGTAGTCATTGTTTTTAATGACAATTACAGTTGTTTTTCTATGAAATAATAAAAAACAACTGTTGATAGTTATTTAAAAAAAAAATAACTTCAGAAAACTATTGTATTTTTGTAACAGTTGTTTGAAGCGTTTATTTTAGTATTTTAATAAACAACTACCAAACCAGTAATTTTGCAGTTAACAGTTAAATTTTGATAGTTACCCTGCAGGGAATGTGAGTAGTAAAACTGTAGTGTTGTACTAGTGACATTGTCAACAGTACTACTGACCAGCTATGCCCCAGCCAATGTAATCTACTATTGACATCTAACACAGGCTTGTCATTGAAAATCCACCAGTAGACCTTATCACTACTGACGTGGTAGTTCTTTTAGGACCACATGGAGACATTTGAACCACAGATTCACTAGTGCATTTTAGTAACTCTGGTCTACATATTTGGCGCTTCTCAGGCGATCCTGGAGCTAGAGTTTTACAGAGGTTAAGGCGATACACTTAAACACATATATTTTTTGTCTGAAGGAAATTTTTTATTAAGAAAAGCTTAAATTACATAGTTTTTAAATAGAACCTTATACAACTAAACGTCAATTTTGGACATGTAAAATGTTCAATTTATAAAAACAAACTTATTTTCACTGCGAGCACGTGTTTAATCAACAAAAGAATATGACGCAATAATATGCAAGAAGAGATAAACTGTGCTCACCCAGCATACCATATGCGCTCTAAATGAGCTCATAAAGACTCTTTTGTTGGAACGCTGACGCTCATAATGAGTTCATAAAAGAATCATAAACAGTCATAAAACGCTCATATTTGAGTGACTTTTTCCACTAAACTGGTCACTCATGAAAGAGCTCTAAATTTTATGCATAAAAGAGTATTTTCCCAGCTTACCACATGCGCTCTAAATGGGCTCATAAAGACTCTTTTGTCGGAGCGCTGACGCTCATAATGAGTTCATAAAATAATCATAAACAGTCATAAAACGCTCATTTTTGAGTGGCTTTTTCCACTAAACTGGTCACTCATGAAAGAGCTCTAAATTTTATGCGTTCACTTATTATTAATTTGCTTTCTTTTAAGCTTGCTCTTTTCATTATATTAATTATGTATTATTTTTGTATTTATTATAAAAATAACTCACAATTTTGTCTTTACGCTTCCAAAAATATTCACTAATGAATCAATTTGTGTAACTTCTTTCTTCTGCTTAGCTGGAATTTACCGTTATCTGTCAGCGTGCAGAAATTACTCATAAAAAGCACATAAAATCTATCGTTTATGAGCTCAGAAATATGCGCGCAGAAACCACGCATAAAAAACTCATAAAATTTACCGTTTATGAGCTCAGAAATTTACACGCAAGAAACACTCATAGAAAGTCATAAAATCGATCGTTTATGAGCCCAGAAATATGCACGCAGGAAACACTCACAGAAGCTCATAAAATCGCTCATATATGAGCTCATATATAAGAGCGCTCCGATAATGGTATGCTGGGCAGTTAAAAAAATATGTACCTATTGAAAGAGCAAAATAATAAAAAAAACAAACTGTCGACGACTTCGTTGACAGTGTCACCAGAAATATACTAGATCTGTTGTCTGTAGCTAGTTTCTACTCGTGCGTAAAAGGAAAGTTGTCGACTTTTTCACTAGTGCAGTTGTCGCTAGAGAAAAGAGTGTTGACAAAGGGACACTTGACCCCAGGCTGACTGCAGGGTATTTATCACTGGAAGACTATGTTGAGTGTTTTTAAATTCTCATTAAGTTTATATTTGTTACTATTGATATGTTTAGATCTTTTCTAATAAACACTTTAAAAAATGTTTGTAAATTTACTACTATCAAATGGGTAAAGGTTTGTGTAATATAACGCATAGTCAGTAAATATAAACAGTTAATGTGTAAATTTAGTTTATACACACTTTTATGTGTACATACAATGAGTAAGAGGCATTAAGTGTTTATATTTTAGCATTTTGTGCCTAAAATTAGTCTTTTGCCGATTAATTTAAATTTTACCAGTTATATTCCTTTGCATTTACAAATTAAAAATTAAAACAAAAAATAAAATAAATAAAACAGACACATTATTTGATTGCATCATAGAACTTAGTAATAAGATTTTTATTTGTGGAATTTTTTTGATCTTCAGTCGAAACAATCAAGATTAACTTGAAATATGAGAGTAATATTTGTATTAGTACCAATATTCTATCTTTATCTGCTCATAGGCTAATGGAATTAGTGGTTACCAATGGCAACAGAATTTCAGACTTAACATTTTAAGAATGTGGCAGTGTAGCAACAGCTATTTAGGACACTAATGCATCATACAATGGCTATATTAAACAAACATTGAGTGATGTTTAATGGTAAAGGATGTGCCGATGGGTTACACAATGAGTAATTGCAGTAATGAACAAAAAAATTGTGGCTTTATAAAATTAAAGCCCCTAAATTAGTTAAAAATTTTTTAGAACCAGAGGCATTTTCTATGAAAAATTATAATAAATCAAAGGATTTTCTATAGGAAGAAACGCTAAGAATCGGAATCACTTTCATATAAAATGAAGTCCCTTAACGCTTTGTTATTTGCTTAATATCAAAATCGTAGTCCTAATCTGGCATATTTTCTTTAGAAGCTACTTTTACGTATGTAGAAAGATTCCTAAATCCATTTTATATAATAAATCATTATAAATAAATTATATATAAGCTTATTTTTTTTAAATAAAGAAAAACATACAAAATAAACATTAACACTATTATTTTTAATATAGCGGTGGTATAATTACACATCTTTATGTATTTTTACGTATATAAAAAGGCATTTTCAGATATTATATCGCGTTTTAAAATACGAAAAATATTTAAAAATATAACAAAAGTACTCGTACATAATATTCCATATCTTTTTAACGGCTTAAGCTACGAGAGCTCTTGATACCTTACTTTAAACCTGTTTAAATTATGGTTTTACTTGGAGACACAAATTATTCACTTATAAACGAAAAACTGCATTGTGCATCAAAAACCACAGTTCAGAAAGCTGGATTTCAAAAAACTGTTTTTAAGTTTTTTCAGAAATATATGTTAATTATAAATTATTTCCCTATGCCGTGTCCAAATCCATTTGTGAAGACCTTACGGTATCCTCAGTTATGAATAAAATTGTGACAAAATTTAACTATAAACATCTAGGAGTACCATATAGGGATTTGGTAACGATAGAGAAGAATAATTTATAATTAACATATCAATTTTTTTAAAAATTTTATAAAACGAGTATCTTAAAAAACAGCAGTTTGAACCACAGATTTTGAAAAAAAGCATTTTACCATCAATAAAAGATTTATGAATGACTGTTGTAGTTTAAACTCTTAAAAAGACATGGGCACTTATGTGCAACTACTTTTGCAAAACTTTTATTTTCATTTTTTTCAATAATTTATTTTGCTCTACATATTGATTTGGCAACGGCATAGAAGAATAAATTATAATTAACATAAAAAGGGTCCGCCAAATAACTTTTTTTTTGAACTCCTGAACCAATTGGACTTTGTATGGCGTCATACCAAGGTCTTTATGCAAAATTCGTCTCAATGATGTCTCCGAAATGTTTAATTGTTGAGAACGACGGTGAATTGATGTTGATGGCGCTTCACGCACACTTTCTGCCACAGCAGCAATATTCTCGGGTGTACGCACTGTTTTTGGCTTTCCACGCTTTGGTTTTTCGATGAGGATGCCAGTTTCTTTCACTTTTTTCACAAGATAACGAACATACGGACCATTTTTTTTTCCAAAATCCGCGGTTTAAAACGCTGTTAAAAAAAATGGGTTTTTAAAATTTTCCAAAAAATAAAGGGTCCGCCATCTACCGTTTTTTTTTTCAACTAGTGCTTATTTCGTGAATGGTAACACTTAGCTCATGTCTGATTTGACAGATAATTAGTTTTATCCTTCCGCTGAACGACTATGGTTGTGTATACGCTTGAACAACGCTGGGAAATATTGCGACATTACTTTGAAAATCATGGTAATGTTGCAGAATGTGTTCGAAAATTGCCATTTTTCTTCGAAAATGAGCAAGGAGTGGCCGTTACAGTCAATGGCGATCGTTATCGGGCCATGTTGAACGAATTTTTGTTCACAAAAATTAAAGAGGAGGATATTGGCAACATTTGGTTTCAACAGGACGGCGAAGCTATGTCATTTGGCCACCTCGGAGCTGCGATTTGACACCGTTTGACTATTATTTGTGGGGTGCCGTCAAAGATAAGTGTTACACCAACAAGCCAGAGACAATTGACGCTTTAAAGGACAATATTCGTGAAGCCATTGGTGAAATACAGCTGCATGGCCAGCCAAGGCAGCCATTTGAATTAAATTATTTTCCATTATTAACCGGAAGGATTGTACTTTCAAATAAAAAAAGAAATTTGAGAAAATATTCAGTAGTTTTTTTTTTATAGCATTTTCAAAAAAAAAAAAAGTTATATGGCAGACAATTTATTTCACAGAGATGTTCTGCAAAAAATTAAAATTTGTTGAGTAGTGTAATTAGAAAATGTCATTGTATCTCCAATGCATAAAAGCGTCATAACTGGAGTACCGTTTGGAATTTTGACTTAGCAATTTATGTATTGAAATTGATAGAAACAAATTTTGTTTTGATTAAAAACGAGAAAATTACTATTTAAAACAGTGGCTTTTACCAAATTTTACAGTTGTCTAAAAATGTTTGTAGTAGAAAAAAAATCTCAGTTATTTCCACTACATTGTAAGTTATTTTAACTGTTTTTCAATCGTTTAATATAACTACACATTTAGTTATTTTTACGTTAATTACCTTTGTTGCATTTTTTAACTGAATTTGCAGTTGTTTTAACTATCGTTTTCAGTAGATTCTACTGTCAAACTATTTTGAGTGTTGTTTTGTTGTGTTGTTGATGAAAATGCTGTTGTTGATGGTGTTCGAGTTGTTGTTGTTGTTGGTATTCTGTTGCTGTCAGTCACTGAGTCAGTAAGTCATTTAGTCACCAGGTGTCAGCGAACATTTAATCCCTACCACAGCATTAGAGTAAGCTTCATTTACGACAACATAAGTTCACTTATTCATTCATTCGTTTTGTTCGTTCTTTGAGTCTCTTCTTTTATTGTTGTTAGCACTGGTGTTTTGTCCTGGTGTTTTTTTTTTTTTGGTCCTGGTTGTCATCTGTTATTTTATGATATGCTTTTCTATGTGTATGTATTTGTTTGTCATTTGCATGGGTGGTGGTGTGTCTTATCAAGTTGTCGCTGTATTAGTTAGTTTAAGTATTTGTTTGTTTTGGTATTGTGAGGTGGTGTTGTTGTTGTTGTTGTTGTTGTTGTTGTTAATGTTCCGTTTTGTTTGTATTTCATAATTTTCCCAATCTAATTTACATATACATATATACCAAGTTAATTTATGTTATCAAAATGTTTAACCATTTTCACAAAATTTTCATTATCATATCAATAGTGACACAGTCAAGTTTTATTTTTGGGAGTTGTTCAATAAATCCTTAACTATTTGAAAATATTAAAACAAATAGACAAAACATGGAATTCTATGTAGAATAAGCATTTACCCTTGAAAATTATTTAATTTAAAATTTTTATCAATAGTAGTGTTCAGAAAGTAAAGTTCTCGAATAGAGAACTATACACTCACAAAAAAAGTTAGTAATGTCATGCAAAGTTTTAGTCAGGAGGGTGCTTGCAAAAAAATTGCTAATGTCAGCAAAATCTTTTCCTGTGAATCAGCAACAAAATTAGTAGATTCAGCAAAAGTTTTGCTAACATTTAGTTGATACAAAACTAAAAAATCATTGCTAAAAGTTAATAAAATTTTTGCTAAATATTAGTGATTCGTACTCAGCGACCCCCAAAACTTCCCAAGGAAATATTTGATACGAACCGATTAAACGGTATTGGATCCGCCATTTTGATTATATTTAAAAACAAATAATGTTTTCAAATAAATTTTTTTTTTTTTTTTGTCCCTAGGTTACGTAATTTTTGTGTAAGAAGTAGTCCTATATTTTTTAATTATTCGTTTTTCGGTTATAAAAATTGGAAAAAATTGGCTTAAAAAGGGTAGTGTGTGCAGTTTTTGTTTATTTAGCATTTTCCAACATGAATCATTTTCATTCAAATCGACATCCATGAGCATCGAAGGGTTAACTTGCTTTTTTATTTCTAATTGTTTTTGCTAGCAGAAGAATGAATAACCAATATCATTAATTACTTCATCATTTGATCAGATGTTTATTCTATTTCGATATAAAAACATCTTTAATATGTTTACTGTAGCAAATACAGTAGATACTGCTTTACTGCGCGAAGTAAAAACTAAATATTTTGCATAACTAAACGGTGCACAGTGTTACATTTTCAGAGAAGGCGGTCAAAAATATATAACTTCTGAAGGAGTCGACGTATTTCAATGCGTTTTTTTCTAAAGCCAAAGCCTTCAGCTTTAACCTTTATGCCATCCTGGGGCAGTTTTTTAAATATTTCTTTAACTATTTAAGAAAAACAAACAGAACTTTATGAATTTTTTATTTTGCATCAGAAAAACATAGTTTCAATAAAATGTTTGCTTTTTTGAAAATGCTGTTTAAAAACTCATTTTGGGTCGATAATGTTTTAAAATTTATTAAACCTAATTTTTGAAAACTAGTTTTAAGTATATTTTATGAAAATTAATTTCATTTTTAAAATTAATTATTTACTTAATTATTGCATAAAATTTATTTTGGGGTTTCTACTTTACTAAGAGGATTGAGAGAATTGACAAAACTTGACCTCTTGTACACTTTTTGTGTTAAAAGTAACGATCTAACGATTTTTTTTTTTTACAAAATTTACAAAATTGCATTCTAGCCTATATGATAAGCACGTGATTTGCCAAAGCGAGTATAAGAATACAGATCTTTTGTAATAGAATAAAGAGCGTAAATATGTGCTTTGGCAAAACGAGGGTTTGGCAGTTATGTGTGAACACTAGGGTGGTCCTTATTTTCCAACTTGCGATTTTTGGGGCTGCCCATCTCTTAAAATATTTGTTTGGGTACAAAAATTCACCAAGCAAAAAATTAGAGTTCTAGCATAATGGGAAGATGTCCCGCATCGCCCTTGAAAATCGGGCCCCTTGGAAAAATGGAAATAATTTAAAAAAAAAAATACAAATTTTTTTTCTTCCAAATTAAAAAAATATATAAAATAATTTTTGTGTTGGGTTTAATCATTACTACTCAGACAAAAAATATTACTTTCCCAGAAAATCGCTAACTTACCCTAACTTTGTGTCAAAAAAATTAATAAATATTTTGGGGTACCTCAAAGTGACTTTTTTGCATTTTTTGAAAATTTTATTCAACAAAAATCAAAAACCTGGTGTTTGCTGTTAAGTATTTTATTTAACACATCTCAAGTATTAAATAAGCCCAGTATTACGGATATCCGTTGGCAAAAATTTTTGTTAGAGCATTTTGATTCTAGCGGATTTCAACGTTTTTTTTTAAATTTGTATAGACTTTTTTTTTAACAAGATTTTTGTAATATTTCATCAATGTTATTGTGTATGCTATTTTATATAATTGTAATAACTTTATTATAAAGTATAATTTTTCGTGTTCATAGTTAACCTGTGTTTTCATGGGGTCACAATTGACCCTCGTATATTAAAGAGTCAAAAATCACAAAGATGACAAAATAAATTTTTGTTTATGTTTCTAATTGTAATTTATTTACATTTTAAAATTAATTATTTAGTATGATTCTTCTTCGAGCTTAAGATCTTTTGTTAAAACGATTATAAATTATTAATTTCCAATATTTCGTCTCCACATTGGGAGACTTCTTCAGGGAAATTTATTTTAATTTAATTTTTATCAATTTTAAAATTTTTTAAATAACAAATTTTAAAAAAAGGCGGGAAAATAAATTTTGAAATAAATAAATTTTGAAATAAATAAATTTTGAAATAAATAAATTTTGAAATAAATATTTATTTCAAAATTTATTTTCCCGCCTTTTTTTAAAATTTGTTATTTAAAAAATTTTAAAATTGATAAAAATTAAATTAAAATAAATTTCCCTGAAGAAGTCTCCCAATGTGGAGACGAAATATTGGAAATTAATAATTTATAATCGTTTTAACAAAAGATCTTAAGCTCGAAGAAGAATCATATATAATAAAAGAAGATCGAAGAAACTTAAACATATTAATTATTTAGTATAAATTCAGATTTTTGTATATTAAAATTAATTTTTTTGTACATATTCAGGAGTATTTTCGAAAAAACGTATTTTTAATTTAATAGTGTAAATTTTTTTCCCTCAAAATTATTATTATGGAAAAGTTTTAAGTTCTAATTGTTACTAAATTGACCTACTCGAAGACTAGAAACGGTTAACGAATTTTTTTTAGAATAAATATAAATTGAATTATTCCTTTCTTTATTTTATTTATAAATTTTGCCACAAAGCTGTACAGTCAAAATCTCGTTTTTATTTTTCGCCCATACAACGAAAGACCACCCTAGTGAACACAATATAGATATATAATTGGCCAAGGTCTGACAGTTTTGTGCACGAAATTTTGGTTTTTGATATTAACGCATATTGGTCGAAGCTGATTTTTTAAAATAGCAACTTTCGAAAGGAAATACCGCCTGAAACAAGATACAAAAAGATGGGAACATTATGGATAAAGTTTGTATTACCATGTGGCCAATATGGGTCATATGGGCTTATTCTGGCTAAAGAAATTTGTAGAATAAGAGATAACATAGCACTATATTCTAATTATTGACAAATAGCCAAATAGCCTAAATTATTAAAGGTCGGCCCATTAGTAATGGAGAGAATATATAGAAAACGCTTAATACTCCTGAGATGGCCTGCGTTGCCCTGAGTCTTATCCGGTATATAGACAGGGTGACTAAAAGATTATTTTTTAAAAGCGTAATTGCTAATCTTTACCTACACATACGTTTTGTTCTATTCGGTCTAGTAGTTAAGAAGTTGCATATTAACTATCACGTTTTCCAATTTAAATCATAGTGCTTCTATATTATTTTCTCAGTGTAGATTTAATATACATTTCTTCAAGTATTTTGCTTTTTGTGTATATAACATATAATCTAAATTATGTGATCTGTTTTCTCCTTTAACAAAAATGTGGGTTTTTTTATGAACAATAAATGTTTTTTGTATGGGTCAGTATTGACCCAGAGGGAGGAAAGTGTAAGTTTTTTTTTTTTGGATGATATAAAGGTTAAGGAGTTTAATAGCTTTAAAATTCAATATTTAAGCAATTATAAAACAATAAATAAATGGTTTATTCAAAAAATGCTTTTTGCGATAGAAAAACACAATATTAAATAATATTCTACAAATTATAATTTAGAATTCAGACTAACATGGCAACCCTGGTAACCATTTTATTGTAGACCCCTTTTTTAAGGGCAAAATCGGGTGCAATCGTGGAGCCTTGGGTGCTCATTTGAAAAAAAAAATAAATTTGGTTCACACACAAACAAATCTTTGGTCCCTAACGTAGCCGATTTTTTAAATTCTTGATTTGCATTAATATATTACGAGTTTAAGCTCAAAAATTAAAAAACACTCAAAAAAAAATATTTGATTTTTTGTTAAAAAAAAAAAAAAAAACTAGACAAAAATTTAAAAATGTCTCTACGTTAGTTACTTCATTTTTTAGTCCTATACAAAACAAAAAAAAACCTATTGAAAATCGGTCCACCCGAGGAAATATCAACAAAAGTTATAACTTTACAAAAACACAGAAAACAGGTGTTGTGGAACACCCTCTTCATAGTGAAAGCATAAAAAGTTGTGCCTTGATTGTTTGGCTCCATAGGTTCTAAGGTGCTTTCTTTCGAATGAGCTAATTTGTTTTAAAATCGGTTGCAAAAAAAAAATTGATTTTTGGCCGCCTTCTTTGAAAATATACCAGTGTGCAGTGCAAGTTTTAACTATTAGGCCGCTTTCGTCTTTACGGTGCAATACCCATTTAAAATTACTAACATTTCCTAAGTCCATGAAATAAAAATCCGAGCAATCTTTAAGGGGTTATGATTGCCTAACGGTGATGACCCTATCTAAAATTGATATAAAATTGAACGCAATTACATTATATGCAATAAAGCAAACACTACTGTGAATTGTGCTTTTAATTGTACCCTTAACTACTACGTGGAGAGGATGTAATGGATTTCTTCTAATGTTTGAAACAACACAATTTTTAGTATTACGATCAATTCAGAATAACTTGTTGAGCCGATTTAGCTATGTCGATGTTGGAACTAAAGTGCCAACCGAATTGAAAAGTGTATATTATTGACAACAACTTAAAAATTCAGTTAGTACAACGATATTTACATTAGATTTGTGAATATTTTGGGTGTTGCATCAAAAATTTAATTGAATTAACCGAGCTTCGTTATGAAAACTAAACTTAAGTTGTGCTAAATATCTGAAATTCGTAATAACCGAATTTGAGTCGTACTAACCGAATTTCAGTTAGCAAATAGCTAAATTTATCTCTCTGTGTGGAAAGTAAAATTCGAAGCCAAATTGAGAAACCACATGCTGACCTGGCCAGAAACTCACAAGTTTGCCGTATTAAAGTTTCAAGATCACAAAAAAAGCCTAAAAATTCTCTATCGATTTAAGGCGGCTTTATTTACACGATCTGTATAAAATGAATCAATGATCAAATCAACATTGGCTCAATTGCTCCCGGTTATAAATTTAATAAAAAGTTTGAAAAATTACGAAAATTTTATCGCTTCTTTAAAGTTTTATTTTTCAACCTTTGAAATAAAATAGTTAAATGAATCGAAAGAAAGTTTATCTTTGGACTCCTGACTAGTATGAACATCCAAAAGTCTTGTGAAGTTTCAACTAAAACGAAAAATTAACGACCAACGCTTAAGATTTGTCTCAAAAACTGTCAAAGGTCGTATCTGAATTGATCTTGAATGATTTCGCCAAACGACAGCGATTTTAAACGCTTTCTTGCGCGAAACCAATACAACTTTATTTGTGGATTCGATAGTGGTCATAAAAAATACGGGTCCAACATCGGCTTAGTTCCGTCTTTAAAATCGGTCTATGTTTTCATCAAGTCGCCATAAAAATCTGCATTTTTAAACGTCTGGTTATACCAAAACTTACTTTTACAATGTGGGTGGTTTTTTTTTTAGCGATATCTTCTTTTTATCTTCCAAGATATATATTCTAGATAATACTATAGAAATGTTGTCAATTTATTTTCCACACGAATGGCTTTTGTATCGCATTCGGGACATGTTTTCTACCAAATGGTGTATGTTCCGCAATACGAATACGATTGTTGCCGCAATAAAATGTTTCTTCCAGGCATTGCGATTAGGGAATCATATTCATATTGCGATCTTTGCTTTGTAAGCTGTACATGACGAATTTCAAAAATTTTCGACACCAAGTTAAAATATTTAAATATTTTTTTTTGGATGAAATGAATAACATTTTGTGAATACGTTAGCCGATGTTTAAGCGTGCTTAATACATTCGCGTAAATCATTTTGTCTTTAAAGGCGCAAAATTAAAAATATTAAAATTACAGTTTTTACTTGGATTTGATTAAAGCTGCATCAATTTGGAAAGCACGCATTTTGCCAATTAAATGATATTTAGATGGGTTTAGGGTTACTTTTTGGCAGAAATCATATTAAATACTTTTAAATTCGCAAAATTAAAATTTTTATACTAGGGTGCTGTTTGAGGTTATGAAAACTTTGTAAAATTTTAAGTCCTTAAAATTTGTTGATGGTTTTAAGATTTCATTATTATCCTCACTAAAATCTTCTATTTTATGTACGTTTTAGCGGAATTGATACTGCGTTTTAGGTATCACAAAACAAAACGTGTTTAGAAAAAACTGCTGACTTGCCCGCTAGATATGAAAAATATTAACTTTTTTTTGCACTTTATCAATTTAGTTCGCCGTAAAGATTCACTATATTTACCTTATTCTTAAGCCATGTTTTTTATAAAGAAAAATTCAAAAAGGTAAAATGGGGCACAATTTTTGAAAAGTTCATAAAATGTGCGCGCTTAAAATTTTTAAACTGCCTTCCTCACTCAAAGGTGCGGTTTTTTAAGAAAATCAGTTCACGCAATTCGTGAGGAAATTTCAAATATAATTGTGAATGTCAAGCGTAAAAAAGTAAATTTTCAAAAAATGTACTCCAATTCCTTATAAGTCTGTAATATTCGTATTCCGTTATTGGTGCACCTCAAACATACCTGCATTACTCAAACTGTATAAAATTACAACATTTTTTTAAATACTGTTCTCAATTCCATTAAACGGCACAAAAACCCTTTGAAAAAAACTTCAAAATTTTGAAAATGCGAAAAATTTGGTTTCACTTGTAAACCCCTACACCAAGTAGCGATATGGGAAACCCCGTTTTAGCGAAAGTATCTGCCAAATCTACACTGATAATAATCCATGCGGAAAAATACAAATAAATGTCAAAATAACCAAAAATTTTCTAAAAAATAACTAAAATTTTTGTCAATTTTACAAAATATTTTGTTGTTTTGTCATTTTTTTTCGTATTTTTAGCATGGATTATTATGAGTGTAGTGACTGCGTTTTGTATTTGTTTGGATCTGAAAGCCACAAACTAGGAGCAAGAAAATAAAATGAATGAAAAAACGCTTGCAAAATTTCAGTAATTTTTTTTATTTTTCTACTTTTAAATGTAAATTAATTCTTTTGGTGTAGACGTTTCAATGTGAAACTTTGCAAGTCGAAAGTTTTTAAGTATAGTCAACCTAAAACTGTCCATCGGCCTTCTCAATTCATAATACCTTGAGAAATACTAGGCATCTAATACCAGTTTCAACAGGCGTCGTCGAACATTCTTGACCAGCATGAATAGCGACGTCTATATAGCGATATTTGTCTGTCCATTGAAACTCGTTATTATCCGCCATTACAGAACCGGGATTGGTAGTATTTGGACAAATTGTTTGCTGATATTACCAGCAGTTTGCTATTGAAAATGAAAAAATGAAAATGCGTTAGCGGCTTCAAAAGTTATGAGTGAAAATGTAAAGGTAATTTTTTTCCTTAAAATTTTTTCCCCCAAATTGTTAATAAAAATGTTTTTGCTTTTTTTTAAATTCAGTTCTTTAAATTATGACATTATTGCATAAGTAATGATAAATTATTATTTAAAAAAACTTTAAAAAATATATCAATTGAAAAAAAATGCTAAATAAATATTTGTTCGCTAAATTTGTTGCCCTCAAAACATTTTGCCGGTGGAACACCTCCGGTGGACTTCCCGATCAGGGAAGTCTGGCGTGGATCCAATGTGCTGTTCGAGGGGTGGGCAGTATTCACGGACGGGTACGGGTGCCGGTGTTTATATTGCTGACACTGACGTGAAAAGATCATACAGACTCCCAGATGATTGCAGTGTCTTCCAAGCTGAGATCCTAGCGATCTGGAGGGCGACGGAAGTGATACTGGGTCACATCGTCGGGGGATCTAGGGTGACAATCTATGTCGACAGTCAGGCAGCGCTCAAAGCACTGACACACTATACGGTGCGCTCGCGCCTGGTCGCACGATGTAGGTGTGCTCTGAGGGAGCTCATGGAGGCATTCACAGTGAGCCTGTGTTGGGTACCCGGACACTGCAAGGTGGATGGCAATGAGTTGGCGGACAAACTTGCGAGGGAGGGTTCGAATCTGGACTTCGCAGTAAGGGACGGGGAGGTAAAGCCCCCACTATGTTACTACTTTGAGATTATACGGAAGGGATTCCGCAAAACCGTTAACCAATCATGGAGGGACAGAATGGATTGCAGGGTGTCTAGGGCGCTATGGCCCGCATTGGACGCAGGGGCAACCAAGGTTCTTTTGGGACTGGACAGGGATGGTCTCAGGACCCTTACGGGGTTCCTGACCGGTCATTGTTCTGTCAGGGCTTTCAGAAACAGATGGGACAGGGAAATACCGGATTTTTGCAGGTTGTGTGATGACGTTGAGGAACTGGAGACAGTTGAGCATATAATGTGCCACTGTCCTAGGTTGCAGGGCCTCAGACCGAAATGACTAGGAGATAGATTTCACGACGAACTTGGGTGTGTCGCTGGATGCAATCCAGTAGATTTGCTGAGATTTGTCAGGGAAATAGGACGGCTGTTTCTAGCAAGGGGACGATAGGAGCTGGTTTCTGGGGAGTATATATTCTTTCTATCTTTCTTTATATCTATCTTTCAATCTATCTTTCTGTCTATTTCTATTCTTTCTTACCATTTTTCTCTGAAGGAATTCACAATGGGCCGTATTGGTCTCCGAGTGGAGTTGTGCCATTTGGCACATAACCCTTCCTAACCTTACCTAACCTAACATTTTGCCGCCAAATATTTAAATTTTTTTTTTTTTTTTACCAAAACTTTTTCAAAAAAATAATGGATGTAAGGTATACAAAATTCGGCACAGCCAAATTGAATACTTCCACTTGTTTTTTGTTTTTTTTTCTTGTGTTTTTTTAAATTATATTTAAAAGCAATATTTATTTGTTCAGATCCTAAGAAGCTGGCTTACCAGTCAGTCGAACATCATATTTGAGTTGAATATATTAATTTTAATAAAAATATTTTTAACATCGAATAACACCACAATTTAAAATGATTTTAACATTACGAGTTCATTGTTTATTCTTATTATGTACAATAACTTTTGCAGTAAGTACAAAAACAAAAATTTATTAAATTTGTTTTAAGTAATTATTGATCATAATCTATTTATAGAGTACAGATGTGGAGGAAGTATATTTAAATTTTTTTACACATTTAGATAGTGTGAAAAAATCTGTTGAAATTCTTAAATTACGTATGGATTTATACGAAAAGTACTATAACCAATTTTTTAAAACTTTTGTATCGAAAATTTTAATAAATATTTTAAATTCTAGACTTACTTGTGCCAACGAAAAATTAAACGAAATGGATGAATTAAAAGAAACATCTCTCAAAACTAACAAACCGATATTTGATGCACGTATTGATACCCTATCCAATCAATGTCAAACTCAAGAATTACCTGCGAATTGCGCTGAGGCTACAAAATGTAACAAAAGAAGCGGTTACTATAATATTTCTGTGTCCCGCTATAGCAATCAAACATTTATGGCATTTTGTAATTTTAACTTTGAACAGGGCGATTGGTTATATATATTACGACGCATAGATGGTTCACAAAATTTTCTTCGTCCTTGGAAGGATTATGTTAATGGTTTTGGTCAGGTGGATAGAGAATATTGGATTGGTTTGGAAAATTTATATGCCTTAACAAATTATGATGGACCTCAGGAATTGTATGTGTATATTGAAAATTTTCAAGGTGAATCTCGTTATGCCAAATATACTCATTTCATTATTGGTAAGGCGGAAGAAAAATATGCCTTAAAATCGTTGGGTTTATACTCGGGAACAGCTGGTGATAGTTTGGAAGTATCAAGAGATGCCAATTTTAGTACATATGATTCTATTAATGATGCCAATTTGGCATCTTGTATTATGGGTCGTAAAAGTGGTTGGTGGTCTAAAAGTCCTACATGTTCTCAATCGTAAGTTTTTCGATATTTTTTTGAAACCTGCTTTTTTATTGTGTGTGTGTGTTTTTTTTTTTTTGTATGTTCTAGAAATCCTACTGGTTTGTATGCTCGTGGTAATTATTCAGTTAAACCAACTGGAGCTTTTCACTTTGGCTCATTCTGGAGTAGTTTTGGCGGTTATGCTTATTCACATAAACATATCGTGTTAATGATAAGAAGGCAAAGATTAGCTGTTGTATAAAAAGTACACAGAAAATATTATTTATAAAAAGAAATTGAATTATACAATTATTTAAGTACACTACAAAAAATAATCCGTATCCGTAATAAAGCAAAAAATTATAACGGTAAGAAACCCGTTATCGATATTTGTTTTGGTTGCCACCCCTTAATGCTAAACCGCTAATACCAATACCAATTCAAATTAAAAATCAAATTTTATAGAAAACTCACTTGAATTTATAACACACTCATCGAAAAAAACCTGTAAAAATCGCAGAAAAAGCTACAAAAAAATAGTTAAAAATGACATTGCAGTTAAAGAACACTGTTAAATTAGCTGATTTTTTTTTTGCTAAATATTAGTAACATATCAATAACAAAAATAAATCTGTTAAATTTAAAAAGATGAAGGTATATTTGAAGTAAATTTTAGTTAATTCAAAATAACAAATAAATCTGTTAAAATCAATAAAAAAAAGTGATATATATAAGTAGACAGAAAAAAAATTGTAAATAATTTGAAATTTTCAATGTTGATGAGAGAAAGAACACTGTTAAATTAGCTGATTTTTTTGCTAAATATTAGTAAGATAACAATAACAAAAATAAATCTGTTAAATTTAAAAAGATGAAGGTATATTTGAAGTAAATTTTAGTTAATTCAAAATAACAAATAAATCTGTTAAAATGAACAAAAAAAAATTGATAAATATAAGTAGACAGAAAAAAATCGCAAGTAATGTGAAATTTTCAATGTTTTTATATTTAGCTGATAATTGGTTTTTGTTAAACTGTTGTATGGTTGGAGGGTGAATATACACAGAAAAAATCATTGTCAAAAAACTTTCAATTAAACTGTTGTTTGATTTCACACTCACTTTCAATTAAAAGTTTATTAATATGTTTTAAATGTTTTTTTTTATAAGCCATAATGACAACAAAAAAAAATGAAAATGCCAAAAATTACAAAAATTTAAAAAAATAGCCAATATTAAAAAAAAAAATCGATTGAATTAAAATATGTTCTAATATTTAAAAAAATTGTCAAAGCTAGAAAAAAATTACAAAAATTCACAATTTAGGATTTTTTTTTTTTTTAATTTTTCGAGATTTTTAAAATTTTTCGAGATTTTTTAAATTTGAATGATTTTTTAAATTTCGTTGATTTTTTTTTTAAATTTTGGCGATTTTTTATGTGATTTATACGAAGAAAAAAGTTCTGATATAGTCATATATGATTATATATATAGTAGCACATATAACTAAACATCACATCTCATCTGATCCGAAAAATGGCATACATAAGCTGATCTCATGGGATCTAATCTCATATAGTTTGATCCAAAAAATGGGTCTATCAAATATGATCAAATTATATATAATAACAATTTTTCAATTTTAAATTTTATTTTATAAAACATGAACAAATGATCTTGAACTTGAATAATCTTGCTCACATCATAACATAAATATTAATTTAAAAAACATAATGTTAAGTTTAAAAATGTACAAGTATGAACCTTAAGTTGGAACATATAATAAATTTTATATTTTTTTTATTTTATTTATTAATAATCATATAATGAAAAATTATATGTTATTACCCTAACCGAGCACAAGCTAATATGGCTTCCGGTGCATTGTAACGAAAACAGACCAGTGCCTCTGATGGGAATCGAACCCACGACCCCCGCACTGATAAAAAAACATGCTATCAACTAACCTATCGCAGATACATATAATAAATTTAAAACGTTAGGGAAAACAAAAAAAAAACAACATTTACCGAGAAAGAATATCAAATTTTTTGTTCGCAAAATTTTCAAGTAGAAGACTTATAGATTTTTTCAAGAGCAGAAGTAAACAGCAAACTTTACACGTCCTTGTTACCTGAGTTTTGTATAATTATCACAAAATTTCTTGGTCTGAGAAAAGTAATGTGTCTATAAATAGATTTTCATAAAAATAATTATTAAAAAATGATTACAAATAGTTTTTTAATTAAATAAATATCTTGGTCGCACTAAGATTCGAACCTGGCACCTCTTGTTGGTTGGCGAGAACTCTACCAACTGAGCTATCATCACATATAATAATGGGTTGCATTACTTTATCGCACCCATTACCAAGTTTTTCCTGCGACCTTTCTGTCCGAATTTTAATCGGTGAAAGTTTTTAGATTCGTGGAAACATAGATCTAAGCATAGTTAATTTTGTCACTTTGCAGCATCCCCTGGCAGAGATAATCGGAATTTGAATCATATAATGCAAAACTGTAAAATAAGTCCATTTCTATGTAACTATATATAATTTAAATTGTTATTTTTTTCTCAACATTGAAAACTTATAGCTTCGGAAAAATTCTAGTTTATTTCTTAAAAAATATTTTAGGTATTTCGCTGATTGCATTATTTCAAAATTATTGGTCAAATATTTTTACAATTTGTTAGGTCCATTTACAATTATGTCAAAACACCGTTTTGGTCTTAAAAACGAATGCTGAAGTTTCATATAATGGTCCCCAGTTTTTGAAAATATAACTCATATGAGTTAAATTTTCAAAATGCTAAAAGTGCTTTACTTTGAAGTGCCATAACCTTTCAATTGTAAAACGCGTGTTATTAATTTAAACAATATTTGATGATTTTAAACAAAATTATTGTTAAAAAAAAGTGCATACGTAAAGCAAATGCAGTTTTCTAATGCATATTTCACAACCCCTACGATTTTGAAAAAAAAAAGTTTACTAAAATATGGATTCTTACCTAAATATACAAATACTGATTGTTATGCGACAAAAATGTCTTCTAAATGTAGTGATTTTTTTTTTAAAAAGCTTATTCTTTTATTCTAAAAAATGGAAATATTTTTATACATTTTTGTATCGTTTTTTACAATATTTTTTTGTAGTTAAATTTTCAAAAAATAAAATTTCAAAATTTTGTTAATAAATGAATATTTTTATAAATAAACATTTAAAAAAAATAAGTAAGTACAAAAGTTAGTAAAACGTCTTGTAAATCAGGTATACCATTTTTTAGCAAAATTTTTTGCTAAAATCGTGTTTTCAGCTAAAATTTTTGTTATACTTATTCAGCACTTAACTGTTTTATACTAATGCTCTACTAATATACTAATGTTTTACTAATTAATTTTGCTAAAAAAAATTGTGCTGATAAGCACATTAATAGTGTGGACGACAACCAGATTGAAAGATATACGCACAATAAAGCAAATGTCGCGGCATGTCAAGATGTAGTAGAGAAGAGGAAAATGAAACTAAAACGTACAACTCTAATAAGACATATAAAAAATCAACCATGGAAGATTTTTGTATCTGTTTTTCATACATAAAACAAAATTGAGTATAAAAACAACTTAAATTTTGCATTGTCACCGGCTTGTGAAAATAATTGTCTTTTAATTAAATAAAAGACAAAATAAAATATTTGAATTTAATAGCATTCCTAACTTAATGTTTATAGATTAATAATCTAGTGTGGTCAAATTGCAAATAAACATATACAGACATGTAGACAGAGTAAAGCGAAAGACAAAGACACACATCTTAGGTAGATTTTTATGGTTCCTTTTTCTTATTGCAAAAAAAGGGTTGTTTTTTTCGTTTCGTTTCGTTTGTTTTTGTTTATTTTTTCTTTTCGTTTCTATAATTATCTTCGGCAGTTGCGTCCTTTAAAAGAAAGCATCATTTAGACAACCATTGATGTAAGTAGTTGAAAGAAATTTTTTGTTATGTTATATATATTTTTTTCTATATATTTTCAGATATCAAAGTGGGAAAATGAAAATTTTTATATTTCGTAATTATTGTATGATTTTTTAAAGAATCACAAAAATATGTTTTTTGATTTTCAGCAAATAAATTAACTAAATTACAATTTTTCTACAAATTTTTTGCGTTTTTTTTTCAGTCTACTAAAATTCAGCAAAAAATTTATTAATTTTTAGCAAGACTTTTGCTGAATCTACTAATTTTGAGATTTTGCTGACATTAGCAATTTTTTTGCAAGCACCCTCCTGACTAAAATTTTGCTGACTCAGCAAAATTTTTTGCTGACTTTACAAACTTTTTTTTTTTGAGTGTAGGTCTTCAAACAAGTTACAAAATGAGTTCATATTTTAAATTTATCACAAAAAATTTGAAATACAAGAATGTATAAAAATTTTTTTTATAGAATAAAAACAAAAGTTTTTTTTTTAAATCATTAAAAATAGAAGACATGTTTGTCCCATAAAAATCAGTATTTATATATTTAGGTTAGATTCCCTATTTTAGTAAACTGTATTTTTTTTTTTTTTTTGAAAATCGTAGGGGGAGAAAGTTTTGAAGAATGCATTAGAAAACTGCATTTGCATTATGTATGCAATTTTTTAACCATTATTTTGTTTAAAAACATCCAGTTAAAAAGAAGACAAGTGCATCTTCCAAATATCGCTTAAATTAATAACATGCGATATACAATTAAAAAGTTATGACACTTCAAAGTGAAGCACTTTAGCATTTTTATCAAATTTATGAAAACTAAAATCGTACATAAAATCGCGAGTTTTTACAACTTTGGAGATCTGAAAAAAAAAATTTACCAATGGGACCATTGAGTATTCATGTACAAAAATAAACTAATTCAGATTACTCATGTTCAGATTTTTTGCGTTTTCTCATGGAATGAATAATATATTTTTTTGAAAATATTTTTTAAGTATTTTTGAACAATATTTTGTTACTCGAAATCAAAAAAGCAAGTGACTGGCTTTGACATTTACGTTCGCAGTGTTGACAACTCGTTCGAAATAGAGAAACCAAATTTTGTATGAAAACTGTTACGTTTCATTCGACTTGTACTTCAAGTCATCGTTCGCATAGAAATGCGCTTAGAAAACGAAAGAAAGCATTCTTTTGATATCGAGAAACAGGCCATTAATAAAAAATAAATAAAAAAAATTTCTTAAATAATTATCGCCCATTCCATTAGAGAATGTTCAATAACGGTATTTTTTGGCATGATAAAATTTGGCATACGTATACTCCAGGATGTCTACCGTTTTCAGTACTTTAAAATTGTGTAAACTTGTGTTTTTATTCCCGTTTTTAATTTAAAAACACAATTTAAAAAAATGCTAAAAGTAATGAACTTTGAATAGCCATATTTCCTAAAGTAGTTGGACTATTTCAAAGATTTAAAAAGTATATGAAAGTTGCAATTGTCTACTTTAGGCTTCGTAATTGAATAACAGTAACTTTTTTGCAAAAATGCCTTCATAATGCAAATGCATTTTGCACTTTTTTCCCACTTCATTTTTGAAAAATTTATCATTTTTTAATAAACAACAACTTCGATTTTTTTGGGAACAGAATGCTTACTATTTTTAATGATTTTTCCAAAAAAAAAAACATTCTGCATTTTTCCATATAAAAATAAATGTTTTAGTTTTTTTAAAGTTTTTTTTTACTATTTTTAGTTATTTAAAAAATATCATAACAGCGCTAAACTTTAATGGAATTATGTTCTGAAGTATATTTCAATAATTTAAAAAAACGTCTGAAAGCTTTAGTCGTCTGCTTACGGATTTGGAATGCATAAATAACGTTTCCGTCTCAAAAATGCAGTTTAAATACAAGGTTCATTAAAAAATCGCATTTGTATTTAAAAATGAATTTTAGAAACAAAACGTGATTTTTCAACCGCGAATCGTAAACTAGACAACTACAGCTTTTAAATATTTTTTAAATTATGAAAAAAAAGTCAACATAATTTAAAAGAAGTCCAGTGCTTTTATTATTTTTTTTTTTTAATTATATAAAAACTTTAAAAATGCAAAATGCATTAAAAAATTGCATTTGCATTATGAATATGTGGTTGTTTTTTAATCACAAATCCTAAAGTTGATAATTGATGCTTATGCTTTTTAAATGTTTGAAATAGTCCATCTACTTTAGGAAATGTAAATTTTCAAAGTTCACTACTTTTATATATTTTTTTTTGAATTTTAAAAACGGCAAAAAGAAAAACGCTAATTTACAAAGTTTTAAGAAACTGAAAACTGTATTAAGTAACAGTCACCCTAGAGAATATGTTTACAAGCCATAAAGAAATTTTAATGACCCCCAGTCAGATTTTGGCTAATCTATCATGTAATGGACGATATAATTATAGCAAAAATAAAATATCAGTCACAAAACCAGTTTTTGTTTTCCAGTAACTTAAACCACAGCAATAGTAAATTTTACTAGTTATTTGACAAGTCCTGCTTTAACCAGTCACCGGGTAGGTACTTTGAGGTCAGTTGACTTCACATATCCCGTAAGTATGCTGCTTGAATATAAACTCAATTCATTCCAAATTTTAAACTTAAAAAATTCACAAGATTTTAAAATTTTCTTTTTAGAATTTTTTTTTGTTTTCAACATTCCATATAAAAAAAACAAAAAAAAACAAAACTTCATGTATAGTGAAATATAAAACTGTCTACTATTTTTGATACATGTGTCTGGATGCTTAGATATTAAATAGTCTACATAGCACATCAAACGCTTGTCATATTTCAAACATTCTAATGAAACAACCTACAAACATATATTCGCAAAGGTACTTCAAAATTTTACACTGACACAACAACACACTGAAATTTGTATCCTTACAACAATGAAATACTATTCTGGATATAAAAAAATACCCACCTTATGATGGTGGTAGTCGTCGTTGTCTGTATTTATGGATAATGGTTGTATGTGTGTGTGTGTGATGGTTTATTTTGTCTGTCTGGTCGTTCATTTATCATTGTCGCTTTTGACTTGGGCTTAACAAGAATCTGTTGATGTTGTTGCTGCTGTTCTTGGTGTTGGTGTTGGCTTGTACTGCGCCATAATGTTGCTGGTTATTGAAACAAATCGCAAAATTCATACATTAATTCATTAATTCATGCATCCATCCATCCAATAGTTTGTTTGTTTAAACATTAATATTATACATAGCTACGACTAAAGCTTTACTTCATTTATACATTTATTTCACTTAGTGCCACTTAAATATTTTTGGGAAATGGAAAAGGTGTTTCGTATAATGATGATAGGATACAGGCAGGAAATTTAAAAGAATTAATACACTCAAAAGAAAAAGTTAGTAAAGTCAGCAAAAAACTCTGCTGAGTCAGCAAAATTTTAGTCAGGTGGGTGCTTGCAAAAAAATTGCTAATGTCAGAAAAATCGTTTGCTTAAAATCAGCGAGCTCACTTTTAGCAACAAAATTAGTAGATTCAGCATAAGTTTTGCTAACACTTAGTTTATTAGAAATAAAAAAACCCTTGCTAAAAATTAAAAAAAAATTTGCTGAATATTAGTAGACTGAGAAAAAAAAACTCAAATGTACATTGTCATTTATTTGCTGAAAATCATAAAACATATTTTTGTGATTCTTTTAAAAATAATTTAGAATACGTTACAAAATATAAAAATGTTAATACTCCAACATTGACGACATGAATTAATGTAATATCTAAAAAAATATAAATAATTATATATTTATAACACAAACAAAATTTTTTCTTCAACTACTTAAATCAATGGTTGTCTAAATGATGCTATATTTTAAAGGAACGCAAATGCTGTAGATAATTATAGAAAAGACATGCAAATTTTGCAAAAGGAAAAATGAACCATAAAAATCTACCTAAGATGTGTGTATTTGTCTTTCGATTTAGTTGGTCTACCTGTCTGTATATTTGTTTCCAATATTACCACACTGGATTATTAATCTCTATAAACATTTAGTTTAGAAATACACATTTAATCTTTATTAAATTCAAATATTTTATTTTGTCTTTTATTGAATTAATAGACAATTACTTTCACAAGCCGGTGACAACAAAAAATATAAGATGTTTTAATCTGCAATTTTGTTTTATGTATGAAAAACAGATACAAAAATCTTCCATGGTTGATTTTTTTAAATGTCTTACAAGAGTTGTTCGTTTTAGTATAATTTTCCTCGTCACTACAACATCTTGACATGCCGCGACATCTAATTCATTCTGCGTATATCTTCCAATCTTGTTTGTCGTCCACATTATTAATATGTTTATCAGCACATTTCTTTTTAGCAAAATAAATTAGTAAAACATTAGTAAAATATTAGTAAAACATTATTTCAACACAGTTAAGTGCTGAATAAGTATAACTAAAATTTTAGGTGAAAACATAATTTTAGCAAAAATTTTGCTGAAAAATAGTATACCTGATTTACAAGACGTTTTACTAACTTATTTTTTGAGTGTACTTTAAAAATTCACAGATCTAAAATATAAAGTATAATTGAGCAAAAATAAGTTCTAGTGTGTGGAGTTTAGGTTCCTGTTTGGTGCAAGAAAACAGGTAGATTTTGAACAATAGCAAACAAATATGTAATGACAAAATACTATGCGATCGTTTCTGGCAATACCTTTTGTGAACTGCCTAGAAATACTCCACACACACTTTGCAAAGCAGCAGTTTCCAGTAGCCGTGGATGTGCTCTCATGTTGAGCCTAACCTATTATTCTAGAACCTGGAAAAGAATAGTACCGTTCAAAATAACGTTTGTAGATTGAGGACTTATCTTAGCAGGGACGTGCGTGTAACAGGTCAAATTACCTGAGGTCCTGCGAGTATCTTCTGAATTTCTTTTGAGTATCCTGGGAATATTCATTGAAGCTCTGCAAGTATCCTTTGAGGTACAACGAGTATTCTTTCAATATTTTTGAGGTCCTGAAACAAGCATGTGAACATATTTTGAAGTGCTGTGAATATCCTTTGAGGTACTGCGAGCATGCTCTGAATATCCTTTGAAGTCCTAGATACATTTTTCAAGGCCATGTGAATTTCATTTGAGTAAATTAACCCTTTGACGACCGAACTTAAACCGCTGAAGATTTTTTGACGAATCTTCGTAGAGACTTGGGCCTATGACTAAAAATAAATTTTGAGCAACTTTTGGCGCTTTACTGATTAATGATTTACTAAAGCTAAATCATTAATGGGCTGCCGCTCTTTAAAGGGTTTAGAATTTGTTTTAGTTTTGATTTTGTACTTTGCTTCAAATAATGCCTAATCCAAAAATATTAACCGTTTTTGCATAAACTGAAAACGGTAAAACGGTAACATTATAAAAACTAAAATCAAAAACGTAAAAAAAAATCATAAACCTTGGGTAGGGACTTGTATTGTTATTTTGTCTTATCGCGAAATGTCGGTTGTCGAGAAATGAGTTTTTTCTACACACAAAAAAAAAATTTGGCTATTTGCCAACTTTAATTCGGTTACTATGACTCAAATTCTGTTATTACGAATTTCAGACAGTTGGCACAACTTTATATTAGTTTTCACAACAAAGTTCAGTTAATTTAACAGAATTTTAGTTGCAATACCCAACATTTTCAGAAATCGAATGTAAATATCGTTGTACTAACTGAATTTATAAGTTGTTACCATTAATATACACTTTTCTATTCGGTTGGCACTTTATTTCTCTGTGTGTATGAAATGATGAAAAAGTTATGCAGCATGTTTTTTTATATATAATATTTATAAAAGCTTCATACAAATTATCAAATTCATGAAGCTTAAATTCAAACTCGCTATTAAGCGAATTCTATCGCTAATCAAATGTTCACGCAGTGGAAAGATTTATTTAAGAGGAGCTATATTGGTGAAAAAAAGTTATTTTATCAACGCGTTTTTATGCAAAATTTGCGATTTGTCAAAAATTTGACATGGTATTATACATTTCCAGGATGACCTTAAGGTCCAGATTTTAGTATGATATATAAATACATTTCAAAAGGATGTTCCTAAATTTTCAGCTAAAAATGTTTATATTTGTAACAGTTTTAATAAAAAAAAGCTCTATTTTGGAACATATTTGCCACAAAAGTAGAGTTTTTGTTAGAAAAACTATTTCAAATATAAACATTTTAGGATGATTTTTTGCACATATGCTTTTCATATCATATTAAAAGATGGATTCTGGGATCATCCCGAAAAGCTATGTTGCCATTTAAAATTTTTGAAAAATCGCGCTTTTTGCATATGAGGCACCATATTAAAATAATTGTTTTCTTGATAAAACACCTCTTCCTAATAAACTCTTTCTACTGTATGATCTTTTGTTAAGGCAACAAAATTCGCGTAAACCTTAAAAATTGGGAAAAATAAGAAAACACGCTGAATAGCGGGTTTAATCTACAGTTTCGTAAACCAAATATGTACCGCAAATAAGAATAGATTGGATGTCTTTACATTTCGACAGAAAGTTGTTAGATTGATTGCAATTGAATAAATTTATGCATAAAAACCTGCATTTACATGCACCAAACTATAAAGTCACTTTGTGGAAAAACTGTTCCATGGATTGAAAAATAAAGTACGCCATGGAAATCAGCCTAAAATATATAGAATTGACCATTGATAACCTTATTAATTTTTAAAAGTTATTGTTTTGTCCTCCTGTGTTAATAATGGATTTCGTCCAGTGAAACTGTTTTACAAATATAGTGAAGATTTTTCAACTGAGTTTAGGCAAGGCTACTCTGATCATCTAGACTGCGAGCAGTCTTGTGGCTACGACATAGGGCCTTTCCGCGAAAATGTTCTAGTGGATTTATAAGACGTTGGTGAGGCATTTTGGAGCGACTATGTAGTGACGAAGACTCTATACAGTGATTTGTCTTCTCATTACTATGTGAACTGGTCCCTCTCGCTATGGAGGCCATTGTGCAATCGTTACCTGGTCGCTCGATGACTTGATATTAAATCTGGGTGTTTTCGGAACCGAAATTTTACTTAATTACACTTGTTAGGCTACTTTTGGATGTCATGTGGGCGCAAGGTGGCCCTGTCATGAACCGTCGTAGTCTAAAGTTGTGTACTGACAGTTCATGGATTGCGATGGCCGGTGTGAAGGTGCTTACGGCACTGTCAGCGTAATCATCTTTCCTAGGTAATGGTGTGTTTTCTAACTGAAAACTTTCGGTTGAGATACCATCAAATTAGGGTCAACCCGATAGCTTCTTCCTTGTGACGTTTGTGTCTTGAGGAGGACGAGATTTTCGAGGAGGACGGGATCTTTATTCAGCAGAATAAAGACTGTAAGTTTGACAATAACACGATCTAACGTTTCCTGTAGCTGGGCAGTTGGCTTGAAAAGACTCATATATCATATAAGCCATGATATATCTCACAGATGTAAACCAAGGGTTCTTATATTTGAAAAAAAAAATCTGTTAACACATACTCTAAGAATTATCAAAAAGTAGGCATGGGTCACTTGTATCCGATAAGTTACAGCTGAATTCAGGGGTAGAGCAGGGCTCCGTTCTTTCCCTATTTCCATTAATGACCTTCTTGGTCAAACGTTCAACCCTATTTACGCTTTCGCATATGACAGAAACAGTTGCCACTAATTTTCCTTCAATCATAGGCCAAGCCCCGAGGAGGTTGGAGGCAAAACGCAGAATATTAATGACATACTCTATAGTGACCTTTCTACAATCTCTGAGTTGCGGCGAGCGAATACTATCGATTTCAATGCACGCAAGACCCAATGTTGTATGCTAACCCATAGGGCAATGGGTTCAACATTATGACCTGTTCAATTGGGTCGAGTCGGTATTAAGGAATCTGATAGTCCTGATATGCAAGGTATAAAAATTCAGGGATATGTTCATTGGAATAAGCATGTTTTTCAAGTGTCGAAAGAAGCATTAAAGTGTCTCGTTTTTCTATGACTTACTCACTATTTATTTCACCTATATCCGACCGAAGATTTAATGCAACTAACACATATTTTATATCTTCTGGATCATGTGCAAAGGCGGGGCGTTGTCAATAACAGCAGCGTATCCAGCTCTATTGACTCATTGGAGCATAGTCGAAGTGTGGGTTGTATAACAATGTTCTATCGGTATTACCATAGTAAGTGTTCTACTACCATAAGTGAACTTATCCCCAGGGCCAGTGTTTTAATTCCAAATACTCGCTTTTCTGGTAGAGCACATCCCTTTGTAATCGATTGTCCAGTGAATCTCACAGCGCATTACAGAGAACATTCGTTCATCAAACGTACTCGCCTTATGTGGAATTAACTCCTCGCAGAGGTCTTTCGTGATACTTACAACGTAGAGAAATATCAATCAAATATTCACAAGCTATACTCCCCTTTGTTTCTTCCCATTATCTGGTTTCCTAGTATCAATACAATGCACTGTATTAGTAGGGGCATCCCCTGAGTTTTGGTCTAACGTAAAAAGAAAAGAAAGAAATTTGAAGAGCTTTATTTTCGAGATTTGTCATTGTATTTCTCTGATTTTAAAACCATATGATTCGTACGATTACACTATTCGACACTAATATAAATAAATAAAATTAATATTTTGAAGAAAAAAAATCGAAAACCTTTTTTTAGATGAAATTCGCATCCATATTTCTCGATTTTTTGAAAAAATCCTTATCGATAATTTTGCAAACGAAAAACTCATTGTTTTGTATAATTTGTAATTTGATAACACGTTCCTTTAGGCCAGTTCCTGTCCGTAACCTTTTGAGTTTGTTCTGTGACACATCACAAAGTGTCTTAATAGTGACAATCGGCTCCCCCTATGACACCGCCATTTTAAAGTGACCGGTTCCTTTCATATAAAAAGTCCGACCAAGGACCGGTCCCTGTTACCTTGGGACCTAAGTGTCATCGCAGACCGGTCAATTTGCCTGAATGGACACGCCATATAAAAGACACAGGTGCCTTTCATTTAAAGTAATCGGTGCTCTAGAAATTGGTTCAGACCTCTAATAGATCTAAGTCCGCGAATCCATTGTGATTTTGATGTCCTGTTTTAATTCCTTTACATACTTGCTGAATTAAAGAGTGAGAAAATGAGTGACGATTTTCATATTTTTGTTTTCAATTTTCATGTTGTTGATGGAGTAAGAATGTCTGTTTGCTGTTGATGTTGGGTGTTCTTGATGATGGTGACGACGATACAACTGCAGATGCTTTAAAAGCTATTGTAAGCTGTGTGTTGAGGTTGTGACCCACACGCTAATTTAAGATTCACTAATTGTTCATCACTCTTTCAGATTTTTTGCCGTTGCTGTTGTGCGGGGTATTGTTGTGTTGTTTTGTGTTGAAGAAGGATGGACGACCACCAACTGTTAGAGCCGCTTGTAAATGTTGCCTTTTAAATGTTAATGTAAATGTTGGCAAAGTAATTTTTCTCATTTTACCGTTTGATATTGTAAATTGGGCCATAATAATGATGAGGATGTTCTTGATGATGCCGCTGCTTTCAGAGGATGAGGTTGATGGGGTAAGAGTTTGAGGAGGAGACTATGGGTAGTAGATACAATTGTAGTGAATGGTATGACGCGTGATGATGTCGTGGATGTCATTAAAGTCGACATTTTTGTTGTTGTTGTTTTTGCTGTTTATGGCGGTTGTTGTTTCATTTTTATTTTTGGGGTAAATTAATTAACACAAGAGCAAAGTATCATCCCAATGGGGCGTAAAGGTAAATGAAGCGTTATAAATTTAAACAACAACAACAAATAAGCAACAACAACTACAGTAAAGTACGTTTAAACACCAGTAACTTTTTGGCCATGTTTACCATTCATGTAGTACGTAGTTTAAATACGTGTATGTAGAATAGTATGTAAATGATGATGTCCCTTAAAAACAATTTATCGATTTCCGGTCATTTCTCAATAATTTTCAATTATTTTGATATACAAAACACGAATATATAAACATTTTATAAAACAGTTTGAATCGTACATCGAGTTTTGACTGTAGTCCTAAAACATCGCTTTTATACGATATTTTAAAATTGTGAATGGATAAAACATATTTTGATACACGACTTGAAATCTAGAGATAAAAATCTATAAGTATCACTTTATAAAATAAAGCGAACAAAAAAACTTAAATTGCAATACAAACAAAAAATACTAAAGAAAAACCTCCTCTGTTTACCTTTGACGACCAATGGGATAAATATGCCCCAGTGTAAATGCAATGAATGAATTCCAAATATCACAATGTTTCTTGAAATGAGAGGGATTGGACCATGTAATACACAATGTGTATTCCCTATGTCCGAAGCATTCGAAAAAAATATGTAAGAAAAATTATGAAAAAAATATTCATATTTTTTAAACCTTGGGCTCACCCTGTTCGTCTCTGAGATATTTGTCCATGTATTTGGTATGATACAAAAGCTACATATATCCTTTGTCCATACACGCTACACTTGGGAAAATCGGTTAAAAAGTGTAGCTAATACAACAAAAACTAAAAATGGTTAATTTACAAAATTTTTTTTACGTATATTAGAAACACAACTTAAGTTAAACATTACTTGAGTTGAGTTGTTTTGACATCATTTTCTATCTAAATAGTTTATACCTTTTTAGAAAGTTTTAATTATAGGTCCACTTTAGAGTATATATATATATATATATGTATGCACAGCGCATATTTTAGGGACATGCCCAAAATTGTCGCCGAAATATGCGGTGTATAGAAATAATTGTCCTCATCTAATACGCTAGATGTATGAAAAGGCGCGAAAGCTTTGGGGACAGTCCCCAAAGTAAGCAAATGTCCCTAAACTATGCGGGGGACTGTCCCCAAAGCGCATACTTTCAGGACATGGCCAAATTGTCCCCGAAATATGCGGTGTATAGAACTAATTGTCCTCATCTTATACGCTAGATGTATGAAAAGGCGCGAAAACTTTGGGGACAGTCCCCAAAGTAAGCAAATGTCCCTAAACTATGCGGGGGAACGAATAAATGTCTCTAGAGTATGCGCTGTGCATATATATATATATATATATATATATGTATGTACAGCGCATACTTTAGGGACACGCCCAAAATTGTCGCCGAAATATGCGGTGTATAGAAAAAATTGTCCTCATCTAATACGCTACATGTATGAAAAGGCGCGAAAACTTTGGGGACAGTCTCCAAAAGAAGCAAATGTCCCTAAACTATGCGGGGGAACGAATAAATGTCTCTAGAGTATGCGCTGTGCATACATATATATATATATATATTCCCCAATGTGGACCTTCTGAGTTGTTTTTATATTATACTTTTTAATATTAGTTGCCGCAAGAAAATGATCTATGAATGAAAAATACCCAAGCGGTTGGCCTATAAGCAGATGTATTTGAATTTGGAATATTTCTCTTACAAGGGAGGTATTCCGACCCGAACGCATCATTTTCACAATGTCCAGTTAGCTACTAACTGCGACTTTAACTGACACATTTGTTGTTGTTTGTTATATAAATTTCAAATTTAACTGTTTGTTAAATTTTAAACATACATTCAGTAATCGGGCCTAAAGCTTTTTATAGGTTCGCATTTTTATTTTTTTCTTTTTACTTGTAGTGAGTAGTAACTTTTAAACACCGAGCAAAAGGTGATAAGTTGCTCAGCATGCACCGAACATGTAAAATTGGCGTATTTGCTGTGAAGAGCAGCCAGAAGCATTGAAAAAACTGCCAATGCATCCAGAAAAATGCACTGTTTGTTATGTATTATGGGCAGGTGGCATCATTGGTCCGTACCTTTTCAAAGACGACGTAGGCAGGAACGTTACTGTGAATGGCGAGCGCTACAGTGCGATGATTACAATTTTTTTTGCTCAAAATGGAAGAGCTGGACTTGGGTGACATGTGGTTACAACAAGACGGTGCCACATGCCACACAGCATGCGAAACAATGGCCCAATTGAAAGGCGAGTTCGGTGAACAGTTTATTTCACGTTTGGGGCCGGTCAATTAGCCGCCTAGATCGTGCGATTTAACAACTTTAGACTATTTTTTGTGGGGCTATGTTAAGGCTCATGTCTATAGGGACAAGCCCGCAACGGTTGACGAACTGGAAGCCTATATTGAAGAATTTAAATTTATATTAAATTAATAAATGAAATAAAATGTTAAATTTCTGAAAATTTGAATTTTGGAAGTTTTTATTTAAAATACACTTTTTTACAAAAATGGGAATTTTCAGACAAAATTCAAAATTGAATTTTTCCATTTGCGTCACTGATAAAAATCCATGCACAGAAATACCAATCACCCAGTAAAAAAACGCAGCTTACATGCAAGCAGGTTTGTAAGGGAGTAAGCCGAAAAGAATCCCTTACGAACCTGCTTACATATGCCATGATTTTTACATGGCGAATTCTCACTTGGAAGCATTACTTTTTCGCAAAATAAGCGCGGATTTTAGCGCTTATAAAAGGCAGTGATTTCATGGGTTTCAGTAAAATCATATTTCATGTCCACAATTACTACGATTAAAAGTAATAATATGAATATTAATAATTTATTCTACATAAAATTCTACAGATATTAGATTTTTGTTGTTAAAATTTATGACATGTAATATAATTATATTATTTTTTTACCGCTCCACGTGCTAGCTCTTCAGAAACAGTTAAATGACTAATTATTTTTTATTTCATACTCGAAAACAACAAACACAATCGGAAATCACTCGGGAACATTTTTACAGATCGTTTATAATCCACGATATGGAACTTTCTGCATTACAACCTGCATCCTTGTAAGGGATTAGGGTACGCTGCTTACAACCTGCATCCTTGTTAGGGAAAACAGTAAGGTCAAAATTTGTGTTTGTTTATTTTTGTACAAAAATTATTCGTTTCTTTTGCTGCTTCTCAATATTATGTAATAGTAAGCACTTACAGCAGCGCATTTGTTTTATCCTGCTTCTAAAAACACGAAAAATTTTTACTGGGAAATGTCAAAATAACAAAAAATTTCGTAAACTAAACCAATATTTGTTCATTTTCCGACAGTTTTTGTTGTTTTGCGTATTTTTACCATGAATTATTATGAGTGTACAAAACTGGGGTAATGAACGAAAAACGACAAAACGTTTCTTAAGGGACATTCTAATGAAAATGTATATGTGGTATATGGTCTCTTCTTCACTTCATTACATTTACATGAAAGCAAGAGTAAAAAATGTACTGGATGTTTTTTCAATGGCTATATGTACATATCTATCGATGTGAGGATTTTTGTAAATGTATGTAAGTCAATAATTTTAAAAGACATGTTGGTTGTTGGGTCTGCTCTCCCCCGGAAGCTGTGTTAAGGATAAAAGTATGTTGTTTATATGTTTTTGCATTTTTATAATTCAATTCTTACATGTCTCTAAAGATTTTATATCGATATATGTAGTGTACAGAGTTTGGCTTTATAGTCGTCTGTTGTTATTTATATTTTGTTGTTGTTTGTTCTCCACTTATATTTGCATGCCCGTATTATCATCACAAGTGGCCACTTTCCGGCAAAATGTCCATAAATCATTTTAAGCCAAACTTTTGCTGCATGCAGCAGCACCACCAACCATCAAAGCAAATTATTTTTAACCATTCACACATACAAACCAAACAGCCCATCATACACACACACATCTTCACACACACATATACACACACAAAGCTGTAGGAAAAAAACCCAAGTAGTGACAGGAGTTGTTATCACAGCTAAAGAAGAACATTGAGTTTATGCAACGGCAAATACAACAAAAATCCTTCCTAGAGTCAAAGGCTCATACAACTCTACACTTCCTCCCTGTGGGTGAAAAAGTTCATTAATTCTAAAAGCTGACACTTGAACAAATTGCCCTCCCGTTTAAAAACTAGACAAAGATATGAACGTTGTATAAAATATAAAAATAATAGAAAATAGTGTTTGTTTTAGAAGGGTTGGTTGGAAATATTTTGGTTATTGAGATTATGGTTTTATTAACCAACAATGTATTGGTGATTGCTTAGGAGAAGGTAGGCTGAAGTTTATGTTTCTAGTAAATGGGTTTTCGCAGACTTTCCCTATTTTTTTAATTCCTGAATGAATTTCCAAAACTTCCGTCTAAATTGATGTGAAATCTATATATCAAGTACCTAACATCAGCGGTTTTGGGAGACTTTTACCCCTGTTAAATCGTCTGGCAAAAAATCCTAAGCGTATGGGCAGGCCGTAAAGCAGGAGAGTTTTCTAAAAATATCATCAAATGTCTGCGCTGAAGAAGGAACCTAAATACCAATCAAAACCTAAGTTGAACAAGTTGGTCGTTAAGGAGAAAAATTTTTCCGTTTGAACCTTCTATTACTACTTTCGTAGCGAAAATTCAGAACGTACCTTCACATGGGCCATATTTCGGTGAACTCAGATTTTAAGCTAGTTGAAGAGGTGAGCGAATTTTACCCTGTATGCCCCTCCCCGAAGGAATTTCCAAAAATCGCTCTCAAGCAAATATCTACTGGGGAAACACCAAAATTTATTTTAATAACTTTAGCGGTTTTGGCAGTTCGCCAAGGAAAAGATTTCTTCGCTTTTGGCCCTACACGCAAAGAAAAAACATGGTTGAGGGAACCATATTCAAAGAGCATCATACATTTTTAGATTTATGATTGCGGCCACCATGTTACTAGGGTTGTGACAACCATACTCTTATCTGCTTCTGTATCATAATATGATATTTAGATCACCATGTTATTGTTCCAAATAGATCCCAATATTATCATATTATGGTTCTTAGAATTCTCTCAGCATTCTTTTGAAGCTAAATTAAAAAGATATGCATGTTTTTTAATAGTATATTTATTTAATAATTCACACATTTAATTAAACTTAGGTTTAAAATAATTTAAGTAATCAAATTGTCCTTGCGCTGAAGAAAAAGCTTTGTGAAATATTATGTCAGCAATACAAGCTATAAATCTGATTACAGCATAAATCACGCATACAAATATTGTTAAGAATACAATTTCACAATACATTTATAATGATCAAACCATGTTTGCAGCAATCATAACAATTGCATTATAGCCATATTATAGTCCTAGTTATCATAGTATGATCATGGACAAGAATATCGTCATCATTTAAAGCCATATTATGATTATTGCAAACATATTATGATTATTTCGTACTACAGACTTAAAAGCACCACTACGTGTTTGTCTATTTTTAATATATTTTTGTTTAATATTATTTAATTTATTGTGGCTGACTGTTTCTCACAATTTTTTTTTCACAAAATCTCAAACAAGAATGAAACTAAAAGAGCGAAGACTCCCATACAAAAACGACTTTTAGTTGGCGCAACTATAATATGGCTGTAGTTACATAGAGGAATATCATAATAAAAGCTATATTATGATTGTAGCTATATTATAATACAATAATATGATAACTGAGAAAAAGAAATTTTTACTAGAACATGATGAAAGTAACCATATTATTGATGGAATATGATTCATACAACAATAATTGAATTGAAACAACCATTTAAGGCTGTAGGAAACATAGTTTTGTGGCCGCAATCATAGTGCAACCATATTTTTTCTCTGCGTGTAGCAACAGGAATTTGTCAAAATTCTGTCAAAGCGGATGTCTATGCGGGATAAAATATACACATACCAAATGTTCCTAGCTTCTGCGGATTGACCAGGCCATTAGGAGATTTTTCACAGCGAGTTTTCATAATAATTCACAACGATTTTTCATAAAGGAACTGAAGACAGTAGTTTGTAATAGACATCCTAGAGTATACGTATACAAAATATGAACAAAATCAAAGGGAGCAAATAAATTATCGTTTTTAAACGTTTTCTCATGAAATAGGCGATAAGTATTAACTCTTAGCTTTCTAGCCAAAGGGTGGGCAAAGCTTAGGCAGGTCGTCAAGTGAGAGAGTGTTTTTCTTTATGAACCTTTCCGTAAGAAGTTCCAAAAGGAAACGGTTCTAAAGCCGGCTTTAAAAGTTCTTTGGGAACAGTAAAATTCTTTGGGAACAGTAACCTTAAATTGTACCTCCTAGGAATCAGTTTGTTTTATTTTTCATATTTATTCCAGAGAAACAATACAAAAATGGATACCAAATTAGAGATCTATGTAATGATTTACCAAAAAAAATTTGGGGTTATATGTATATTTTTGCTTTTTCCTGGATCCTTTTGGGCCCCACCTTTTTAACACTAAACGTAAGATTGGTACAACGAAGAATTGAGCCAGTTTTCTTGTTTATTACCCTTTATCACATTTAAAAATTTAATCAAAATCTAAAAGAAAATATTCTGTAAATTTTCGTATTGGGTCTGTTTTGGTCAAAAAGGTCAACATTAACCCTATGTGAATCAAATTACATAAAATACTTACTATTCTTAACCAGAATTTTTTTCTTTGAATTTATAAACATTAATTGAAGTATAGAATTGAAATTTAAAAACAATAAATTTATATTCACAAAATTCCATGCAAAATTTAGAAAAAATGATGTTATGATAGTTTCTGAACTTTAAAAAGAAATTCTAAATTACAAATTACATTTTCTTAATTTCAAATGAAAATTCTTTTAAATTTCAAACGATAATTATGAACTTCAATTGAGAGGAAAACGAAAAATGTTCACACGGTTTATGAAACTTTATTATGTAATGATGAAGATTTGTGAAAGATTTGACATAAATTTTTATGAAACTTTTCATCATATCTATGAAAACTTAATTAATGAAGAGTCCGCCAAATAACTTTTTTTTTTGTGAACTCCTGAACCAATTGGACTTTGTATGGCGTCATTCCAAGGTCTTTATGCAAAATTCGTCTCAATGATGTCTCCGAAATGTTCAATTGTTGAGAATGACGGTGAATTGATGTTGATGGCGCTTCACGCACACTTTCTGCCACATCAGCAACATCTCGGGTGTACGCACTGTTTTTGGCTTTTCACGCTTTGGTTTATCGATGAGGATCCCAGTTTCTTTTACTTTTTTCACAAGATAACGAACATACGGACCATATTCGTTCAGCGGAAGGATAAAACTAATTATCTGTCAAATCAGACATGAGCTACCATTCACGAAATAAGCACTAGTTGAAAAAAAAACGTTAGATGGCGGACCCTTTATAATAAATAACTAAAGGCAAACGATTTATGAAACAGTTTCATCAATATGATGAAGGCGTTTAGTAATGATGACATATCATTACTAAAAGCCTTACTAAAAATAGAAAAATATGTGTTTACCCATATGCTTAATAATATGGACAAAAATAATAAGTCTAAAAATAAATAATAATAAAAAAACATTTAATAAAAAAAATATTTTTTTATTTAAAATATTTTTTAAATAAACTGTACCCTCACGTTATTCGAACCCGGGCCATCAGGTTCTCAGTCAACCGCTATACCAGCTGAGCTATCTGGACATGTTATACTTGACAGATAAAAACATGAACGACTTTCTTGCACAAAATGTCATTACTTTCCAGCTTACAAAGAAAAAATCAAAAATAAGTTATTATATATGTACTTACTAGAACTGAAAAAAAAATGAGTCGAAAATGGATTTTAAAAAAATTGTTAGATCATTACTTTATATTTAAAATAATGAAAAGAATAATTACTTATGGGTAACGCATTATTTGTTGTATTTAAATAATGGGAAAATTAACTGGTTATTTGTAAGTCCTTATTATTTGTGTAAAAGTAATGCAGAGAATAGGCTGGTGTCATTACTGGTAGGTGTCATTACCATTTCTACACTGGGTATAGTCGATACTTTATACTTTAGCGACATTAAGATAAAAACTTTTGTTTATAAATTTTTGGTTATTTACACTTTTAATATGTAGTCACATTGATTTAGCCCCAAAAAGTCGGATATTTCCGATATGTGGAATTTTGAAGCACCACAATATACTCCTATAATATTTTATGCATAAAAATACGAAATTTCTGTCGAAATATTTATATAATTGGATTCCTATAAGTGTAATAAAGTTAATTTAATTTTATGAGAGGGGTGTTTGGGTTCTTTCCGATTTTCGTAATCGTTTGGCTTTAATATGACTTTTTAATTTTAATATTGCAAATAAGTGGCATCCCTGGGTCCATAATATAGTCAATATGGGTGTCAATATAGTTGTTTTCTCAAGTTTAATACTGTGTATTAATAAATCTGATTTTTTTAAATTTCAGACATGTTTGCATACAAAAACTGTGTAATTTTCGACCTCAAATTTTAACCACTCAATGCGAGACTGCGCCCCTAAAAAAAATACGTGTCATTAAAATTTGCCTGTTCGGGTCAGGATACATCCCTTGTTAGTTATTTTTTCACTGACACTTTTCCCAACTGAGCTAGTTTTATTAAATCAATGTTTGTTTCTATTTTATTCCAAACTTTAACCATCCTCAGCAAAGAAAGGGCGTAACGTCGTAACAGCCTCCACTTTTTATTGATAATGCTTGTTGTTCACAAAGTTCAATATACACTGGTTACTCTTTATCTTTTATACATATTTTTATGTTTTTTGTCATCATCAACCTAAAAATAACAATATTTCAAAAAAAAAGAACATTGATTTTTTTTTTTGTTTTCATACCAACACTTGACGAGTTTTTGTCATAATTTGAATACAATTTGAAATTAAATAAGATTAATAGCACTTGGACATGTTACCGAACATTAGTAAGGGGATATATAACTACTCAACATCAACATCATCATGATGATGATGAGCATCAAACATGATGGTCGTCGTCAACATCACCGCACCCCTTATTGGTTGTTTAGACTGACATAATATGACATTGTTAGTGTTTGAATAAAATTGATGTTGTTTTTGATAAAAATTAAGCTTTAAATTGTTGTTGAACAAATATGCAACAAAAATTTTGTAAGGAAGTCCTTAAGTCAGAAGGACAATACAAAAAATTAAGAAAAAAACGTTAAAACTTAATCAAATCGTTAAAATTTAAAAAGTCCACAAAATTAGGGTGACTTTCGGAAGAAAAAAATTGCCAATATTAAAAAAATTACAAAATTCACAACATTCACCAAATTTTAAAAAAAATCATCAAAATTTGAAAACATAATCAAAATGTTACAAATTTCCGATATTAAAAAAATCGGTAATATTAGAAAAAATCGCCAAAATTGGAAATATCTACAAAATTGATTCAATTCAAAAAAAAAAAATCTAGAAAGGTTGAGGTTAAAAAGAAAACCGACCTAGTGGGGTTGTAGGCCTAGGTGAGGACATACAAAAACCGTTTTCAAAAACTTTGAAACATCCTCAAAGTTTTGAGTTATTTTCAAAAAACTGTTTTAGGGTAGGCCGTAGCACTTTAGTACCTCTAACTCAGACATTATTTGACTGATTTCAAAATTTTAAACAGTTTTGGAAAGGCAAAGAATTAAGCTTTCATAAAATGTATTCATAAAATATATGTTCCAAGAAATTAGGTAAGTATTTATAAAAAATTTTCTCATTTTTTTTTTTCCTAATTTTTCAAATTCAACAAGAGTTATTTTCAATTTTTTCCATGAAAACCTACATTTTTTTTGCACTGTATTTTAAAGACAGTTTTATATAGAAAAAAAACGAGATATTATTTGTTAAAATCGGTCTATATTTGCAAAAGTTACTAAACTTTTTCAAAAGTACAAATTTTGGTATTGAAGACTTTTCTTTTGGTAAACCACTTGACTTACAAACGCAAATTAAAAACTGTACAAATAGCTTAACCTAAGTTAACATGTATAGTTAAAAACAGGTGTTAATGAAAAGTTGAATAACTTTTACAATTTTCATCCGATTTGAAAAATTAAAACCATGTTGTGTTAAGAACAAAATTTTTTTTATACGTTGGTATAAATTTTTATAAGCTCCCATATTAAAATATGCAATGAAAAGCTAGTAAACTAGTTTATATGAATGTTTGATGTTTGGCATGGGATTGTTACCGCTTTCAAACCGTGTTCTGATGATGGAAACCTAGAAAATTCCCGAAATAGATCTATCAACACATTTCTGAAAAGGTTAAATAATAAATTTGGAAACAAAAAAGTCTATAGATTATTTGTTAGGACAATATCCTAATAAAGAAATAGAGAGTATGGCCTAGAACTTGAATAATTTTCATTTTCATTAAAATCAAAAAAGTTTATAATTTTCGTTTTTTTTTTGTAGATATTCTTAACAAAAACAATACTTATAACTTACAAATGTATCAAAAATGCACGTCATTTTAAAGTGTAATCAGTTTTCTTTCCAAACCCGTTAAAAAAATTTAAATCGGACAAAAACTGACTGAGTTACAGGTCGATAAGTTGACGAACATCACTGAAAACGGTTTTTTTAGGTTAACTTCTGAATTTGAGGGTGTTTCTGAAATTTTTTGACACAATTTGTAATGTACTCAACAAGACCTATAACCCACGCTAGGTCGTTTTCCAAGTTTTTTTTTCACTGTATCACCGTGTTATTAATTTTCAAATCACACTAGACTAGTTTCTGCCTTTTTAATGGGTAGGCAAAATCTTTAAAATTTTGTAATCTTGTCTTTTTTTTGCTTTAATTTTTTCTCTTTTTTTTCTTTCTCTTTAGTCCTTTTTCTTTTGGTTTTGGGAGGGGGATGTCCCCTTTTCACCCCCATGGCTCTGAGCCTGGGATATGCTCATAGAAATAAACCTATATAAATACAAGAGAAAGATACCAAAAATTATTTAAAAAGTACGTTTCAAATACAATTGCTAAAATTAGCAGATTTTTTTTGCCAAATATTAGTAAAATAAGAATAGTGAAACATAAGCTGTTAAATTTTTTTTATTTTCGAGCTAAATTTTAGTTAATTAAAAATAGCAAATTTACTCTGTTAAAATTAGCAAAACCTTTTGTAGACAAAAAACAGCAAACAAAATTGTAATATTAACAAAAATGTTGCTATATTTTAAGCTTAAATTAAGTTCAATGAAAAAAACAGTATATTTTGCTAAAATCAACAGAAATAAATGCTGATTTCTGAAAAGCTTATTTTTATTCGAATCAGAAAAAAATATACAAAAATGTTGAAAATTTTGCATATTTTGTATACTAACATTTAGCAAATTTTTTGCGGATTTCATAATTTGTTACTTTACTTTCAATTAATATGGAAGTTTTTCCCCTCAGCAAAATCGAAAAAGAAAAAAGGGAAAAAAGAAAAATAAAAGATAATAAAGGAAAAAGAAGGAAATAAGGGGTGAAGTGGTGGGAAAATGAGATAAAACAAAAAGGGTGAAGCAAATGAAAATAAAATTAGATTTTTAAATTGTTCACTTCAAATTTCATATGAGTTTTTATTCTAATTAGATTTCTATTTTAAGTCGCAATTTTTGTATATGGAATTCTTGTTAGATTTTGAATAGCTGCCACATGCTGCGACACAGCACGCGAAACAATGGCACAATTTATTTCACGTTTGAGGCCGGTCAATTGGCCGCCTAGATCGTACGATTTAACGCCTTTAGACTATTTTTTGTGGGGCAATGTTAAGGCTCATGTATATAGGGACAAGCCCGCAACGGTTAAAGCACTGGAAGTCAATATTAAAGAATTTATTAGTGAGATACCGGCCGTTATGTCGGAGAGAGTATGGCAAAATTGGACCCAGCGTATGAACCATTTGAGGCGTAGCCGCGGTCAACATTTACATGAAATCATCTTTAAGACGTTCGCTGTCATGTGACCCACCGGTGGTTCACAAGAATTTTTTCCGTAAGGCCATGTGCACCACCGGTGGGTCACACGCTACCTAATATTATAAAACAGTTTTTAGTGCGGGCTGTGAACCAAACACTTTTTTCTCTTCATTGGCACCTACCTGAAAGCTTTATCTTTGTAATACGAAAACAAATAATTGATTTGAGATACTATTTTAGAAGTTATTTAAATTTTATTTTATTCAAAAAAAAGTATAAGAAAAATTATTTCATGGCTCTAAAACTTAAAAAAACACTTCACTTTTGCCACACTGGTAACTTTTTTTATAATATACGGTGGCAGCGTACGTGTTAAACATTGAATTATATAGATCGTTCTATAGAATCAAATAAAGATTTCATACATTTCTTTAAATTTTATGTGTTTTTTTTTTTTAATCAAATCCGAAAGCTTTTAAAAAATCACCCTTTAGCTCAAATATAATTTGAATTTTTCAGAGTCAACAGATTATTTTTGCTATTCTTATCTTAGTAATATTTAGCAAAAAAAAAAATATATGATAATATCTGCAGCGTCATTTTGAACTAGTTTTTAGTAGTTCAAGCAAAAAATTTTAGATAATAATGGGGTTCGATGGCTATTAAATGGCTTTCAATTCACTGCTCAAAACTAATTTATCAAAAGGTTAAACATCGCTGAAATTTTAACGGAATTCTTGTGTTTTAAGTTATTTTGAATAACACGGACATCCTTCCCATAAAGATGTTGTTTGTGTCTTACTTAGCTGGGGGTACGAATTGAACAAAGCCCTCCCCCCCCCCCCCCCCCCCCCCCCCCCTCAACCCACTAAAGACTAAAGCTAGAGCCACCAATGGTTTATACAGATTAAGGACATATTTTTGCTGTTGTTTGTTAGTAGAAAACAAATCCTTCTATAAATGTAGAAATTGTTTGATCATAAGGATTGTTTGAGTTAGTTGAAGTTGACAAAACCCCCCTCAACCAAAAAAATCTTGTACTTATGTTCTCTAAATGTCAACTTCCAAAAATGACTAATGATTTGTATTATGAGTATGGTCCACACTACAACTTTTTCTTTTATGAAATTCTATTAAAATTCCCCTTTATGCTGCTAAAATTCTATTCAGTTTTGCATTTCACTTTAATGGTTGAGAAAAATGCATAATTTTCAAAAATAAATATCATAACGAGTGGTGGGTGGGTTGGTGCTGGTGGTTAAGTGTTAAATTTGTGGTTTTTCTATGTTACTTATACCAGAAAAAAGTTAAACTTTTTGACAGTAATTGAATCAGCAATTCTCTTTTGACTGCTTTATTTATTAGTCACTAAACTATTAACACGATTGTAATTGCTAAAAAAAAAAAAAAAACAGTTAAGGGAAAAAAGTTTTCTCCTTCGGGCTTAATTATAATTTAAATCATTTTAACACCAATTTTTATTACGTATACTTCAAGGTGGACATTTGAATTGTAAAAACAGATGGGGAACGGATTTTGAAATAGTTTAAATTATTATTTAATTATTATTAAACCCTTAAAAATGTTATAGATAAATATCTAAACAAATTACCCAACAAAACTTGTAATACTTCCACAACTAGTTACACAACTAGTTCTTTAGAGTCAGTACGGGTTCTAGTTTGGCATTGTAACCCATGAGTTTTGTTTGAATTTGTCACTCTTACACTCTAAGCTACACTCAAATAAAAAAGTTAGTAAAGTCAGCAACAAATTTTGTTGAATCAGCAAAATTTTAGTCAGGAGGGTGCTTGCAAAAAAATTGTTAATGTCAGCAAAATATTTTGCTGAAAATCAGCGAGCTGATTTTAAGCAACAAAATTAGTAGATTCAGCTACAGTTTTGCTAACACTTAGTAGATTAGAAATTAAAAAGCCCTCGCTAAAAATTAATAAAATTTAAAATAGATTGAAAAAAACTCAAAAAATTTGTAGAAAAATTATACTTTAGTTAATTTATTTGCTGAAAATCATAAAACATGTTTTTGTGATCCCTTTTAAAATAATTTACAATACGTCACAAAATATAATATAATATAAAAATGTTCATACTCCCAAATTGACGACATGAATTAATGTAATATCTAAAAACAATAGAAATAATAATATATAACATAAACAAGTTTCAACTACTTACTAAAATGGTTGCTATCTTTTAAAGAAATGCCGCAGATAGTTTTAGAAACGAAACAAAAAATAACAATATATAACATAACCCTTTTTTACAATAAGAAAAAAGAAACATAAAAATCTACCTAAGAGTATGGCTTTGTCTTCCGCTTCAGTCTGTCTACCTGCTGTATATTTGTTTGCAATTTTTTCACACTACATTATTAAACTCTATAAACATGTAGTTTACAAATACACCATTAATCTTTATCAAATTTAGATATTTTATTTAAGTTATTTTAATCTACAATTTTGTTTTACAAAAATCTGCCATGGTGGATTTTTTATATGACTTACTAGAGTTGTTGTACTCGTCACTGCTACATCGACACTTGCCACGACATCTAATTCATTCTGCGTATATCTTTCAATCTGATTGTCGTTCAAACTATTGATGTACTAATCAGCAAAATTTTTTTTCGTAAAATAAATTAGTAAAACATTAGTAAAATATTAGTAAAACATTAGTTCAAAACAGTTAAGTGCCGAATGAGTATAACTAAACTTTTAGTTTAAAACATAATTTTAGCAAAAAATTTGCTGAACAATAGTATACCTGATTTACAAGATGTTTTACTAACTTATTTTTTTGAGTGTACTAAAAATTAATTAAAAATTACCTTGCAGAAAAAACTGCTAAATTTAGCAGATTTTTTTTTACTAAATATTAGTAATATAAGCATAGCAAAAATAAATATGTTGTATTTACAAAAATTTAGTTATATTTGAGCTAAATTTCAGTTAAATGATTTACTTAATATTAGTAGGCAAAAAAATTATTAAAAAATGTTAAATTTTTATAGTTTTTTTTTTGAATGCAAATAAAAGTCTGCCTTATGAAATCAGCTATTTTGCTATTTTGGGTCTACAAATATATAGTTAAAGTTTTTGCATATTTTACACAGTAAAATGATATTTTCAATTAACTTAAATTCACATCGAATGTTTTGAAGTTAACAGATTTAGTTTTGCTGTTCTTATTTTATTAATATTTAGCAAAAAAAAAAAAATCTCCTAAATTTAAGCACTTTAAAAGTGTGTACGACAACCAAATTGAAAGATATACGCAGAATGAAATAGATGTCGCGGCATGTCAATGTAGTAGAGACGAGAAAAATTATACCAAAAAGTTCAACTCTTGTAAGACGTATAAAAAAAGATACAACCATGGAAGATTTTTGTATCTTTTTAAATTTTGTGTTGTCACCGGATTGTCGATGTTATAGTCTGTTCATAAAATTAAAGACAAAATAAAATATTTAAATTTAATACAGATTAAATCTGTATTTGTAAACTAAATGATTATAGTGACAATTAATGTAGTTTTGTCAAATTGCAACCAATTATACATACAGGTAGACAGAATAAAATGAAAGACAAGGACACGTCTTATGTAATTTTGTATGTTTTCTGCTTCCTGTATGTTTCCTGTTTATTTGAAATTAACAAAATAATCTGCTAAAATCAGCAAAAACATTTACTAAATATTAGTAGACAATAAAATCTTTATAAAATGTGAAAGTTTTTTTTTAGTTTTTTTTTAGTGCGAATAAAAGTCTGCCCTATGAAATCAGCAATCTACGATTTTTTAGCATTGTACAAAATTTGAGGTAAATATTGCAAAAATTGTGTTAATATTACAATTTTTGTTTGCTATTTTGAGTCTAGAAATATTTAGTAAAGTTTTTTGCTAATTTTACAGAGCAAAATGCTGTTTTCAATTAACTTAAATTCACATCGAATATAACTAAAATTTTGTGAAGTTAGCAGATTTATATCTGCTAAATTTATGCAGTTCTTTCTGCAAGGTAATTTCAAATAATTTTTAGTAACTTTTTTCTGGTAATTTACAGGTTTCTTTCTATGAGTGTTGAGTAATTTTGGAACGCATATTGAATATTAAATGAAATTAAATTTCCTCACGATTCCAAATGTAGATCTATTATATTTAAATTATTTTAGCAAATTAAAGGTGTGATATGAAAAACTGTAAAAAATGCTAATATGCAAAAAAATGTGCTAAAATTAAAGGAAAGAACAAAAACTAAAAAAAAAGTTGTTTTAGTTATTTAGTTTAACAATATGATGTAAAAGATACAAAAGGAATCCAAAAACTGAAATCCGGCAGATTTGCCAAAAAAAAAAAAAAAATGTCGATTCGTAAGCGAAAATCGTGCGATATTTATAGTAAATATTTATTGCGCCGCGGCCGTTAGCAAATTTTTGTCGGCAACTGAAAGCACTCTACTTTATAAAGGCAGATATCCCCAAAAAAAAATTCTGGGTGTGGATAATGATTGCTCAAAATTGTGTGCTAATTGGAAGACATGAGTGAATCCGACTGGTGTGTCGACTTGCTGAAAAATTACCCTTCAATAAAAAATTAAAATTTTGTAAATAATTTTTTTTTTTTTTATTATTAATTAATAATCATATAACTACAAATTATTTACTATTACCCTAACCGAGCTCTATGGCCTTCGGCGCGTTGTAGCGAAAACAGACCAGTGCCTCTGGTGGGAATCAAACCCACGACCCCAGCACTGATAAGCCAGCACGCTACCAACTAGCCTACCGGGGCGCACAATTTTGTAAATAAACGTCGGTTGTTACAATAGTATTAAACTTTAACTCAGGGAACTTCTGCTTTAAAAATATGTATTTGTTTGGGTTGTAATACAGTTTCTTTATTTTTAATGTAAACGTCAGTCATTTGTAGAACAAATTAAAATATTTACTAACGTTGTAGTTCATTTAAAAAAACAACTCACATCAAATGACTGTTTTATGATTTTACATTCATTTTTTACAGTTGTTTTTATTTTATTTAAAAATAAAAAAAATATAAATGTTTGTTTATTTTTTACTACCATGTGCTTAATTTTTACTACAATTGTTAGTCATTTTTTGAACATTAAAAAACAAATGACAATGTTAGTTGAATTTACTGAAATGTAAGTCGTCCTTTCTTTAAGTGAAATTTCATTTGTTTTTAACTACAATTGCAGTGGTCTTTACCTACATAGTATTCTAAGTGTAGTACGTGGGACCACAAAAATCCGGTTGGCAAAAAATTCGGTTGCAACTTCAAAACTCTTTTTTTGTACGTATTTTTATTTTTTTTTGCGGTTATGCCCTTTTAAAATGGGCGGGTGTTCAAAGTTGGCACTATTTGAAATACACATGAAAAAAATTTGTTCATTAAAAATTTATGTTGCAATTTCATATAATGTAGGATATTTTTTAATTCTTTATCGCATTAGTATTCTAAGTTGTTAATGTTAAACTATCCATAGACACCATCAAACGTGCCTGATTTAATATATCAACAACAATAAAAAATAATTTCTTCTTAAATGCAGATAAAACCAAAATATACAACAAAAAAAATCCAATTTCAATGGATTGTTCTTCTTCAATTTACACACTCAAAAAAAAAAAGGATGAACTAACATTAAGTTTACTCGTTACTAAAATTTAGTTTATAAAATGTTCCGTAAAGTAAATAAAATTACTTTAGATGAATTCAAATTTATTAGATTTTAGTTCATATTAATGTTTCATGAACTCAAAAATAATAAGTCATTTGCTTTAACTGTCCTCATTTGAATTAGGTTAATCTTCTTAAGAAATGTTAGAAAATGTAATTCTTTTTAGTACAAAATCACTTAGAATACTATGTAGGTAAAGACTAATATGTAGGTAAAGACCACTGCAAATGTAGTTAAAAACAAATGAAATTTCACTTAAACAAAGGACGACTTACATTTCAGTAAATTCAATTAACATTGTCATTTGTTTTTTAATGTTCAAAAAATGACTAACAAAAAATGAACCACATGTTAGTAAAAAATAAACAAGTATTTATTTTTTTTATTTTTTTAAATAACAAAAAAAACTACTGAAAAAAATGATTGTAAAATCATAAAACAGTCATTTGATGTGGTTTGTTTTTTTAAATAATTTGTAAAATTTAATTTTTTCTACAAATGACTGACATTTACATTAAAAATAAAGAAACTGTCCCTGCGGGAAATAGACCAGTCATTGGTATGGTCACGTGACTAGAACTTTGTGTGTAAGAACCAGTCCAAGTTTCGGTTCAGTTATATGAAAGTGACCGGTACTTTTAACATGGGCTTGTCATAAGAGGTGACAATTGCTACCTGTGGAGCACTGTGTGACGTGGCGAATAACTTGACCAAGGTAACCTATCACCGTACCGACTGAAATGAATATGCTACGGGACAAGTTAGAAGTAGGTAGTGTCAAAGTACGACCATTTTAGAATTTATGTGACATGCAACAGAACCAGTGGTTAAAAAGTTATCACGTGACTGGTGTAGGTGGACGTATCGAAGAACTGAAGAATAATTTTTGAAGGAAAACTAGTCACATATTAAGCGCAATGTGTTCTGTTATAGGGGTAGTTTGAATGGAATAGTTTTGTGACGTATCACTGCACAGGTCTAAGGGGTACATGTTAGTAACCAGCCGCTTTTTATTCAGAGTGTGTCACATTATGTACAGGTTGATAAATAGCCCGTCCGGAACCAGTCACTGCACTTAACCAAAACAGCGTGTCACACCACCTGTTCAAACAAGCTTCAAAAAGGCACAACAAAAATTAGTTTATTTTGTCTATACCCAAACAAAAAACTATAACATTAAATTCGTTATAACAATTTAAATTTGAAAAAGTACGTAAACTATTCAAGAAGTCCGGATGTTCAAAATATAGATTTTTTGCAAGTTTTTTCTGTATTTGAGTAACAAAATATATACTCAGTTTCAATTTTGTTCCCAAAGAAATTCTTAAACATCGCCAATTACTTACATATAAAAAATCGTTACCAAAAATCTTGTAAAATATCTAAACAAGATATTTCGAAACCAATATGCAGAAATTTTGAAATTTTAATTTATATTCTTGTAAAGTGTTTCAAGTTTTTGAATAAGTTGTGCAAAAAATCATATTCTGGTGATAGTTTTTTCGTAGCGATATTTTATGTGTAAATCGCGATTCACTCGAAAAATCGCAAGTCGGCATTTCGAAAATTACCTTGCCAAACGAGTTCTTAGATCGCTACGTTTGGCGAGAAATCGCCATATCTGACAAACTTGGTTTTGTATTCAAGTTTTTTGAAACCAGTGGAGTGTTATGACTTCATTTCTACTGTCACAAAGTCGGTACATAAAAAATTCCTTCACTGTTGCGTCCACTTTGCAAAAGTCAAGAAACTGCATTCTTCTTTGCTAATTGCCATGTTTTTTTTTTATCCACTGCTAACGGTTTTCAACCAGTTCAATGGCCAGTAGCAACTGCAACGTCCTTAGTTGCTTCGGTACACATTGATGTTATGCTACTTTTTCTCCAGTTACATGATATATCTGGTACCAACCAGTGAATGTTTTGTCACCATAACTATAGTCACATGACTGGACATTTCACCCAAATTAACACTTTTTGGTGTACCACAATTTTGGTTTCACCAGTTTCATGACGTGCTTCCCAATAATATATCACAGAATTACCACTTTGGATCAACCCTTCATTTCCCGCAGTGTGTATTACAACCCAAACAACTGCATAAGAAGAAGTTCCCTAAATGTAATGATTTAAAATTAAGTGAAAAAATTAAAACCAAATACGTTTATAAATTTTTACTTCTTAAAATTAAGTATTATAACTTCTTAAAAAATTTCTTTAAGAAAATTACAATTTTTAAACCGATAAAATAGTTATTGTACAGTTCATATTATAAAGGTGTTTTAGTTTCGTAATAAGTTTCACTTTCCAACATTTGTATTAAAAATAATTTAGTAATTACCCAACCAGAAAAATACGAACGGCAAAGCATTGGCCCAGAGCTTTTAACGGTGGTATGAGCGTTGACAGAGCGTTGGATATCTGAAGATTTAAGTGCTTTGCCAACCCCAAAATGATAACATCGGGCAGGGCTTGGCCGTTCCTTTTTTAAAACGTTGGCAAAGCACTGGCAATGAGCGCTTTGCCAGTACCAAAACCATAATTTTAAAGCATTGGTAGAACAACCAATAAAGTGCTTTTTTAATAATATAATAAGTGCTTTGCCAACCCCAAAATGATAACACCGGGCAGGTCTTGGACGTTTCTTTTTTAAAAGGTTAGCAAAGCACTGGCATTAAACGCTTTGCCAGTACCAAAACCAAAACGACCAATAAAGTCCTACTTAGTAATTCACTTCAGTAAAGAGTTGTATTATTTCTTATTGAATGATTTTGGTAATTTGAACAGAAATAACAATAGGCTTGCTTTAGCTAAGTTAATTACAAAATAACTGAATATTTTTTTTTATCAAATTATTTTTGATACGATTTTTTACTACAATTTTACTAAAGAAAGAAATTTGAAAATAAATTTTTTAAGTAAAATTTTAATACAAAAACTATACTTTGTGCTGACTATAAGAGGAGACCTTAATATTCTTAACTTCAAATCATAAATTGCAATTTAGTTTTGAATTTTTCCACTCTTGTTGTAAACAAGGGATGTGGCACTGTTTTTATTAAGTTAACGGTTGTAAATTTTGTAAATAAGTACTGGCAATGCACTTTTTGCCAATATTGGGAAAGCGTTCTAAGTCAGTACTTTGCCAGTGCTTTTTTATTTTTACGATTGTAAATTTTGTAAATCAAGTACTGGCAAAGCACTTTTTACGAACGTTGGCAGAGCGTTCAAAGCCAGAGCTGTGCCATTGCTTTTATTATTTTTACTGTTGTAAATTTTGTTAATTAAGCACTGGCAAAGTACTTTTTACTAACGTTGGCATAGCGTTGTAAATCAGTGCTTTGCCAGCACTTTATTTGTTGGATCATTGGCAAATAGTGCTCTGCCAGTGCTTGATTTTTCACGCCATTGGTAATTTCTGGCTGGGTATTTTCCTTAATATTTACTTAAAAATAGATAGATGAAATGGATTACTTAAGCTGGCAAGACTAAGCAACTTATATTCTTCAAAGTATAAACCGTTTGAGAATTACCAATTAACAAGCAATACTATAGAAAATATTAAACAGACCACCAGCAAAATTTTTATTGCTGTTTATTTAAAAAAAATATATACTTAACTCCCTACTTAACATGAGTATAACTTATGAACTAAAAACAAGTTAATTTTGCATTAGCACAAGTTCAAGTGGCTTAAAATTTAAGAAAAATTTACTTGATATTAAGATATTTTTACTAGATTTAATTAAAATTTTAACTCATAAATATTCTAAATTTTAGTAAAGTTTCATAAAATTTAATGGCGTTTTCTTTTCTGATAAAAATGTCACATTTGTTTTGTGCTTTGCCCTCAAATTTCCTTTGTTGTGTTCTTTTCTAAAATAAGGTGAATACCCTGAGAGGGTGCCGTATTTCTTTCTAAAAATGTTGTCAAAAAAAGGCAAAAAGTGCAATTTTAGCGCCCTCAAATTATTTCCAGAGTTGTTTTTGCCCTATTTGTTTCGATTTATCAATCTCATGTGTACATAATATAAAGTTGTTTGCGAGAAAACTCTCACCTTGGTAGCCGAAGGGTAGTGTGCTGGCTTCTGATTCATAAGGTCCTAGGTTCAAACCGTCATTGGAAAACTATTTCTTTTTTTATAATTTAGGAGTTTTCTTTATTTTGTTTTATGTTATATTTAATTTTTTCTATTTGCAAGTATTTAATAATTGTTGACCTAAAATTCGTTAAAAAAAACAAAATTATAATAAAAATTATAAAAAAAAATATGAAGCTAACTTAAAATTTAATAAAAAAAAATCAGGGACTGAAAATAACAGTTATCCCGAAAACTATAACTCAAAAACTCTTTATGTTAGAGTCAACGGAGACGTATACTATTATATACCAAACGATTCGTATTGAAGTGCTCTTTCAGAATTTATAGTGATCTTAAGAAAACGATCTCAACTCCACAGTTAAGAGTTATTTTTCAACGAAAAAATAAAAGATCGGATGAAACTCTTAAGAAGAGAGTTTTATTTCGCCTTCATTAAATAAAACTCTTTTGAGGAGTTTTATTTTTTCCGTCTGAAATAAAACTCTTTTGAGGAGTTTTATTTTTCCCGTCAGAAAATAAAGCTCATTTGAGTAGTTTTATTTTGAAATTCATTTAAGGAGTTTTATATTTCCGTCTAAAATAAAACTCATGTTGTTTATTTTTTTCTTTTTTATTGGCTTTATTTGCTATAATGTGTGTAGAAATTTATTTATTTAATTTAACGAACATAACTTTTTCCAAATTTTCTGCGGAAAGATTTGAACGCAGGTCGCTCAATACCAATTTAAGAGCAGAGAATGCTCACGCTTACCTGTGTTGCAGGTACACACTGTATAGTTTTTGCCAATGTATACAAGTACGGATAGTGTATTCTTTTAGCCTCCCAGAACTCAAAAAGAGGTTTATCAATCGGCAAGGGCCTTGGAGAAAAATGGTAGCTTTCACAAAAAGCTTTTTTTCATCCTCATTATCACTTCCTTCGCTTTCTTGTTCCATATCTACATATATATATAAGAAATAAAACAACAACCATTGAATAATAAGAATCAAACAATAACAAATTAAACCCACATGTTTTCATATTAATGACGATTTTTTCAATTGCAATGCAAGTGATTAGATTACACTGCCTTGCAAATTGTAATGATCTGGCAAGCTGCAAGCTTTGAGTGTCAATTTACATAAAATGAGTTTTATTCTCTGACGGAAAAAATAAATCTCCTCAAATGAGTTTTATTTTAGACGGAAATAATAAAACTCCTAAAAAGAGTTTTATTTTAGACGGAAAAAATAAAACTCCTCAAAAGAGTTTTATTTAATGAAGGCGAAATAAAACTCTCTTCTTAAGAGTTTCATGCGATCTTTTATTTTTACGTTGAAAAATAACTGTTTTGGATGTGTTTTTTTCTTTATAAGGCACAAAATAACTGTTATAAAGGAACTTTTTTGATATCACTTATAACCGTTACGGTCCCTGAAAAAAATAGTTATTAAAAAAAAATTCTTTCATGTTGGCTGAGATTTGAACCGGGGCTGCCATAACCATATTGTATAAACACACATGTTTAAAGAAAGCAATATGTGATAAAATCTCTTTGTAAAAATAAAGCAGTTAATTGGGGCGAGGGGTGAAATGTTTGAAATGTTTGCACTTTAAAATGCAAAATTTTTTTCCAGAAAAGAAAACACCTTAAGACACCATTTACTAAATTTTAATAGAAATTAACCTAATTGAAGTAAATTGTTTTTACTTATTTTCAAAAATACTTGTATACTTGATTTGAGTGAAAATTTCTTTAAATTTAGTTCAAATTACGAAATATTTGGTAAAGCTTTTTTTTTGAGTGCAATTTTTGCAATCTAAGCTCTAAGAAAAACATAAGAAAAACCTAACCACACTTTCTATTTAATTATATTCCTTAAAATACACCACAAAAACCAGAATATTCTTCTGAAAACTAAACAATAAACTAGTATTCGTATACAAAATCTAAAACTAAAGAACAAATAACTTAAAGAAAACTCAAGAAGTTTAAAAAAAAAACTGAAATGCATCGGTACAAAGTAGAAAAAAATAACTATGGTTTCTATATATATGTATATATAGACACTAATTGCAGGACAAAAACAACATCAACAAAAAGAGATGAAACAACTAACATTAACACTAATAACACCATACCATCACTACACTCCAATGGTCTTGTCTTCATTTTGGTTTGTATAGTAGTGACCAAGTAAAGATTTTGTTAAGAATCTAATGATATGACTAACAAGGAAGATACCCACAGATAACTGTGAGTTGTTAACTCTAATGTCCCATTTGCGTAAAAATGGACCGGTTTTTAAAAAGAAAGTTAAAAAAACTATACTTAAAACTGCTAGCTTTCAGTCAGATTCAGTTTTATTATAGGATCTACTTCAAAAATTTTCGACACCAGTTTAAACTGACATTAGATACCTCTAATTTCTCAAGGTTCTGTGAATTGAGAGGAACGATGTACAGGTTTAGGTTGCCAATACCTAAAAGCCATGAAATTTAAAGTTTCACGTTGAAACGTCTTCACCAAAAGAATTGATGGATATTTAAAATTCGAAAAATTAAAAAATTACTTCAAACTTACAATAGTATTTTTTAGTTATTTTATTTTTGCTCATAGTTTCTAGCTTTCAGATCCAAATCAATACAAAATGGAGTCACTAGACTTGGGACATACATTCACTAAAAATGGAATTTCCATATCGCTGCCTAGTGAAAAATTGTATGGTGGTTTACAAGGGAAAACAAAATTTTCGCGGTTTTTTTTATACACTTAGGGAACTTCTGCTGTAAATATTTGTAGTATTTAATTCTTCTTACTTTAAACTAGCTTAAGATCATTTATTTATTAATTATAATTATTTTTTTCCAATATTTCGTCTCCACATTGGGTGACTTTTTCAGGGAACAATTATTACAATTGTAATAATTGTTACATTGTAATAATCGTTTAAAATAAGAATAATTAAATAAAAGAAGATCAAAGAATACTTAACATTTTTGTAGTATTTGTACTTCTTTATAAGAGAAAAAACAGTCATTTGTCGAAGAAATTTAATTTTTGACTACATTTGTAGTTTATTTAAAAAACAAACCACATCAAATTACTGTATTATGATTAATAGTTATTTTTGTAAAAATAACTACTGTATAAAATGAAATATAAAACAAATATAAAACAAATAAAAGTTTGTTTATTTTTTACTGCATATGTGGTTCATTTTTACTACAATTGTGGTTCATTTTTTGAACATTAAAAAACAAATGACATTGTTAGTTGAATTTACTGAAATGCAAGTCATCCTTTCTTTGAGTGAAATTTCATTTGCTTTTAACTCTATTTTTAGTGGTCTTTTCCTACATAGTACACTAAAAAAAAAGTTTGTAAAGTCAGCAAAAAATTTTGCTGAGTCAGCAAAATTTTAGTCAGGAGGGTGCTTGCAAAAAAATTGCTAATGTCAGCAAAATCTGATTTTTAGCAACAAAATTAGTAGATTCAGCAAAAGTTTTGCTAACACTTAATGGATTAGAAATAAAATGCCTTGCTAAAAATTAATAAATTTTTTGCTGAATTTTAGTAGACTGAAAAAAACGCAAAAAATTTATAGAAAAATTGTAATTTAGTTAATTTATTTGCTGAAAATCATAAAACATATTTTTTGTGATTCTTTTAAAAATAACTTACAATAATTACGAAATATAAAAGTTTTCATTTTCCCACATTGACGACATGAATTAATTTAATATCTGAAAATATATAGAAATAAATATATATAACATAACAAAAATTTCTTTCAACTACTTACATCAATGATTGTCTAAATGACGCTATCTTTTAAAGGGCGCAACTGCTGAATATAATTATAGAAACGAAACGAAAAAGGAAACAAAAACAAACGAAACGAAAAAAAGAACCCTTTTTTTGCAATAAGAAAAAGGAACCATAAAAATCTACCTAAGATGTGTGTCTTTGTCGTTCGCTTTACTCTGTCTACATGTCTGTATATGTTTGTTTGCAATTTGACCACACTAGATTATTAATCTATAAACATTTAGTTTAGAAATACATATTAAATTTAAATATTTTATTTTGTCTTTTATTTAATTAATAGACAATTATTTTCACAAGCCGGTGACAACGCAAATTTAAGTTGTTTTAATCCTCAATTTTGTTTTATGTATGAAAAACAGATACAAAAGTCTTCCATGGTTGATTTTTTTATATGTCTTATTAGAGTTGTACTTTTTATTATTATTTTCCTCTTCTCCACTACATCTTGACATGCCGCGACATCTGCTTCATTCTGCGTATATCTTTCAATCTGGTTGTCGTCCACACTATTAATGTGCTTATCAGCACAATTTTTTTTAGCAAAATTAATTAGTAAAACATAAGTATATTAGTAAAGCATTAGTATAAAACAGTTAAGTGCTGAATAAGTATAACAAAAATTTTAGCTGAAAACACGATTTTAGCAAAAAAAATTTGCTAAAAAATAGTATACCTGATTTACAAGACGTTTTACTAACTTTTGTACTAACTTATTTTTTTGTATATATCATACCGCCCATGGCATGTGTGTCCTTACTTTTTGAATGAAAATTTGGTGCTTTCTAATTCCCATAAATGTATGAATTTCGAAGCAATATTTGAAAAATGTCAAAATATTTTCGAAAACATATGTTTATTGTCAGCATATGTTTTTGTTGATCAATTCAATAAGGATGTCGAGATCGACTTGAAATAATCGTCGGCGGGATTTGTAAAAGAACACACATTTTAGTTAATAATTTTGTAACTTTGATTTTCTTGTAAACATTTAATTAATTTTCTAAAACGTTATCTAGAGAAACGCCACATAATGCCTAAAAAATTTTTTTTTTTTGTATTTACAAAAAAGCACTTTAAACTCTTTCGTTCTTTGAATTACACTCTTAAAAACAGTTATAAGTTTGCAACTCTTAAAGTAATTAACAGGAAATACAACCAATGGTTCTAACGCTCAGTATTTTGTAGCGTAGCCATTATTTTTTATAGCTTCTTAACACCTCTTAGGCATTGAGGCAATGAGCTTTTAAATATAATCGCCAGAAATTTCATTCCACTGCTTCTCCAACTCGACGAAAAGTTCATCACCATTTCGGAATACTTTATTGCCGATATTACGTTTTACAATCATCCACATGTTCTCAATCGGGTTGAGATCGGGAGATTGAGCCGGCCACTACATGATATTAATTTCATTTTCCTGCAGCAAAACTTTTACAACCCCGCCGTGTGTTTTGGGTCGTTGTCGTGCTAGAAGGTCCATGACAGTGGCATTTCCCATTCAACATTCGGAAGCATAACTGAACTCAAATCGTTGATTTTGGAACGGAGTACTTTATAGAAATTTCTTTTTGGGAAAGTTTATTTTGAAAATCATTTAAAACTTTTGATTTAAAATCAGAATTGTATCAGAATTATTCTTACGATGTTTATGCTTCCAACATCTTCATACAACTATTAAAGAACAATATTTATAATAAATTTGATTTTATAGTAATTAAATGTGCTAAAGTCCCAAAACTTATTTAACAAATTGTGAAACAATCTGATGTAGGCGTGTCCCTATCCGGATTTCATTCCTGCCTAAGGAAATCTTCAGGGGACTTTGTTATTCGAATTTCTAGAGATATTTGTTATGTTAAATCACAAACTCAATGAGAATTTCTTGTCCTCGTCTAGGAGCGAGATTCAAAATTTAAAATATCAAAGAAAAAACAAAAACAACAACAAAATATTGTCACAATTGGCTTTGTCATCTTCCAAATACTACTCTGTTTTTTTGACAGACCTAGCAATGTAGTGACGTTATATAATAAATTTGTTTAAAAAATGCAACGGCCTGAATCTCATATTAAAAAGGAATGCGATTACCGTTATATCCTAGTATTTGTTAGTATAAATTGTTTCGTTAAGAGTAAGAATAATGAGAGTTGCAAATGTTTTGAACACCTGCATTTTGAATACATCTATTATTATTAATTTTTTTGTTGTTTTAATTTAACGTAATTAATTTTTTTTATTTGTTTAACATAAAACAATGTATGAAGAATATGTAAAAAATAAATTTTAGTAACTAAATGTGATTAGAAGAAAATAAATCAACGAAAACAACAAATGCGATCTGAGTTCCAAATGTTTTGACTACTACTTTATGTTGGCTGAACTTGTAAGAAAAGACAAAAATAGCTCATATTGTTCGGGTTATCAACTATAAAAGAAAAACATTCCATTTATGGATACACCCAGAAAAATAAAAATTCAAAATCGGTATTGACAACCGAATTTGTCGCCAATCGAATGATTCAGTTGCGGTAACCGAATATTTTAGTTGTGAGAACCGTAAATGTGTCCATGCATGAGAAATTTGACTGCGACAACCAAATTTTGGTTGCATCAACGAAAATTCTGTGGTCACAACTAAAACATTCGGTTACCACAACCGAATCATTCGATTGGCAACAAATTCGGTTGTCAACACCAATTCAGTTTTCTGTTTGCATGTATGAACTCATTCATGTTCACACATTAAGACATTCGAGTTTATAAACATCCACATAGCTACATATGTGATTCATATATGCTCATAGGTGTCCATATGCGATCATACATGTAAATATTATTGTACTGTACACATATGCCCATGTATGGACATGTATGATTCTACATGTAAATATTACCTCAATTTCCGTTAATGTCTATAGTATGGTCCAACATATGAACATGTATGAATCATTTATGAACACATATGAATTCATGGTGAAATGTTTGAAGCATGGTGACATGTACGAGGGCGGTTCAATAAGTTCTTGAGTTTTTGAATAAAACACAGTTTTTTTTGCAAAAAAAAAAAAAAATTATTTTTCAACATCTTTTAGCTCAATACACTTAGTCCAACTTTTCTCCAATTTGTGTATCCCTTCCAAAAAATAGGATTTTCGGGGTCCATAAAATAGGCATTTCTTGACCATATGGGGTCGTTTTTCTAAATCCTCGCTAAATCGGTCCAATAAGTTGGCATAATATTCGCCGTTTATTGTTTTTCCCTTTTGAATGTGGCTTATCCCGTGTGCATCCCAAAAAACTGTTGCCATCACCATACTGGCCACTATTACGTTTATGGTCAATTGAGAGCAAACGTGGCACCCATCTTGCAAACAACTTTCTTAAACCCAACTGATCATTTAAAATCGAAACCACACTGCCATATGAAATGCTTATGGCATCAACAATCTCACACAACACCATATCGTGGATTTTTTCGACATTTTCGGGTGTGTTGACCTCAATTGGCCGTCCAGAACGTTCAGCGTCATTTGTACTTTTGCGACCACAACGAAAGTCAGTAAGCCTGTTTTTACCATTGAAATCGATTGTGCAGAGTCCCCATAGTATTTATCAAGCTTTTCCTTGGTTTGATTGACGGTTTTTTTTTCGCAAAATATAATGTTTAATGAGCACTCGAAATTCACTTTTTTCCATTTTTAATAAAATCCACGAGGTAGTATTTTTTGAACAGCTGTTAAACGCAAAGTAAATGACGGAACTTGCTCAAAATTTGACAGTAGCCTATTAACAGGTGGAACTTCATGGAAGCAGTGTTGCATTTCATATAACTACGAGGGAAGTTTGAAAAGTCACTGACTTATTGATCCGCCCTCGTATGAAGCATGTGGTGCAGGATGTGATGAATTTCACTTTAGATCGAAATTGAACATTTCGTCACCAAAAATCCAGAAGGCCGTAACTAACAAAACATTAAAAGATACACATTTTCACAAAATTTTAAACGTTTATGTTCAAAAACACCAATTTTATTTACAAAAATCAAAAGACCGTAACTGCAATTTCAATTTATGCATTTACCAAAAAGTCGTGTAGTGGAGTTTTTTGCCTTTTATGATTTACACTGTTTTTTGTTTAACCAATTAAATTATATTTAATTTTCGCGGAGTAAATTAATAAATTTTAAAAATTTTTCTCGAAAATGTTTAAATAGTTAAAATATGTTTTGTTTTAAATATACTCACAATAAATATATAAAAATAAATAAGTTGGCTATAAACTTATTTAATCACTGTCGAAAAGCAGTATTTTTATCAAAAACGTTTGTTTTATTTTTTGCATAAATTTTTGTATTTGAGTTGCGGTTTTTTGGTTTCAGATAAATCTTAATTTAAATGAATTTTTTCTCAGAAACAAATCCGTCTTTCTAAAATTTGGATACTGAACTTCAAGTAGTTTTCCATTTATAATGTTTTTTGTCTCTCCTGTAAAAAAACTAAAAATTGTAGTTACCGCCTTTTGGACTTTAGATGACGATTTAGGTGACGACGGAAACACATAATCGCATAAAACGTTTGTCAGTCGATTTACTAAAATCATATGTTTAAATTTATAAAATTTGATGTTGATTAAAATTAAGATGTTGAGAAATAATGACATCAAATTTTTGATTTCGATGTGAAAGTGAAATTTGTCACATACCAGATTATTTGTATTAGCTGCCCAATCACAGATTTCGAGAGTAAAACGGATGAAAAACGTTAAAAACTTTTAAAAGTTTCTTATTTTCAGATATTTTAAAAATTGTTATACAACATAAGATAGGTTGGCTCAAAGCAGTCGAACATGGATACGGGGGCGGGTGTCGTCGGCCCGGATTTCAGCGTGCTCTGCCTATGGGCAAATATCCCTCCGTTTTTCAGGCGGAGGTCTTCGATATCTGTATCTGTGTGGAAGAGTGTCTGCGGAGGGGGACACATGGGGCCAAGATTTACATTCTATTTGACAGCCAGGCGGCACTTGGTGCCTTGAGGGCTCAAGATATGACGTCGGGTCTGGTTAAGGAATGTATCGACTGTCTAAATCGTCTAGGACTTAGCAACTCCTTGACACTGGGCTGGGTTCCTGGCCATGAGGGGCATGAGGGCAACGAACGGGCTGACTGTGGAGCTCGTCGACAGTTCATTGGCCCTGAACCCTTCTGTGGCGTACCCAATGGGTATGTCAGAGAGAGGCTCAGAAGATGGAGGGAGTCAGAGTTTGGGGCCTATTGCCAGATCACCTGGGCAGCGACAGGAGAGGCTGTTTATATCTTCCTCTGGGGAGAGGTCGCGGAAACTCTTGTCTATGACAAGGGGCGAACTAAGGACCGTGACCGGTTACCTCACGGAACACTGTGGCCTTAGGTATCAATTATACAAGATGGGACGATCCCCTACGGATACTTGCAGGTTTTGTGAATTGGACCTCAGAGCATGTTCTCTGCAAATGTCCGAGGCTCTCCGACAGGAGGGTGCGTTATTTTGCTGGTCGAATAGTGACGCCATCGGACGTTTGGAATTGTTTACCTGGTAGGCTTTGTAGGGAGTCTGAACCTATAGGGTGTATTCGCTGGCAGAACAAAATACCAACTTCTGGTCGCGGTGCATAGTGCCACTCTAATCTAATCTAAGATAGGTCTGTCAAGTACTTTTTAGTTGGTACACGTTTACGTATAGTCACTTAGAGCAAATATGTATAACCCTGAAAAAATCAAAACTGCTTGCATTTTAGACCCACTCTTTTTAGTATTGTATCACCCCCATACGCTATAATATTAGTTTCAGTACGATCTCAAAGTTTAATACAAATTTTATTAAGACCTAAAAGTTCACCTCATTATACCTTCCTTGTAAGATATAGATGTTCGAAAGAGGAAGCACCTACGGACTGATACAATATTGTACATTGAATTGTTTAGTTTAGGACAACAAAATAACAGCCAACATCAGCATAAAAACCACCGTTTTGTTTTTAGTTTATAGAAAAAAAATACTAAAATTGTTTAACAAGTTGTTTTATTTGATTTTTTTGTTGTTGCGACCAACTAACTTCTTTCTCTGCTAGAAAATTGGTTAAATTGTGAGGTTTCATATTGTTTGGTATTTTGTAAAGAATTACTTTGCAGTACAAAAAAAAAAAAAAAAAAAAAAACAGATTAGTAAAATAGATTTTTGAAAGGCTTGCTACGGATCCCAGGAAAACTTTGGTAATGGGTGCGAAAAATGAATACCTTACCTTGTAATCTATACTCCCTACCTGTATAAATATTTTACAACAGGTAATGAGTTACCGATAATTGGTTACATAATGAATATTCCCTATTTTCAACATTATTTTGAAACATAAAATAATGAGTTACCAATAATTGGACACTCAAACGATACCTTTTACATTATTTCAAAACATATAATAATGTCTTAACGACCATTAATTGCATAATGCATGAAATATAAACGCAAAAGTAATATTTAAAATATTTTTTGAAAATTTATATTTAGACACATTATTTTGTGATTTTTTGTAAGGATACGAGTAAGTTATGTATTTTTAACATCACAAACGAAAACTCGAATTACAACAATTTATTTACATTTTAAGCAACATTTTTTATATGCGACTATAGCTCAGTTGGTAGAGATCTCACCTAACAACGAGAGACCACAGGTTCGAATCTCAGCGTGACCACGGATCTTATTTAATTAAAAAAATTATTTGTAATAATTGTTTATTTTTAGATTTAGTTTATGAAAATCTGTTTATAAACACATTACTTTTCCCAAACCGGTAACCAAATAAGTAACCAGTTTCTTTACCCAATACTAGGCTTATCGCCTGTAAAATTCATCAGGGAAGTAAGGTGTATTAAAAAGCGTGGAGCCTTATGGCGATACATTACTTTATCCATTATTTGGTAATGTGTGGTTTTGCTGATATTTTACGATATAAAACTTATTGCATTGTTTAGTGGGCTATTAGGTATAACTATAAATAATTGGTAGTTTGGTTTAGGCTCAAGGGGGAATCAGGAGTTAATTCAAAGGACCTATTCCGTTAAAGATTATACTATGCATTTGTCGAGGCAATCAAGAGTCAATTTCCCTCGAAGGTGCATGCTGTGACTGGTTAAATTATGACTTATCGTAGAACTAGTATAATTTGACATTTCTGTGACAATAAGGAGTAAAAGGACCTATACCGTGACTGCTTAAATTAGCACTTAATATAGAATTAAAACAATTTGCTATTGATCGGCAATGATAAGTCAATTTTTCTCAAAAGGACCTATCATGTAAATGGTTAATGCAGGACTTATAGCATAACTAGTACAATATGCAATTGCTGTGGGCTAGGCTGTGTCAGTTATATATAATTGGAGCAGCCTGACCCAGTTATTTCCATATATTAAAAGAAGATACCACTTAACGAACACTGACAGCTTTATTTTCTCTAGGAAATATTTTTTAAACATTTGTGGACATTAAATTTAGTTTTTAATAAAAATATTAATTATTTAATAAATTTTAATTTTATTAATTATACTCTCTATCCCACTCTGCATCAAGGTGTATGTATATCAGTTTATAGTTCGGAAAAAAATTCAAGAACGCATACATTATATATGTATACTATTGATTAGCAAGAATAGCGAAGTCGATATTGCGGTTTTTTTCTGTCTGTTGAAACGCGATTTACTTCGCCAAAATAAAAGAGGGCTCTCTAGTTTATGGCTAAATTGTTTGTTGATATTATATACAGTCTGCTTTTGAAAATGAGCGTTAAAGCGTTCAAAAGATATACGGAAATGTAAAATTTTAGTTCACAACTATTTTTACCCTTCTGTCTAAAATTATACCCCGCTTGTTATGTTTGCCCCAATTTCTTTTAATTTAATCAATCAAAATCATACAATAATCTTTTCTAATGAAATGGGTGTGATCGCTAAACGTTCATGACTTGGTATTGTTACGTTTATAATCTAAGAAGAGCGCAGGTTTGATTCTTACAGCCGCAGGTTGTTGAAAAGTTTATCATAAAGAGACAATCTGACAATTATAAATACACAAATAATAATACAATTTAAATAGAAAATCACTGATGACGCCTGTCCATAAAAAAGAGGCAGAAACTAGTCTAGTCTGATTTAAAAATTAATAGTGTTTATAATTTTTAGAGAAACCGTTTATTCTTCATCTTAACCTCAACATTCCTAAAGAAAATTATTCAAGTTCGAGGCCATACTCTATATTTCTTTATTAGGATATTGCATTACAAATAATCTACAATTTTTGTTTTCAAATTTATTAATTGACCACTTTCAGGAATGTGTTGATATATCTATTTCGGGAATTTTCTAGGTTCCCATCATCAGAACACGTTTTGAAAGAAGTGACAATCCCATGCAAAACATCAAACATTCATATAACCTAGTTTTCCCACAAAATGAGAACTAATATATGGGCTCGAAGTTAAAGATTATCAAAATTGATCAAAAATAAATTGAAAACTTGTTCGTAATGTGCAAGCTCTACCTTTGGTAGACATACAATACAAGCTTCTTGTTTTTAATTTTACACTTGTTTTGTTTAAAATAAGATATATATTGGAAGTAAACAAGACCGTACTTTGTCTTTTTTACAAGGGTGAGAACCTAGAAAATTACCGAAATAGACCTATCAACACATTCCTGAAAGTGGTCAATTAATAAATTTGAAAACAAAAACTCTATACATTATTTGTTGGGACAATATCCTAGTAAAGAAATATAGAGTATGGCCTCGAACTTGAATAATTTTTATTTTCATTGCCAAATTAAAGGTCGAAAAAACATAATTTTTATTTTTAATAAAAATTATATCAAACTTGTAAAAAAGACAAAGTATGGTTTTAGTTTACTACCCTTTTACATCTTGTTTTGAAATAAATAAAAAACAAGTGTAAAAATAAAAAGGAGAATAAAAACAAAAAACATGGAAAGGTCAACCGTGACCGAAGAAAGGTCAACCGTGACCGAAAGATTAAAAGATTACAAATAATGCCTTCTGACTTGTATTATTAAAGAAAAATACTTTAATTTTATTAAATTAAAAAAAGCCAAGTCATATCTTAGTTGCCACGATGATGAAACGGAATGCAAAGCTGCGTTCATGGTTTTAGTAAATTTTTTTTTATTTTCAGTAACATTTTATCTTGAATATACAATTCTTTAGGAGCGATTATGCAACTAACCTATTCTCTCAAAATATTTGCTACAACAATTAACTCTAAAATGCAAACGAAGTAAATGAAGATCAGTAAACTAGAAATTTTTGATTTCCTTTCATTGACATTCTAATGTAACGTTCGTCACAGCAAAAGTACATTTATTCTAAACACCTGGTAGCAGGTTTTAGAAACTTTTTAATAAAATCAAGTTTGTTGTGAATAATTTAATATAAAAAAAATATGGTACACATCAAGCAGTCTTAATTTTTTATAAAATTTTAAACTTTGTCACGTCACCTGGCAAATATTTTACTTTTGAGTAGTAAAATATTGATATATGAAGGAAAATGCACGATGGTATTGAGAAAAATCAAAAACAGACCAAAATAGGTCCTAAATAAAATTTCATATATTCTACTAAAAACACAGACCATCAAAATCGGTAAACGCCAAGACCCTGTAACTAGAGTATAATTTTATAAAGTTTTGATATGCGCTGAATCCGAATCTGACCTCAAAATTTCTCCATTATATAAAATTATTGAAATATCTTAACCTTCAGTTCTTATAAATTCGATGTTTCGTTATATTCGGCACGTTATAACAGCGCGAATTGAGCTTTATTCGCAAAACTTTTATGTCATCTGAAAGTCATATCTGTTTGAATTCTGCGCACATCAAACCTTTTGATCAAACCGTTGTAAAACTTGTTGTCCTGTGTAACTGAATAATTTTAATTTACATGATATTCTCAAAAATAAATTCTCAACATATAATTAATAAATTTAATTAATTTTTTAGATTTAAAAATAATAAATTTTTTTTTCATTTTTTTAATTGCTACACTGAAAAATCCATGCAGCATTTTACCAAAAAAAACTTCTACGAAATTCAGTTTTGGCAATAATTGACCAAATTTAGGAAAATAACGAAAATATTTCATAATTTTTTTTTTTTTTTTTATATACGATAATGTATTATTTTCTACATTGAACAGTATTTTAGTTTTTTTTTTTTTTACTTTTCAGATCCAATACATACCGAAAGAACATGTTTTTTTTTCATAACTAGAGCACACTATTGCACTGCCACCAAAACTTGTACTTTTTAAAAACTTGTAGTTTTTAAAAACTTAAATTTTTTTGTTCAAAATTCTATAGAATTTGATAAGTAAATACAAAAAGTTTTCAGAAACTACTAATGGTTAGTGTTTAATATCTTACATTTTAAAAAGTTACTATCCTTTTAAGCCTCATTTTCAGAATGTACCGTTAGCAACTAACTTGGACTTTACCTGACACATTTATTCACTTTTATATTTAGTTAAATATAAAAAATTAAAAAAAAAAAAAAATCTTAAAATGTGTAAAACAAATTTCATGCGTTTTTAGAAAGATTTCTGTGGTGCGAAACAGCGAAACTTTATCGTAAAAAATATAAAAAATATTTTGTAAAATGCACACAAAATTTTCGTAATTTCGTATAATTCTTCTTAGTTTAAACGAGCTTAAGGTCATTTATTTGTTAATTATTTATTTTTAATATTTCGTCTCCACATTGGGTGACTTCTTCAGGGAACAATTATTAGTGTGATGTGACATAAATGTAATATTAGGTACAAAGTACCCTGAAAAAAACTCAATACGTAATATATAAAGGGTCCGCCAAATAACTTTTTTTTTTTTGAAAATGCTATAAAAAAAACTACTGAATATTTTCTCAAATTTCTTTTTTTATTTGAAAGTACAATCCTTCCGGTTAATAATGGAAAATAATTTCATTCAAATGGTCCAATTTTTAAGCACATTATCGATTGTGTGCAGCTGTATTTCCTCCTCTTCAATTTTTGTGAACAAAAATTCGTTCAGCATGGCCCGATAACGATGGCCATTGACTGTAACGGCCACTCCTTGCTCATTTTCGAAGAAAAATGGCCCAATTATGCCTCTGGACCAAAATCCGCACCAAACAGTGACTCGTTTTGGGTGTATCGGCACACATTCTGCAACATTACCATGACTTTCAAAGTAATGTCGCAATATTTCCCAGCGTTGTTCAAGCGTATACACAACCATATTCGTTCAGCGGAAGGATAAAACTAATTATCTGTCAAATCAGACATGAGCTAAGTGTTACCATTCACGAAATAAGCACTAGTTGAAAAAAAAAAGTTATAATGTCGCAATATTTCCCAGCGTTGCTCAAGCGTATACACAACCATATTCGTTCAGCGGAAGGATAAAACTAATTATCTGTCAAATCAGACATGAGCTAAGTGTTACCATTCACGAAATAAGCACTAGTTGAAAAAAAAACGTTAGATGGCGGACCCTTTATATGTATATATTTCGTTATTTCGCACCACAAAATCTTTCGTAAAATATACTAAATGTTCTAAATTTTTGTGTCCATTTTACGAAAGAATTTGTAATAATTGTTCCCTGTAGAAGACAACCAATGTGTAGACGAAATATTGGCAATAAATAATAAATAAATAAATGATCTTAAGTTCTTTTAAACTAAGAAGAAATAAATAAAAGAAGATAATTTTACGTAATTTCGTATATTTTACGAAAGATTTTCGTGGTGGAAACAACGAAATTCTTTCGTAAAATGCAGACAAAAATTTCCAACATTTCGTATATGTTACGAAAGATTTTTGTGGTGTAAAATAACGAAATATATATATATTACGTATTGAGTTTTTTCAGGGTACCATATACCTATTATTACATGTATGTCACATCACACTACGTAACGTCACGTTTCACACTTTGGCTTGCAAAAGAAAATCAAATCAGTTTTATTAATTCAGCAAATTGTAAAACAAACCTAAAATATTCCAAATTTTATAAAAAAAAAAGTTTTATCAAAAAGTCCGAGGCAATTTTTGTAAAAGACGAAAAAAAGCATCTTCTATTTTTGTCTCATCAAGTCACTCTTTTAATTAGTTATAATTTCTTACAATGCAGTTCGATTGTTTTCTTATTTTTACTAAATATAAAGCTTGTTACGTTCTACACAAAAATTATCGTTTTCCTCGTTTTAACCTCTTTGAACAGTATGTGACTATGGAATTGCTCATATCGCGGTTCAAACCAAATTGACTTTTTCTAAAAAAAAAAAAATATAGTCATTTCAAACATACTATGACTTTCATTATATCAAAAAAAAAAAAAAAGACAACAATTATTAAATCGCACCAACAATTGTTGCTGCCGTTTTAATACCAAACTATTAGATAGTGTATGCAAGTTTATGAGGTTTCCATTATTAAACAGTTTTACAAGCCTTTTTCCATCTCGTTTAGAAAATAATCGCCACAATTGGTTTTACATTATTTGTTCTTAATGTTCTTGTTGCTTTTTTGTTTGTTAATAAATTATATGGTAAAGATTATTTCAATATTAAAAAAAAAAAACTTTTGCCTGCAGCAAACTGATTTTTCTTTTCCTTTCTCTAGTACTTTTCAAAGGAAAAACCACACGCTTTTCATTTCATTACTTTTCCCAATTATACGAGTATGATGTTGTTTTTTTTTTTTTAATTTAGTTTAGGTTTTTTTTTTTCTTCTTTATACAAATTTCACTATGGAAGGAAAATAAGGATGTAAGGTTTGTTAAAAAGTTTGCCAAAGGATTTTATCTGAAACGATTTATTCTTAATATAATCTTTGGACCAGGATTCCAGCGTGCTTTACTACAATTGTGAGTAATTTTTTGAACATTAAAAAACAAATGACAATGTTAGTTGAATTTAATGTCTTTACCTACATGGTATTTTAAGTGAACTATTAATTATTATGCAAAACTTAAAGCCGGGCTAAAAAATTTTAAAATTTAAGAATTACAATTTTTTAATAAAAAGAAATTTTGTGAACAATTTCCAAATTTATTAAAAATATAATAACCTTCTTCCGAAAATTTTTTTTTTAACATTTTTAAAAATTGGTCAAAAAATTTTTGGTGGCCGGGCCCTGGCTGCGGCCCTGCATGGAATGGACGATATAATTAAAATAGTTTTCAAAACTAAAAATGTTTGAAATATCTGTCATAACCAAAAATAAGTAAATGAAATAATTTTTTCTATTTGTAATAAGAATTTAATTGTTTTTATATTTATTGAAAACGAAATTGCCACATCAACCAAAACAATCCAATACAACATTAACAATCCAATAAAGGGCGAAGTAACCGCCATAATTTTTTGTAATTAATGGTTTTTAGTTTTTTGGTTAATCTCTGAGGTCCGATTAAATAAAAAACTATTAAATGATTTTTATTAAACAATAACATACAAGAAGAAAAACCATTTAATAGTTTTGAATTTAATCGGACGCCAGAGACAAACAATTAAAAATCAAATAAATATTTATACGAAAAATATGAGAAATTTCAAAATATGAACTTAAATGACCTAAAATATATGGTCATATATAAGCCATATACAGTCATATACCCTGAACTTTCAGATACGAACATATATGACACTTCATACATAATAATATATCGCCTCATTTACTAAAAGACTGACATAACTCAAAAAACACTATTTTGCAGAAAACTCGTTTAAAGTTTGCAATCCATATCTGCCTTGCTCGACCTTTTCTGTATTTATTTGGTGACGTTTTCTATAAATAGGGTGTTTAATGCATTTTTCTCTTAGTGAGAGCTGTATTCAAATTCGCTAATAATGCAGAGACCAATGAGTAGCACAGTTTCTCTATAAAGTATATACTCATTGCTTCTACTTTTCAGAAAAAATAAAATATATTCTCCTCTAACTCGAGAAGTAAACATGATATTAATATGAAATTTTTACACAATACACAGAAAAAATTATCAACCAAAAATATATAATTAAGAGACCAGTGAGTAGCACATTTTCTCTCTAAAGTATATATTCATTGCTCCCACTTTTCAAAAAAATAAAAGATATTCTCCTCCAACTCGAGATTTATACATGATATTAATATGAAATTTGTACACAATACGCAGAAAGAATTATCAACCAAAAATATCTAATTAAAGATTTAATTTGAATTAAATTTGTTTCTAGACAAATAATTAATTAAAACAATTACTATTTAATTGACTTTTAAATACATTAATACATATTTTATTTAGATTAGATCTATCAACACATTCCTGAAAGTGGTCAATTAATAAATTTGAAAACAAAAACTCTATAGATTATAGGGTATTCAAATCAATCGGGTTTGGTATTGTTCGAGTAAACGAGTAACTGGATTTTGAGGTTGTTAACTTACTCGATTAATCGAGTAAGATTTCAAAATTACTCGACTAACTCGAATAATTTTTATAAATACAAAATTAGGAGTTTCGTACAGTGTTTTATTGAAATTAATAAATTTGTAACTAAAAATATGTTCTTAAATAATATACAATTGAGATGTTTTAGTTTTTTTCTTTCGTTCTCATAAATATCGGCTTTAATCATTTTTTGCAAATATCGCAAAAAAATTGGGCATAGCAGTACAGCCTTGGAAAAATATAAAGTTATACTTTTTCGCGGTCATTACTAAACGAAAGAGTTTTGTTCGATTTATTTTGTTTGCAAAATAGATAATTTTTAATGTATGTATGTGATTAAGTTGAATATAGATACGAAAGAAAGGAAAGAGTGACGGCTAAATCCGACCTGTAACAACAAAATAGGATAAATTCAGTTTAATTCGATCTTTGCAAAACAAACGTCATTACAATCGATTGTTGCGATTTTTGTTTTTTTTTTTTTTTGTTGAATATTTATACATATCTAAATTTTTATAATTTCTGGAAATCGGACCTTTTGGTCTTAAATTTTTTTTTTTTTTGGTTTCGATGTCATATACTAACCCTTTATGTGAGTATCATCATAATCAGAGAAGACAATAACGCTTTTTTTGCCATTTTTTGGCATTTTTATTCATATTTCCCATTGTTGCCATTTTTTTATTTTCCATTATTGGTCTTAAAAACATCTTTTTTAATATTTTTAAGCTTTAAAATTGCCTTTTTCAGATACTCTTTGCTTTAAATGATTTTTTTCTTAATTTTTTATACTTTTTATTTAAAAAGTGTATTTTTTACATTTCTTGCAGATTTGCCATTTTTGCGTTTTTCCAATCTTTTTTTTTGCCATAAACACAACGGATTTTGCTATTTTGTGTCTTCTGTAAAAAATATAAAAATATGATATGTCAGGCATAGATCTCGGTAGGGAACGTTTTTCCTCAAAAGTAAAAAAAGAAAAATATTTTTTTAACAGTACAGTGGCGCCACGTAAAAAAGTTATATATACAGTAAAACTCGCTTAAGGCGAACTCGGTTAAGACCAACCCTCGGTTAATACGAACTAATTTAAAAGTCCCGACGTTTTGGCAACAATTTTCATATAAAATACATCTTTTAATACGTACTCGGTTAATACGAACCCTCGGTTATTACGAACTGTTCCAAAAACTCGTTTTCATACAAATTACCATGTTTAGTACACTCTTTATCCGTTTAATGGGATAGACCTTATATGAATTTCATATCCGTGGATGACTTTCTAGATATAGATGCTAATGTTTTGACGTCACATACTTTATCAGGTGAAGAAATATTGAAAATTGTTAATCCTGCCGATGTTGAAAATTTGTCAAGTGATATATTCGAACAAAATCGTGTGCCGAAGAAGCTGACAATCATATTTTGGTAATGGAAAAACTTATAACGAATGAAATCGTTAATTCAGTCATTCAGAAAAAAATAACAGATTTTTTTTTTAATGAAGAATTTTAATTGAATTTTTAATTGTGAATGCATGAAATGCTAATTTTATTTTTTATTTATGTAAAAATCTTGTTTTTGTTTTAATAAATACATATTTTTTTCGTTAAAAAAACCCGCTTAATACGAACCTCGCTTAAGACGAACTAACTCGGAGTTCGTCTTAATATATATATACCGTTTTTAAATTAAACGGTATATATATATTATATATTGTTATGACATCATCCATGAATAGATTGCCATTTGCTTGACAACTTTACTTTACTTTAAGAATTTAAAATTTAACAAAGCACTTACGCTGCATTTTTATGTTAGTTTTAAGAATAAACAACACTTGAACTGCTTTTGTATATGTTCAAGTGTACTATTTCATTTTATGTATCAACAAATTGTACTTTAAAACCAAACAGAAAAATAAAGAAAGATCAGTCTTAAAAAACCTACAAGATTAAAAAGTTGATTTGTTTTTTTATCAAAACTGGTGCAGTCGGTAGGATTGTTGCAAAACTAAAAAAAGTAAAATCCGTGCAAAGTGAAGTTTACTAAAATAGTAAAAAAGTGACAATCCGTAAATAAAAACCTACACCCCCTGAGTGAACTTATTATTGTAAAAAAGATACCACGCAGAGGTTTTCTATCACAATATAAAATTGTCGCTCAACCCACCTAATGCTGGTTTAGCAGCAGCAGCTAATGGTAGATCATTGGATATAAAGCCTCAACAACAACAAAAAAATAACAACCACCCACAACAGAACTGGAGACCACAAATGTACTCTCCACAGACTAATCAACAATTCCAACAGAGGAACCAACAGCCACCATCACATAGAAACCAACAGCCACCACCACATCGAAACAACTGGCAACAAAATCAACAATCACGACCAGAACCTATGGACATTGATTCATCTCAACAAACCAGAAGACAGAACCATTATCAACAAGAAAATCAACAAGAATCACGGAATTATAGTAAGAACAATAATATTAATTCTAATTTAAATTATGATTATAATTTAACGAAAATTACGACAGTACTCAATATGGACATACTAACAAAACGAACAGCAATTGTGAGAGACTAAATTTTCAGTCAACGGCCTCACCTCAGACTTCGGGTTACCCTATCTCTTACTCAGAAACCCAACCAGAAATTTAAGACTTTTAATTGACACGGGATCAACGGAAAATTTACTCAAACGAGATCATTGTCCACCTCAATTTATTAAGAAACTAAAAATCCCGACACGAATTAGAACAGCTGCAGGGAACATCACTGCTACACATGACGCAGTTATACCAAAGGAACATTTGAGTATACCTTTGAACTCACAGACAACTTTTAGACTTTTTCAATTCCATAGATTTTTTGATGGCATTTTGGGCCATAATACCTTAAAAGAAAACAATGCCATTATTAACTATAATAATAACACGTTAATCCTTAACGGAAAAAAATTTAAAATTAACCCATTAATGCCTGACCCCCGATTGCATTGTCCAATATCGATGAAATTTCACACATTCTTTACTTAAGGTTTTGGAAGTTATTTGATATAATTTTCTTTTTGATTTCCCATACTTGGGACTTATGAATTAACCACTAATATAAAATAGTTCCTCTGTGGTTTTTTAATTAAATTATTTTGTTATGCTCTTTCATGTAAAACTCTTCATTTTTACTTGAAAATAATCGATATTTCAAGCAAGGGTACTTCATAAAACTGTAAAATACGTATTTTAATGGTCATGTCATGAAATCATACTTGTAGCCCAAGTGAGTGGTCTTACTCAGCCTCAAATTGTTTGCACTTTAAAGAATACCTAACACTATTAGCCAACAATAAAGTTTTCCGATGTGTCGCTTCTCCAATTTTTCAGAGGCAATTTCAATTCTTTTTTTCAATTTTTCAGAATATGTAAATTTGCAGTCAATTGAACAGATAATTACCAACCCCCAATTTTTACACCAATATTTTTCTAAAGTATTTTAATCCTTTCTCTACCTACCTGTAAAAATCAATTTGATGCAACTCTTACCTGGCTTTAGCTATAATTTTTTTAAGATGACTCCTTTTTGGGTATTTAAATACCCAATAGGCAGGAATGGGTTAATTATGAGGGAAACCCGGAAATGGACGAATTGGAAAATTTACCTGAACTTTTTAATATTGAAGTTTTGGGAACGCAGTGCCCCTTGCGGACAGAACATTTAAATTCTGAAGAGCGGGACGCAATACAGATTTTAATTCAGAACAACAATGACATTTTTTATAAAAAGGGAGACGATTTGACTTTCACCAACGAAGTTAAACACAAAATAGACACCGGTCTATCAGGACCAATTTACATAAAGACATACAGATACCCAATTGTCCATACTGAAGAGGTAGAAAGACAGATCAATGAAATGCTAGAACAAGGCATTATCAAACATAGTAATTCCCCATATAATGCTCCTATATGGGTTGTCCCTAAAAAAGAGGACAAAGAAGGTAACAAAGAGTGGCGAATAGTCATCGATTACCGAAGATTAAATCAAGTCACTAAAGGGGATAAGTACCCTATCCCACGTATTGACGACATATTAGATAAATTGAAATTGGAACAAATGTAATAGTCACAACCAATGTAGATATTGAAATTAACCAAACTTGTAATCGATTCAAATTCACCCTAAAGGGAAATTATCTAATTTATATTGAAAATTGTAAAATATTGCTTGACAAATGGTACAGTAAAAAATTTTATCAAAACACTGTAATTATACCAAATCCCTTCCGGAATATTGAAATGTATAACGACACTAACTTATCATTAAGAGAATTGCAACATAAGCATATCAATAACACAACTATTATAACTGAACTCAAATCTACTCAAAAGATTCACAATTACACCACTTACAATCATATTACTTAACATATGCATTTACCTTTATCTTAAAAATAAGAAAGCTCTTAAGCAAACGGCCATCTCAGTTAACTTACCCTCGCTTCCTTTGGAACCCGGGACAAGCTCTTCGTCTGGGGGTGTTATGACATCATCCATGAATAGATTGCCATTTGCTTGACAACTTTACTTTACTTTAAGAATTTAAAATTTAACAAAGCACTTACGCTGCATTTTTATGTTAGTTTTAAGAATAAACAACACTTGAACTGCTTTTGTATATGTTCAAGTGTACTATTTCATTTTATGTATCAACAAATTGTACTTTAAAACCAAACAGAAAAATAAAGAAAGATCAGTCTTAAAAAACCTACAAGATTAAAAAGTTGATTTGTTTTTTATCAAAACTATATATATATATATATATATATATATATTATAAAAAAAAATCTTTTTAGAAAATTCGAACAATTTAATTTCGTTATAAATCTTAACTGAGTAGAAAACAATGTATTCTATAATTTTTATCTACTCGATTAACTCGATTAATCGAACAAAATTGTTCGAGTTATTCGTTACTCGAAATTGGTCGTTTTAATTTACTCGAGCAATTGTTCGACTTAAATACATCGATTAATCGAGTAACGGTTAACCGATTGAATACCCTAATACATTATTTGTTAAGACTTGAATAATTTTCATGAATAATTTTCGTTTTCATTAAATATATATTGTTTAAACTTAAAGGCTTTGGTAAAAGTAGCAAATATATTTTTTCTGCAAAATTCCATGAAAATCCGTACATATGTTTTCAAGTTAAGGTGATGCCCTTTAGAGGTATCCTATTGGAATCCTGTATGTCCTTAGACCAAAATAAGAGCTTTTTTAAAAGCTTAAGCTTCAATCTCACTATGCGTTTAATACCAACGATTTCTAGTCAAAATAAATATGTTTTCATGATATTTGATAATTGTATTCATTTCAAAATATTTATTTTTTTAAATTTTACAAAATTTGAATTTTAACGTCTTCTCGCTTCCAAACTGTGCTCTGCACACAAAAACACTACTTCACATTATATTTTGTAAACATGAATTTCTATCGAAATAGCTTAATTTCTTATTATAAAACACTCAATTGGCGCATTTATGGTCAATTTAAAATACCCCCGCCTGGAGGCAGGCTTGCCGGTTAGAGGGTTAAATTTGTCAAATAATCAGCATTTCTTGCCTTTAAAAATGAATTTATCATAGCCAAATAAAATTTTTTTCAGTTTTCGCGAAGATTTTGAAAAATTTTCCCAGGAATTCCCGACTCAATTTTCCGGGAATTCCCGTACCCCAAAACCTACTCATCTTGCATCATTTTTGAAAAAAATTGAAAAATTTTTATTTTTGCAAATTTAAAACTGATTTTTTTCCATAAAGTGCTTAATCGCAGATTTATATTTTTAACGCAAAATTTGGTTTATGACAACCCAAATACAAAATCAAGAAAACATTTTTGGTGTTCGCACTTTTGTGTTAGAGCTTCTTCCGACGAAGCGTGCATTACAATCAAAAATACAAAACTCTAGGATTTTTGATATTTTTAAATAAGTTTTGAAAAATGTTCCACCGAAAAATGGGCAATAACTAATTTTTAACTAAATATTTGGCAACTCTAGACCACAGTTTTCTAAAAAAAAATGTTATTTATTTTATGTTGCGTTATTTTAGGATTTTTTTGCCACTTACTTATCTTATCCAGTAATCCAAAATATAGTCATTTAAAAGAACTGGGAAAAGTACTTAAGATGGGAATTTAAAGAAGTTTTTTTGGTAAATTTGCTATTAGGGTATTTAGATATCCTCCATGCCATTTAAAATGCATATTAATTGTTTAGTTTGTTATTTTTCTTTAATTTTTTTTTACACCCAGAAAAATCTTTGGTTGGAATTCGGTCAAAACGATTATGGATGACGATTACGGAGCATATCAAAGAGTCAGTTTTCTCAACATACACTTGAGGATTATCATCACTCCAAATACGGCAGTTTTGTTTATTGATGTAGCAGAATGCCTTCCCTAATTGCTTTATTGTATGCAAGGCGGTGAAGCTCTAATTTGGAAGCATACAAATGTAGTTACTGCTTACAAAATCCAGGTTATTTTTTGCTGGGATGAGATGCGCTCCAGTAGGCTTGTTGTTGGCGTGCTAGCTTATCGGTACGAAGGTCGTGGATTCGATTCACACCAGAGGCATTGGTCTATTTTCGCTACAACGAGCCGAAAGTTATAGTAGCTGGTGCTCCGTTAGGGTAACAGTATATAATTTGTACTTATATGATTATTAATAAATACAAAAATAAATAAAAATATACTGAATAAATCAATATAATTTAATATAAAGAAAATTGTCGTAACCGCCAGAAATCGATTGGCAACAAATTCGGTGGACACAACGGAGATTGTTCTCTGGGTGTAGTATTCATTATTATGTTTAAATTTTTTATTTTTTATTTTTCATTTAAAAAACAAAAAACCAAACATTTTGCGGTGTTGTGTTATTACTTTGTGCTAACATATTTAAGATTTCATTTTCACTCTTGTTAGCCTGGCTAAAAAGGCAGCTAAGAAAATGTTTCGTTTTTATTTTCAGCTCATCATTAGATTTACCCAGCCTGCAGAACATTTTGAATTTCTTGGATGATGATGACGATGATGATGATGAGGAGAAGAATGATGATGAAACAACAAACTTAATTAAAAATTACTAAACGCCAGATAATAGCAGCAAAACAAGAGACTAAACGAAAGAAGGCAAAATATTCTAAAGATTAAACGTAATATGCAGTGAATTACAACGATAACGATGGATATGGAGATGGATAAATGTAATGAAGATGTGTGTGTACTAAGAATCTGAGGCCGATACTAGGATGTCTGGAGTTTTTGGTGGTGGTGTTGAAGTTGGCCATGTTGAAGATGTTGGAACAAAGAGACTTATGCATTGTGTAGGGTTTTTGTTTTTCACTACAGACAATATATAACAACAAAAACCAGGAAAAAATGTTAAAGCAAATACTCCTACAAATTATGCAAATTAAATAAGCTCGTTTACCATGTCTAAAAGGAAATAGTGTGTGTAGCAGTTTGAAAATAAGTGTATGTGTATGTGCATTAGAGTGGCTTTTTTTCTCAACTTTCGATTTTTATCAATTATTGTTGCGATTATTGTAGAACCAGAGTTGTGTCGCTCATGAACGAACTAGTTCAATTGAACGACTCACTCAATTGAACGATATGATTCGTTCACCAATATTAGATCTTGTCATTCAATCGTTCATTTCGTTCTTTTTATTCATAGAACAATTGCATCTCTATTCAATCAAAATGCTTGCAAGAGCAATTATTTTTTTCAGAAAATAGTAATAATATTGTTTCAAATTAGGAAAAACAATTAAAGTCATAAAAATAAAATATTTTTTACACAAAATAAATTTTTATTAGAAAAGTTGCAATTTTATAACACTTTTTGTCTATGTACAGTAAAATTTGTGAAAAAACTCGTAAAACATGAATAGTGCGTAATAATTGTCAAACGAATGACACAGTTCACAACATGCAGCTCAGTCACAAGTCAAAGCAAAAAAGAAGGACTGAACGAACTAGTTCACTGACTCGAATTGAACGATAATGACCGAGTCACCAAAATTAATTATTAATCCCAACTCTATGTAGAACTAGGTCTAAAAGTTAGATGGTGCGAATTTGAGGACAATCGGATAGCACTAACCTTTGGCGCCCCTCATAAAAACTTTACGATTTTTGAAAACTTTTCTTAACCTGCTTTAATAAAAATATATTATTTTATTTAAATAAAAAAAAATTGGAATTGGACTAACGGTTTTCGAGATATTGCGACTTAATTTTACTGAAAATGGAGTATTTTTTCCAACATTCTACAATATTTTTAAAAATGGTTCTAATTTTTTTTACTTTTACACTACTAACACACAAAAAAAAAAAATCCCATTTCAATAACGAAAACCACGGATTCAATAACTTGAATTGCTGAAATGCCGCCAACAACGAAGTTGTATATTCAATTGTTTATACGATGATGTTATAATAGCAGGAGATTTCAATTCAAACCTTCTAGTGGATAGTAGTTTTTCGGATGACAGTGCCTCGCTTGGTTTAATATCACCTAATATATTAAATCCTACACACTTCACTGCAACTAATAACACGCTTTTGGATTTATTTCTCGTGAGTAATAAAATTAGTGTACTAGAATAGATTATATGGCACTATGCACCGCGACCAACTTAGGTCTTTTGTGCTGCCTAAAGTTACCCTAAAGATTCAAGCTACCTATAAAGCCAATAATCCTATTAGGCAAAATCTTCATAATGTCCGAAGGGGAGACAAAGCGATCGCCAAGAAACTTGGCACGCCTTTCACAAAGCCTCGGACATTCGCAAAGAACATGCTCCGATGTCTCAGCTACCAGTTCGCAAAACCTACAATCATCCGTGTCCGAAAGACCCCTTTTGCGCAGGTGGTATCTGAGATTGCAGTGTCCAGTCAGGTAAGAAACCTGGGTACTCAAGTCACCCCTCCCGAGGGACAAGAGTCTCCTCGATCCTGCACTGGAAAAAGAGATTAATCTCTTAGCCTGTCGTTGGCCAAGAGAGTTTTCCCAATAGACAGAGAATTCTGATTCCCTCTACGACCCGAGCTTCTCCCTAACATACCCCAAAGGTATATATAATGTACTACTCTATGATCAATTGTCTGCGTCATGTTTCTCCAAGCATGATCTCATTTTCATGACTTACAATTTCCAACTGGTAATACCAGTTGAGAGAATTACTTTTCGAGATTTCAAAAGTATTAATTTTAGATTTCTCGAGGAAGAATTTTTTAAAATCGATTGGAATGTTTTGTATTCTTTGTATTCCGTAGATGACCAACTCTCTTTTCTTGAGCAAAACCTAAATTATCTGTTTGATCTAACTGTACCAATAAGGACAAAAATTATTAGTAATAACAGAAACCATGGTTTTCATCTGAAATTAAAGATTATATCAATCAAAGAGATTTTGCGTATGCACGTTGGAAAAGATTTAAAACTACAACATTACATGAGGATTATCTGACTGCTAAAAGAGAAACAAATAAAATGATTAAAAAGGCCAAATCCGTTTTTATGCTGAAAAGTTTTCTTCCGCCATTGGCTAAAAAAGAACATGGCAAACGATACGTGAAGTTGGTATCGGCAAATCTGCGAATCAAGAACCATGTTCGATTGATGCCGATACAATCAATAAAAAGTTTTTAAATGTTCCTATGGTTCAAGCAGATCAAAATTATTATATCAATAATCATTCTAGTAACAATTCTGACTCTTACTTTTTTTCTTTTGCTGCAGTAGACCAATATGACGTTTTATCTAGTATATTTTCTATAAAATCCAACTCTATAGAAGTGGACGGGATTAATCCAAAATTTCTAAAGATTCTTTTACCTCAACTACTTCTAATAATAACATTTTTGTTTAACAAAATATTAACTTCAAGTTACTTTCCCTCGAATTGGAAAATAGCTAAAATCGTCCCAATACCCAAAGCTGGTTCCGATTATAGACCAATAGCCATTCTTCCATTTCTCTATAAAGTATTTGAACGTATTATGCATAACCAAATTACTTATTTCTTGGATAACAATAACTTGCTAACAGATCGTCAATGTGGGTTCAGAAAGAAACACAGTTGCATAACAGCCTTAGTTGATGTTACAGAGGAGATTAGGGAGAAACTTGATGATGGCAAGACTACATGTTTAATACTTTTAGATCGTTCAAAACCGTTTGATACCGTAGATCATAACATTCTTTGTTACAAACTTAATAACTTCTTCAATTTCTCTTCGACCGCTACTCAGTTATTGTCAACATACCTACGTAACACATATCAGTATGTTGAAACTGGAATCCAAAAATCCAAGGCACTGCCTGTAACAAGAGGGGTACCTCAGGGGTCCATTGTTGAGCCACTATTATTCTCACTGTACTCTAATGACCTTCCAGGCATTTTAACAAATTGTTATGTAAGAATGTACGCGGATGACGTTCAACTTTATACCAGTTGTACTAATGCCTTAATCGACCAGTGTATTATCTCTATTAATCGTCAACTACATCGTATTTATACGTGGGCAACCGCAAATGGTCTAGGAATAAATCCAAAAAATCTAAATGCATAGTAATTCAAAAGCGACTTGCCAAACTTAGTATTATACCTAATATATTTATAAATAATCAAAAAATTGAAATAGTAAAATCTGCTAAGAATCTCGGAATATTTTTTAATGACACTCTTACGTGGTCGAACCACATTAACTATGCTTGTGGTCGCACTTTCTCTATGACTGGAACTCTTTGGCGAACCCAGCATTGTACACCTATTATAATAAGAATGCTACTTGCCAAAACTTATCTGATGCCTGTTTTACTATATGGTTGTGATGCAACTAGTAAAGGGAAACGTTGCATTTAAAAACATAATCCGATACGTGTATGGACTTAATAGGCGTTCTAGTGTATCTTTCTTTTCATCTCAGCTATATGGCCTTTATTTAGATAATCTACTAAACATTAGAGTTTTAGTTTTTTTTACATAAAATAATATATACCCACATACCTGATCATCTGTACATCAAACTTGTTATTTCAGATATAAGCAGGGGAAAAAGACTTAGATCATTTAGATACAAAAGTTTAATTTCGGAGTGGCATTTCTACATATTCGCAGTATCTCTCTCTGGAATTCTATACCCCACAGCTCTCAACTTTTAAGTAACGCACGAAAATTTAAAGAAAATATTTTTAAACTGTTTTCGGCATAAGAAAATCAAACATAATTATTTGATAAATTATATTAAATTATTTAAATTTATTTAAGTTTTTTATTTATTTTTCTTTTGTTTTGTTCACCTTGTTTAATTTAAATTGTTTTTTGTTTTCCATATAAAAATTGTAATTAGTTATTAAGTTAGATCTCGCATCTACATTCTTTCTGACAGTCAGGCGGCATTAAGGGCTTTAATGTCCTATGAGGTGTCATCTGGTCTGGTCATGGAATGCATTCTGGCTCTTAACCACTTGGCGGGCGCAACTCGCTTACCTTAGGGTGGGTTCCTGGTCACGAGGGGCATGAGGGCAACGAGAGGGCAGATTGTCTTGCTAATTGCGGGGCCCGAAGGCCCTTTATTGGCCCTGAACCATTCTGTGGTATACCTTTGGGGTATGTTAGGGAGAAGCTCGGGTCGTGGAGGGAATCAGAATTCTCTCTCTATTGGGAAAACTCTCTTGGCCAACGACAGGCTAAGAGATTAATTTCTTTTTCCAGTGCAGGATCGAGGAGACTCTTGTCCCTCGGGAGGGGTGACTTGAGAACCCTGGTGTCTTACCTGACTGGACACTGCAATCTCAGATACCACCTGCGCAAAAGGGGTCTTTCGGACACGGATGAGTGTAGGTTTTGCGAACTGGTAGCTGAGACATCGGAGCATGTTCTTTGCGAATGTCCGAGGCTTTGTGAAAGGCGTGCCAAGTTTCTTGGCGATCGCTTTGTCTCCCCTTCGGACATTATGAAGATTTTGCCTAATAGGATTATTGGCTTTATAGGTAGCTTGAATCTTTAGGGTAACTTTAGGCAGCACAAAAGACCTAAGTTGGTCGCCGTGCATAGTGCCATATAATCTAATCTAATCTATTAAGTTATTAATTAATGATCTTATAATTTTTCATATCATCAGTTCCATACTGCAAAATAAGACTTTTAGTCTTGTGTATGGAGCAATTCAAATAAATAAATAAATAAAATAAATAAATTAGAAATTGATGGCTCTTTAATTGAATTAATTTTCAATTAAATAATAACTCATTTGATTAAAAAGTGATCAATATTGTATACCTTCACAAAAAACAAAAAAAAAATTATTGCCATACCAAATGTTTTTTTATAAAAGTTTTGTTGCCATACCAAATGTTTTTTTATAGCTTGAATTTTATAACATTGAATTTAAACCGGCATGAAATTCTCATTTCGTTAGCATATTTATTTATACTTATGTGAACAAATTCACACAGAAATTAGTGTTCATTTTTATTTTTTTTGAACCGTAATGACTATGGCAGATTTTTTTGGATTGTTTCTAGAAATTGGACCTTTTGTTAAAATCAGAGTATTTTCTTTGTTTGAAATAATTTCAAATTTATTGTTTGCTTTTTCTTTCTGTTTAAAAAAATTTTTATTATACGAAATTAAACTTTAAAAATTACATTATCAATTTTATGAATAAATGTTTTGGAATAAATAAATATTCAGATTTAAACCAATGAAACTAAATTATTTTAATTAATAAAGTAATAAACCTAATAAGAATTAATATCTAATCTAGTTCAAATAAATTTAAAATATTTATTACTAATACCACTAAACATAAGCATTTATAAAAAACGACTATATATTACAAAAAACAACAACAATGTGTTGATGTTTGCTTTTGAGCGATAATATAAAAAATGTCAAGCAAGTTCCGAAATTGAGCAAATATTTAATTGATTCAATTAATTTTTAATTGACAGATTTATTTTTTTCTGTTAAGCATAATTTGAGCATAATCACGTTAATATTGGTTGAAGAATAAGTTGTAAATTTACCTAAATAGAAAATTTACATAAGCATTGGTTGGAATTCGGTCAAAACCATTAAAATTTATTTGATAGGACATTATTTTATTTGAAACTACTAATAATCGATTAATAAAGCAAATTAACAAGAGGGAAAAGGAACTAAAAAACCATCCATTTATCCAATTATTTGTATTTGCAATCAACTTTTTAAATAAAATTCGGTTAGTAATTGTGTACGGTAGAAGCAACCATTTATTTCGTGATATTTCTAGAGAATTTTTAACCATCCATAAATTTTTTTTAAAATTGTCGATAATCAAAGTGGTTACTGCAAATACGGTATTCGCAATCAAATATGCCACTAAATTAGAGGTTCAGTAATACCAACCGAATTGTGGATTGCATTGTCTATAGAAGCAACTAATGATTGGAATTGGTAAACGAATTTGAGACAATGTTTATTTTCCTAACAAAATATTTAAATTCAAATTTAACACTCAACATTTATAAGTGTTTGTGGTGTAGTGGGTAGAGAGTTTGCATTGTACTCCGAACTTCCGAGTTCAAATCTCCGAAAAGACAAACACAAAGTTTTTTTAATTAAAATAAAATATTCAAATGTTTAAATAGCAAATAAGGCAATGAAAATTAAAAGTAATTGTGGTGTAATCAGTAGGACAGAGGAATAATAATCTCAAGGCCACGGTTCAATACCAGACAAATACATTTTACAACCATTCACATGTGAAAATTTTCTATATGATTAATAATTTCAGACCTACCCTCACATTTCTGATCTTAAACGCTTCTTTGAAAAATTAGTAAAATTTTTAATACCAAACATGGGGATTAGTAGCAGCATCTGAGTATTTGATTACAGGGCAATTACACCCAACTGCATGTAATTAGACATACAAAGGTAATTGGCCTGTAATTAAATACACAAATATTGGTATTATGACCCATGTCTGGTGTTGACAAAGTTAAAAATTTAGCCAGGAAGCGCTTAAGCCCACAAGTGTGGACGTAGGATTGATCTTATTAATGATATAGAAAAATTTCCCAAGTAAATGATATTGAAATGTCGCCCAAGTCTGATACCAGAAAATTAAAATTTTTTTTTTTAATTTCAATAAAATTTTGTGGAACGTAGTAATATTTATTTGAAATGCAAATGAATATTAGTTTTCACGACTAAAAATATAATTTAACTTTACGGTAGTTATCGTAACCGACAGAATTCAATTGGCAACAAATTCGGTGCACACAATTGAGACTGTTTTCTGGGTGTAATAAAGTTGTTATGCTGTTTCAATTTTATTCACATGAGAGGATATTTAAAGGGTGTTTTTTATAGAGATATAGAACTTTGAAATAGAATAAAACAAAAATTAATTTTTTAAATTGACATGATATTTAATTTATTTGAAAGATAATCTTCTGGCCTTATAATTTAAATATGGCTTTTGGCATATGACCGCCACAGCTGGCTCGGACGTAGTCTAATCTGGAGGTCCAATTTTCGATGACTTTTTCCAACATTTGTAGCCGTATATCGCCAATAACGCAGCGAATGTTTTCCTCCAAGTGGTCAATCGTTTCGGGCTTATCCGCGTAGACTAGCAACTTCACAGATCCCCACAGAAAATAGTCCAACGATGTTAAATCGCACGATCTTGGAGGCCAATTCACGGATCCGAAACGTGAAACTATGCGGTTACCAAACGATTCCTTCAATAAATCAATTGTGGCACGAGCTGTGTGATATGTTGCGCCATCATGTTGAAACCACAGCTCCTGCACATCATTTTGTTCAATTGATGAACGAAAAAGACAGTAATCATGGCTATATAGCGTTCACCATTGACTGTAACGTTCTGACCAGCAGTGTTTTTAAAGAATTACGGACCAATGATTCCACCAGCTCATAAAGTACATCAAACAGTCAGTTTTTCTGGCTGTAACGCTGTCTCAACATTCACTTGAGGATTATCATCACTCCAAATACGGCAATTTTGTTTATTGACGTATTCATTTTACCAAAAGTGAGCTTCATCGCTAAACAAAATTCGCTTATGAAAATCGGGATCAACGGCAATCTTGTTTTGGACCCATTCACCGAATCTACGCCTTGCTAGGTGATCGTGTGGCTTCAATTGTTGCACGAGTTGGATTTTGTAAGCACGCAAACCAAGATCTTTCCGAAAATCTTTCATAAAGTGGATGGAAGCATATCCAATTCCTGTGCACGATGGAGGATAGACTGATTGGGGTCTTCCTCTACGCTACGCTCTACAGCAGCAATGACTTCTTCTGTACGCACTGTACGACGTCTCAGTCCATATCGTTTTATACAGGCATATTATCATTTAGAGTAAACGTGGTGCGAAAATGTTCCATAGTTAATTGAATTAATTGTCTCATGGACGATTATGTTGAAATAGACGTAGTGGTCGCTGCGTATTTCGAACAAAACCATGACTTTCAAAATAAATTTCACAATTTAGAAGCCTTGTTCAGGCGTCAGTCTATTCATGTTGAAATGCCAAACCAAACTAAACATAAATCACTTGGCAGCTGACAAAATGGCCGCTAGTTAAAAAAAGTGTTGCCAACTTAAAGTTCTATACCTGTATAAAAAACATCCTTTACTTTAACTTCTGATTTTCCGATTGTTGCAACACTAGGACTAATGGTTTTGTTGTGAGAAATTTAAGAAAATTCGGATTACTTAACCCTTGTCGACCTGCGCACAAAGTATCTGATATGTGGAAAATTAAATTTATTTTCAAAAATATATTTTGTAATACATCATTTCTAATTTTAGACATAATTATGATCACGCGTTCATGTTTTGTATAGTATTTGAGTGCAAAAACAAAAAATTCTAAGATAATTTTTAAAAATGTATAGAATAGAGGAAGAAGACGCCATTTTTAGTGAAAATTATATACCAATATTTGGAAAACCGTTAGACCGATTTTAAAAATTTCAAAATATTCGCGTTCAGCATGTGAAAGTTTATAAAATATTATGTGTCGCAAGACATAGTGTTATTTAATAAATTTAAGAAAAATTTTCAATAATCGAAAACTTTGGTAGAGCTATCCGGTTTTTCTCAAATTTGCACCAAATAACTTTTAGACCTACTACAATAATCTGAATTATAAATATAAATTTTTCAAAAAAAAATGCCGCTCTAATGTGCATGCGTATAGGGCCACTAGTGTATATTGTTTAAAACAAGTTGATTTCTTTCATCTTATTTCCTTTATTTCGTACTTAATTGTATTTGGTAGATATGGAAGATTTTTTCTTCCGGCTTTTTTTCAGTGGTTCCCAGTGTAGAAACCGTAATGACATATTATTTTTTGACTACCAGTAATGACACTCTCTGCATTACTTTAATACAAATAATAATGACTGACTAATATGTAGATTAGGGTGGGGCGATTTGAACATCTTAATGGGCGCTTCGCGTTTCTGATTCTTGGGATTGTACTGAGCAAAAAAGTCCACTAGACTGACTTTTTGGCTCAGTACGTCTACGGTGAAAATCGAACTTCCAGATTTTGACTTTTTAGCCGTATTTTGTGAAAGTAACAATGTGTGGGATGGACATATCTCAGGAAGTAGGAGGAGCTTATCCAAGATTATGGCATCAATCTCTTCTTTGGAAGATTCTCTAGCAGATTAATGCCTCAATTATATTTGTGGGTGGGGTTTAAGGGGTTAATTTTTAATTTTTAATTTCAATATAGGGCTTTTTTTGCCGTAAAGTCAAAATCTGGAAGCTCGATTTTCACCGTAGACGTATGTTCTAGTGGACTTTTTTGCTAGGTACAATCCCAAGAATCAGAAACGCGAAGCGCCCATTAAGATTTTTTTACTTCCATACTTATCGCCCCACCCTAATGTAGATAGTTTTCATATATTATATCAATACAAAAAATAATGCGTTACCCATAAGTACTTATTTTTATCATCATTTTATATATAAAGTAATGATCTAAAAGTTTTTTTTTAATCTATTTTTAAACTCATTATTTTTTCAACTCTAGTAAATACATAAATAAGAACGTATTTCTGATTTTCTGTAAGCTGGAAATTAATGAATGGTCTATGATTACCAGTGTGTAAATAATAAGCTGTAGAATTAGGGCTAACTGCATATAATTCGGAGTCAAAACTCGTTATTTTGTTCGACAAGGTAACTTTTGTAAGTAGTTTTATATATTTGGTTCATGAAAAAAGCACACAATTTTTATTACGAATAAATAAAAAAAGCTGTTACCAAAATAATTAGTTATTTATATGCTTATAAGAAACTAAAAAACATGTGGTTACACGTTTGTAAGTAACACAGTACACCACATGATTTTGTGACTCAATTCTGAGAATTGCACGTGAAAGTAGCCTAAAAATAAGAACTTCTGCCTCATTCGTTTTGTCAAGTTGGCTACAGTAATAATTTAATGGTCATATGAATTTTTTGGATCAAGGCGGATTTTTAGCACTTTTTCTTTATTTTAACACGGTTATATATCGGTATACCGTACGGAAATCTCTTTTGTGTCTGAATCAAAGTTGTAGATATTGAATAGGAGAAAAAAAAATGCGGAACTATCCTACCCGAAAAAAGTGCATCCGGCCCTTTTTCACCTTTTTGCTTAATAATTGGATTACAAATCCACAAATAAAATAAGAACAGGAAAAATAAATCTGTTAACTTTACAAAATTTTAGTTACATTCGGTGCGGATTTTAGTTAATTAAAAATAGCATTTTACTCTGTAAAATTAGCAAAAACTTTTACTAAATATAGCAAACAAAAACTGTAATATTAACAAAATTTGTGCTATATTTACCATAAATTTAGTAGAATGCAAATAATAGTTTATTTTGCTAAAATCAACAGAAATTTGTTGCTAAAAAATTTAAAGTTTACTGATTTCAACAGGGCAGACTTTTATTCGCATACAAAAAATTAAAAAATTTCACATTTTTTAATAATTTTTTTTTTTTCTATTTATGTTTAGTAAATGTTTTTGCTGGTTTTAGTGGAATATTTTGTTACTTTCAATTAACTTAAATTAATATTAATAAATATTTTTAAATATTTTTAAATTCACCACATTTATTTTTGCTATTATTATATTACTAATATTTAGTAAACAAAATTTGCTAATTTTAGCAGTTTTTTCTGCAAGCTAATTTTTAACTAGGTTATGTTAGGTCGGAGTGGTAGCTCCGTGAGCACCAGCACACTTAGACTCTGAGGTCCGTTGTGATGCCACGAGACTGACGGATTACCGATCAGACTCCACCATTAAACCAGTTAGGGCTCCTTACGAAGCTAAGGAAGCTATGTAGCGCTAGCGCAGGACATGAATAGAGAAAGTGCTCAATACTCTCCTCCCCCTCCTCGTCCCCGCAGCTACTACAGAAGTCAACCTATGAATGTGCCTGCCAATAACACAGTGGCCGGTTATCACCGCCACCATGTCAGAGATTTCCCCCCTGTAAAGCGACAGGAGCGCCCTCGTTCGCCCCAGATACAGAGCCGGCCAGATGTGCCTTGTCATGAGTAGAGCCGATTGTTCAGCTTACAAGTTGCTAGGGGAACACCAACTCCTGCAAATTCCGCAGAAACTTGAAGGGTGGTTCCTAGCCCTGCAAGCTCATCAGCTCTACAGTTCTCTGGTATGTCCCTGCGCCCCGGGACCCACACGAGTCGAATGTCGAACTGCTTGGTCATCTCATCCAAGGATTTTTAACTAATTTTTAGTAGCTTTTTTTTTTGCTATTTTCACAGGTGTAAAAATAAACCTCAAAATATACATTTGCTAAACAATGTGATAAATTTACCGACAGATTGTGTTGGTGATCGCCTATTCATCAATTTAACATGGGATTTAGTTCATTTCATTGCTGTTTCAGGTTCAATGAAGGTATAACAAAAAATATCGGTAGCTGCAACCGAGAAATGTGATAGTACATCTAACTCCCAAAATTCGTTTGGAGACAAATTCGGTTGTCTCAACGAATCTGTTCTCTGTGTGCATAACTTCTAAAGTAGCAAAACACGGAAATGGAACTGGGACAAAATGGAAATGGGACAAAACGGGGTCTTTTGGTGTCAAATAAATACTTTCTGAAGCATAAATAGATTTGAATAAGCAATTTACCAAAATGTTGAAATAAACGCTTTCGAAATTTAAAATGATAAAAATATGGGCTAAAGATGATAAATGCGCCATATAGTAAATGAAGATTTTTATTGATTCCACAAATACTCTGTCAATATTCCAAAGAAAGTATATTTAAAAAGTATTTGCTAATTGATAGAAATAACAAATAATAAAAAAATATACAATAACAAATACACTATTCGTGACTTCTTTTAATATTTCCCATTAAAATATTACTTAAGACATGATTGATTGATACTTTAGCGTATGAGTGATATTTAATGTACTTGAAGCATTTATATAACTCATACGCCACCCACCGTACAATTAACTAATACTACGTTTATTATACAGTCTATGTTTAATAGCTATGACGACAATTTTAATTTCCAATTATTAGTGTCCGCCTAAGTATTCGGCTTCGGCTTCGGAGTTCGGCCAAAAAGTGAAGTTCGGTCAAGTACGGTGTTCGGCCAAATTTTTGTCGAATTTGGGCGAACTACCGAACTTTTTATGATTATTTATAAAAAGCGCAAATAAATAACAACTGTAGTTATATTTACTTTTCAGAATTTACAAAAAAACTACATAAAAAATACAACGTTGAATATGATAGAAATCAAAAAAAAAACAACGATATTTAAATATCAATGTGTGTGAAAAAATTTCAAAAAGCCAAAGGAGTTTAAAAAATTTCCAGAAATATACCTACAAGACTTATATGCAAATAATCATATATACTGTATACACTCAAAAAAAAAAAGTTTGTAAAGTCAGCAAAAAATTTTGCTGAGTCAGCAAAATTTTAGTCAGGAGGATGCTTGCAAAAAAGTTGCGAATGTCAGCAAAATCTTTTGCTGAAAATCATCGAGCTGATTTTTAGCAACAAAATTTGTAGATTCAGCAAAAGTTTTGCTAACACTTAGTAGATTAGAAATACAAAAGCCTTGCTAAAAATTAATAAATTTTTTGCTGAATTTTAGTAGACTGAAAAAAACGCAAAAAATTTGTAGAAAAAATTGTAATTTAGTTAATTTATTTGCTGAAAATCATAAAACATATTTTTGTGATTCTTTTAAATATAATTTACTATAATAACGAAATATAAAAATTTTCATTTTTCCACATTGACGACATGAATTAATTTAATATCTGAAAATATATAGAAATAAATATATATAACATAACAAAAATTGTCTTTCAATTACTTACATCAATGGTTGTCTAAATGATGCTATCGCAACTGCCGAAGATAATTACAGAAACGAAAAAATAAACAAAAACAAACGAAACGAAAAAAACAACCCTTTTTGCAATAAGAAAAAGGAACCATACCTAAGATGTGTGTCTTTGTCTTTCACTTTACTCTGTCTACATTTCTGTATATGTTTGTTTGCAATTTGACCACACTATTATTATTCTATAAACATTTAGTTTAAATAAATAAATATTTTATTTTCTCTTTTATTTAATTAATAGTTAATTATTTTCACAAGCCGGTGACAACGCAAAATTGAAGTTATTTTAATCCTCCATTTTGTTTTATGTATGAAAAAGAGATACAAAAACTTCCATGGTTGATTTTTTTATATGTCTTATTAGAGTTGTACTTTTTAGTATCATTTTCCTCTTCTCTACTACATCTTGACATGCCGCGACATCTACTTCATTCTGCGTATATCTTTCAATCTGGATGTCGTCCACACTATTAATGTGCTTATCAAAAAATTTTTTTTAGCTAAATTAATTAGTAAAACATTAGTATATTAGTAAAGCATTAGTATAAAACAGTTAAGTGCTGAATAAGTATAACAAAAATTTTAGATGAAAACACGATTTTAGCAAAAAATTTTGCTAAAAAATAGTATACCTGATTTACAAGACGTTTTACTAACTTTTCTACTAACTTATTTTTTTGGGTGTACTTTATATATTGCAATTAATTTCGAGTGATAAGTAATCCTAAAAAGAGGATAAAAGCTTCATCAATTTGGGATAGACATGATGCAGAACCAGACTTAGAAGTAGCAGAACCAAATGAAAATTTTATTGAAAAAGAAATTAAAATGTTTATTACGGAGCCTTTAAGTCCCAGAAATAAAAATATATTTGAGTATTGGAATTCAAGTCCATTCACAAATTTAAAAGCTGTAGCAATAAAATATTTATCAGTAGCAAGCGAACAGTTTTTTAGCGCTGCCGGACAGCTGTATTCTGATAGACGAAGCAATTTACATGGTGTGAATGCGGAAAAATAGCTTTTCTGTCATAACAATATCAAACTTTTTAATTTTAAATATTAAAATTTAAGTTTTTTTTTCTATATCAACTTAAAAATCGTTCAACTATTTTTCTTTGACTATAAAATATAGTACAAATATTTTATTCTTTTTTTGTACTTAAAATAGTACAACTATTTTCCAAATATGATTTTTTTTTTTTAAAATATACCTATAAATTTTTATTTTTGTTTTTGTTTAATAACTTTTTGGTTTAAATTTATTGATCTAAAAACACAATTTATATTTTTTTTTATTAAAACAAAAAGTTCGGCTTCGGCCGAACATTGATATTATGGCCGAAGTTCGACTTTGGCCGAAAAAAATGAGTTCGGTCGGACACTACCAATTATTCCTAAACTACTGAACAGATCGCTTTGGTGTCTTCAACAGATTTACTGACCTGTGTCTTTATTTTGATTGATGCAACATAAAAAGCTGTCGTTGTTAAGTGTAGTTGCATATGTTAAATTATGTAACGTAATTTAAGATAAATATAACGTAATTTTAAAAATAAGAGGCAACTAATAAAAACTTTGGGTAAAAATAATCTGCATTACAGAAGAGAAGAAAAACATATTAGGGGTTTTTTGGGCAAAAAAAGCCTTGAAAAACTTGTGAAACTCCTTCAAAATCCTAGGTTATTTATTTATTATTTTTTTTTTTTTTGGAAAGTACGTTTTCCAAAACTATTGCTTTTTTTTTTTTGATCAAATGTTGTATTTTCTGAACTTTTTAATATCCTTAGTTTTTTCAATTAAAGACTGTATTCTATTTAATATCGACTGTGCGCCAAGGCAGGTTTATCACTGCGGGGGTCGTGGATTCGATTCCCACCAGAGGCATTGGTCTGTTTTTGCTACAACGCGCCGAAAGCCATAGTAGCTAGTGCTCGGTTAGGGAAATAGTATATAATTTGTAATTATATGATTATTAATTAATAATTAATAAAATAAAAATATTTAATATCGACAAAACTATAGTTTTTGTTGCAATTCAGCGATTTTACAATAGGAAGGAACTATAAAAAAATAAATAAATAGTTTATTCAAAAAAATCCTTTTTGCGATAGAAAAACAAAATATTGGATATTATTTTAAAATTATAATTTACAATGGCAACCCTGGTGACCCTGGTAACCCTGGTAACCATTTCCTTATAGACACTTTTTTAAAGGCAAAATCGGGTGCCATCGTTAAGTACTGGGTAATCATCCTCATATAAAGTACCCAAAAATTACTAGATTTTTTGAACAACAACAATGGTTAGCGCGTTGGACTAATACACAGATGGTCATGGGTTCGATTCCCGGTGACGACAACATAAACTTCGAAAAATAAAATATATGAGTTTTATAACCCACCTTCGCTGTTCCCATAGCACTCAACCTTACCGAAGTAAAATAATGAATCAGAGCTATGAACCAAAATGCTTCAATAAGTTCGCCAGGTGGCGAGAAACAACTGTTCTAAGACATATAATCTCGCGCATTTACAGTATTGCTCTGTTTGAAACCCTTTATATTTTTCCCCTGTCATCGCTCCACTATCGCCTTCTCTTAAAAAAAAAAAGCCTTCGAGATGCAACATAAAAAAAACAGATCCGATTTATGTTCTTATGTCCCTTCGGGGTAGTTTTAACCAGTATTTTCTTGTGTAGTTCAAAAATACGAAAATTTATTTCTCTGCTAGATTGCATATTATTTTTGAAAATCTGAGCGATTTTTAAAACACACAAAGTCGAAAATATGCTTATATTTATTCCGTTTTAACAAAAAAAATAAAAATTACTCATTTTTAATAAAATACTACAACAATTTTTAAAATTATTATGTCACGGTTGCCAATGGCAACTTTAAAAAATAATTAAAAACCACGATATTTTTTAAAAAATGTTTTAAAACCGGTTAAATCAAAAAAAATAATTTTTAATATATTTTTAAGTGGGGACATGACATTGGCCGTTTTTTGAAATCGACTTTTTTATAATTTTGTATTTTGGTAAATATTCTTAAGATTCTAAGAAAAAAAATTTCATGGAAAAATTCCTACGGGTTCAAAAGTTACAGCCGTATTATTGAGAGCGCATTTTTAATATTCGCGCTACCTACGTACGGCAGCTGGCAGCTGTTTTACTTGCTACCTGACTTTTGGTGGTTGTTTTTTCGTACCTACTTGAAGGGTACGTTTTTTTTTTGTGTTTTTGAATTTCTTTAAAAAAAAGGCATCTTTATACCTCATATAGTGGAATTTTTATTTTATATGCTCAGTTATTGGGCATCTTTTGCAGCGTGATTGAAAGTAACCTTTTTTTCTTTGTTCACAAACTTTAAACGCGTTTATCTCGAAACCATGTTTTTCATACTGGTTGCGGTACTAGCGGGTTCATTTTTGACGATTTTTTTGTTTTGTATTTTTTTTAAACTTGATTCGCTATCGTATGGCACGAGCTTTTTTTAATTTTTTTTTCGATTTTTTATGTATTTTTAAAGTCAATATTTTTTTCGAAAAAACACACTTTTAAATTTGGAACATCACCAAAAATTGAAAAAAAAATTTAAAAAAAGCTCATGTCATACGATAACCAATTTTTTTAAGATTTAAAAAAGTAATTTTTTTCCAGATCGGACAATTTTTGCGACTCCCAGCGCTGCAAACACGAGGCCCTGTTTTTTTCTCTGCCGCCAGTTTGGAGCTCTATAAAACCATGTTGGAGTGAAAAATATATTTTTTTGAATTTTTTTTCTTGCAATTTGTTCTCTACAATAATAAAAATAATAAAAAAAAATTTTGGAAAAATGTTTGTTTTTGACTGAGTTATGAATTTTTAAAAAAAGGTTTGTTTTCTCTGCCGCGAATGTAATGTCCCCCCTTAAATAAAAATTTGTTCGCAAATTTATAAAAAATTAAAATTTGCATGTGTTGATTTCCAATCCAACTGTCCAGCAAACTAAAACGTATATCGCAGAAATGTCAAAAAAACAGAATTTGTTCTCCTATAAGAGACTAAGTAAAAATTGAACAACTTCCTCAAGTTTTCCAAAAAATGCGCCAAGTAGGCGTGGTTAAATATAGCCAAATTTTGCGTCCATTTTTGTATATTATTTATTGTTACTAACTGAATTTGGCATATGCAAAACTAATTACGAATATTTACAAAACTAAATTTATCAACAACATTTTTAAATTTTTTTATTTATAAAAAATTAGTAGATATTTTTGTTTTTTTGTCGATCTGAAAAGTTTTATATACTGACCTCGAGCTTGAATATTTATTTATTGAATTACAACAAAAAGGTCGAAGTTAAATAAGCACTTAATTATTATGTATAGTTTTGTTATACCTATGGGTAATTCCATCTTAAATCAACCAAAGGTGAACTGTACCTCTTACGAATTTTATTAGTTTTAGGAATACAGGAATGTAGGAATACAGTATATTACAGAACTAAAACAAATACAAAGTTTGGGGGCAATGACGCATCTGGATCTGGAAATATGAGGTCACAAAAATAGGAAAAAACAAAAAAAAATGTACAAAGTTGTATTTTAAGATTAGATCTGATCAGATCTAGCTAGTTATGATTGAATCTGATAGTTATGATTGAATCTGGTGCCAGTTTTTATCATATATGATAAAATATTGATATAGTGCCAGACCTATTCATATCTGAAGTGATCTGGAGTATTAGATATGAGTAGATCTGGTCATATTGGATCATATCGGGTGCCAGATCTGTTTATATCTAAAAAGATTTCGTAATCCCTTTGACCAGATCTGCTACCAGATCTAAGCATATATATTTTAATATATATCAGTGTTAAGTCTACGTAGTGTACGTAGGCTACTATGGAAAAATATAAGTATATTCCGATTCATTCTTCACAAATTTGCTTTTGTTCCTCTTATCAAAATATACCAAAAATTGGCACAATCGGCCGATATTTAGAGGTCTCCGAGTAAAAATAATTATATATAGCCATATGTTTTTTCATCTTAAAATATATTATAATATGTTATTATATATGGTGTCATGCATAGCCATATCTTATTATATGTTTCTCATGTAGTAATATACATATATAATGATATATTATTACATATTGACCATTATAAATAAGATATTAAGCATATATGCTATATATATATATTTGCTATATATATATATCATGCACAGCGCATACATTAGGGACACGGTCAAAATTGTCCCCGAAATATGCGGTGTATCGAACCAACTGTCCTCATCTTATACGCTAGATGTATGAAAAGGCGCGAAAACTTTGCGGACAGTCCCCAAAGTAAACAAATGTCCCTAAACCATGCGGGGGAACGAATAAATGTCCCAAAAGTATGCGCTGTGCATACATATATGCTATATATACATAATAAGATATACCGAGTAAAAACATTTACATATAATTATGCATTATTTTACATAAATATATACGTTATTGCATGCTATTTTTTTTTTTTTTAAGAGAAGCAACACTCAGAAAATTCTTCCTATTTATTAATGTGTTGCTGTGCTTCCTTTGGAAATTGGATAGTGGAGAGATGAAAGAAGGTGGGGAAAGATGAAGGGCTTCAAACATGGCAGCAATGTAATTGCGCGTGATGATAAGTCTTAGAACAGTTGTTGCTCGCCACCTGATGGAGATTTGGCGAACTTATTGAAGCTTTTTGGTTCATAGTCCTGATTCACTATTTTACTTCGGTGGGGTTAAGTGCTATGGAACACCGAAGGTGGGAGCTGCGATACATATGAGGGATAGAAAACTCATACATATTATATTTCTTAATAGATATTGCCGTCCCCGGGAGTCAAACCCGGGACCATCTATGTAACAGTCCAACGCGCTAACCATTACACTACAGCGCCCACTAATGTATGTTTAAGTAAAAAAAAAAAAATTACTCTGAAACACATATAATTACTTATTACATATCGACCAATATATAATCATATATGACATATAAAATTATATATGGTTAATCTAATAATCTGCGAACACATGCATAATTAGATATAACACAAATCAAAATAAATGAGTAACAAAAAATGAAAGAATAAGAACAGACGTTGAGGAAATAAAATAGATGTTATTTCACAACTACACTGCGCTTCGCTTCTTAAATGGAAACTGCATATTTTTTTAATTTGCTAAAAGCGGATTTAAAGCATATTTTTTTTTCAAAACAGGTTACATTTTTTAATTATTTTTTAGAAACAATTTTACTACTTTTTAGAAATATTAAACGCGTATATGTTAAAAAACTGATAAAAAATGTTTATTTAACCAACAAATTAAACAAATTAAAAAAATCGTAATTTTATATTCTTACATTTTCGCATATTGTTTTGGGTGATTTGGCAACACTGGGTAGAACAACCCTATGGGGAATGGGACCGATCCTGTGGCACAGACCGATTCGTGCCAGAGACTGGTCCTCTGCTAAACCCTACTCTCTGTAAACAACTGGCAACTTTAACATTGGCTTGTCATAGGAGGGGGTCATTTGTCCTGCTTTAAATCACATAGTGGCATGCCACAGGACTAAACAAAGATGGGCATACCACAAGACTGTCACAAAAGCAACATGTCGTATAAAATAAACGAAAACTAAACAGCTTCCAATGGGTAAAATTCTGGCCAACTTTCTTTTTTTTTGTTAATAAGCATTCTGGTTAAGTGGAATGTCCTCCCTTTACCAGTCACAGAATTGGTAATTTTAGGGCAATTAACACTGCTTAACCCATTTCAGTATTTTATTATACCAGTCCTGTGATAACCTTCTTTAACCAGTCACTTTAAGGTCAATTTAATCCTCATTCCCCATAGGGAATATTCTAACTAAGTATATGAAAATATAGAATGTCCAAAAAAACAGTTTTTTGTATTTTTCATACAAAAATTTAAAACATTTTTGCTCAAAATTAAAACTTTTAAAATATTTATATTCTGTAAAAATTTTAACATTGATTGCAAACCTTTCCACTAGAGGTCGCTTTAAGACAAAAAACAAATACAAAAATGTTCTTAATAAAGCATTGCAAAGCGTTTGTTGGAAAAATGTCCAACGGAGGTATGAGTGTGCTTAAGTGGTGTACAAAAATTTAATCCATAATCTTAATTCGAGTTTATCTCAGCAAAATTTTATTATTTTGTTAATGAAATATTTTTGTAATTTGGCCAAAGTTTAAGAGCTGCTGATAATATGCAAACCATCGTTTTTTAGCCAGTTATAACAATAATATTATGGCGTTCTTTATATTTAAATATACATTATATATTTATATATATATATATATATATTTTTATTTTTTTTGCAAAATCTTTTGTGTGAGTTTGTAATTCCTTTTTTGTAATATTATATATTTTTGAGACGTATGTAAGAATAGAAGAAGGATTTCCTTATGGATTTCAAATAAATTGTTGGTATGGGAGTTCATTTATCTTCTTTGACGCATAAAAATCATGAATATTAAATTTGCGCCAACAAATGCTAAACTGAATTTTGATCAACATCCTTAGACATGATATATCATATTACCGTCATTACCATATCCATGCCATTGCCAACACATAAAGTCAATTATTAATATTAACACATACACACCCTCACACATGCTAAACAGAGCCGGCATTATTGTATTAACTAAAACATGCATATTTAATGTTAATATTAAAAAATATTATATATTTATAAAATATAACTAAATCTATATCATTAAGGATATTGTTAAATTTTCAAATTATAAGCTCAAACTTTCATCTCATCTGAGTATCATATTGCACTATGGGTTGCGAATCTAAGAAAATCAGATTTTATTTAAGCTGAAGAAAATGACAAACAGAAATTTTTCTTAACTCGATAAGGACATGTCATGGAACAGTTAATTTTCATTTTTTCAATGCGTTTTTAAGAAATTTTTCTAATTGTTTGCCTCAATGAACCCCTCCAGTGGAAATAATGGCAACCAATATAGAAATTTTTATTGATATTAATTCTAGATGGTTCAAGGTATCCCGAGTATAAAAGATCTGATCTGACCAGATCTACTTAGATCTGTTTTACCGTATCATTACGAGGAACAAACCACACTTATTATATTGACAACAAAATTTACCGTTCTTGAGTTATAAGACTTTAAAGTGTGGAAAGCAAAAAGGGCGAATATCCATCCTTAACAAAATATTATATAAAAATTATTTAGCTGCGAGTTTAAAATTGATATTAGCTAAAATTTGAAATTGTACACAAAAAAAACAATCTTAGCACATACAAACAAATCAACCAGATTTGCGAAAAAAAATCTTCAGTGTTACCGCGTAATTAAAATCATATAACCACGAATACATGGTCTAAGCATATTTTAACCGTCTTTTGAATTATTTTATTTCGGAAATCAAATCTTTAAACATATTTTATAGTTACTTTCCTTCGATACCCTACCTACAAATATTTGGTAATGTTGTTTTGATATAAAGTATGTAAATAAAAAATTCATTTATGATTCATTGAAATATATAAAAACTGACAAGGGAAGTCTCCCTAGTGTCACCCGCGGATCTTTACGGAATTGATTTTATTTTGTAGAGCAGAAAAAATAAAGTTACACGTATTTTTGTTTAGCGGCCCAAATTCATATTTAGGGTGTAAAAAGGAGGGGGGAAGACAATGCCATTTTTCTGTTTTTTTCGTTTATCTCCTATATTATGCAAAGAACCCTAGTCATGTTACATACCAAATGAAAGGTCTTTGGAAAACCTATCTACGTGTGCTAAGAACGTGTCCAAACATGCACAACTTTTCGTCGTATTGAGTAAAATACTAAAATTTTATGACATTTTTGTTAATAAGTCAAAAAATATTAACTTCTTTGGCCCGTTGTTAGCACCATATTTTTAATACCTTTAATCTGATACAACATATGCCTATATTCATTTTGTTTAAATTGGCGTAAATTGTAAAAAACTGAAAAAAGTCAATTTCCCCCCATACAAATCGACCCCCCCTTAAAATGAGTTTGGGCCGCTAAAAAAAAAAAATACGTGTCGAATTAATTTTCGTTCTTAACAACATATCCAAATCGGAGGGTGACACCAGGGAGACTTCCCTTGTGAGTTTCAAATAATCGGCTAATGAATTATTTATGCCCTGTTAAAGACGTCCCTTGTTAGTTATTATCTTTGAGCTACATAGATTTTGAAAACCAAAATTTTTAGGAACAGTTAAAAAGGAATAAGTAACACATAAGGGTTTAACAGATTAGTCTGGACAAACTATTTTGTTGGTATTTTATTGTGAGTATTTAGAAAATCCATCAATAAAGTTCAGTTTTTTTTAAATGTTATAATGCAAATAAGGGTTAATATTATAATTCTTAAAAAATAATTTTATGTCATTTAGTGTTAATACTGCATCCAATGTCAGGAATAAAAAACAAAAATTTTTTCATGTCCTTTTATGTTACGTCGTAATATGCAGTCAAGGGTTAATATTATAATTCCTAAAAATGTATTTAGTGTCATAAAGAATTACTACTGCATCAAATGGCAGGAATATTAAAAAAAAAATTAACAAAAAAAATTTTTTTTGCGTGTCCTTGCAATCCTTAAAAAGTGTATCCTTGAAGTCCTTAAAGTGTTACAAACAAATACCAACCATAGTTCGACAAGTTTTGCAAGTCTCATGAAAATGTAGTCAAAATCTGCTGCAAAATAACACATTTTTATTCAAATTTCAATACATTATTTTGGATATTCGCCCTTTTTCGATTTAAGCAAAAATTGAAGTCCAATTTTTGGCAAGTTCTCTTTCGAATACCTTACTAAAATTTTGTATATAGGTAGATGTGACTTAAATCTTTAAGATAATACCAAAAAGTTGACAAAAATATTATTTTTTACCGTTTCCTGCGTTTTTATTGTCCCCTGTAAAATTCTACAAATGGTCTATTCGTCTTTATTCGCATGAACTGTTCATTTGTTTAAAAGCGGAGAAAATTTTGGCGTATTTTCGGCTTTGTGTACTTGAAAAATTCAAGGCCCGATCGCTCAGTTTTTTTTAAATTTTTTGAAATTGACAAACAAATTTTAGCATGAAAGTATAGTTTTGGCTTTTCTCACAACCTGCTGATCTAAAAACGCTCTGCTGGAAATATAAATGCTGGTAATAAGATACTTTTGTTTGGAAAACATTTGCTTTTCACATGTTTCTAATATAACATGTTTGCCTGTAAACATATACATGTTTGGAATAAGTTAAAACAATATACTGCAAATATATATATATATGTATATTATGTATTTTTGCATGTCCCAAGCTTAACATCTAAAAATTTTAAGTTTTAAAATTTTAATCATTGTAAACATATAAATAATTGCCCGCAAACATATTTTAAAGCGTATATTTTCTGCGTGTTTTTTGAAAAAGATTCCACTTAAAAACTGTATTATTTCATATAAATATTTGACAAATTTGGATAACAATTTTCTTAATTTTTTTTTTATTCACGATTGTATGAAAGATATTAAATTATTTTATGGTTTTTTAGCCACTGGATTTTCTTCATCCACCAAAAAATTTTAGAACAGTAAAATTTTTTCAATGTTTAAAAAATCGTAAAAAATTAAAATTTTATAGTTTTTATTTTTAAGTGTGGCTTATCTTGTTTAAAAGAAATCACGGCATATATTAAGAAAATCCATGTATAAATTGTATATGAACATTTTTTAATGGAATGTGTTGCAGTTACTTCTAAGCGTACACTCAGGGACAAAAGTTTCATCATATTGATGAAATTGTTTCATAAATAGTTTGTCATCAACTATTTATCATACTTATGAAGTTTTCATGAATATCGTATGATGAAGAGTTTCATAAACATTTGATACAAATGTTTCATAGACCTTCATCATTTTATTAAAAAGTTTCATAAACTTTGTGAAAATAAATTTTTCCTTTTTAGCGAAAAATATTGAAACCAAAAATTAAAATTTTTATTTTTGATTTGAAATATAGAAAAAATCATTTGCAATTCAATTTAAAAAAATTCAAAATATATGAGAAATTTTTAAAAATTCTGAAATATTAATTAAATATTATTTGAGTTGTTCTTATAAGACTATAGTTTTAAATAGAATTAATATAATTTAAAATTTTGGAATTTTAATTGATGTTTTTCAAAAAGAAAATTATATTTTTTTTAATTTCAAATGGAACGTTTTAACTTGAATTGATGTTTTGAACTTTAATTGGTGTATAAAAATATATATGAAATGTTTAATAAAAGCTTATGAAGCAGCAACATCCTATTTATGAAATGTTTCATAATAAGCACTACATAAAAAGTTATGAAACTTCATCATTATATTCATGAAATATTTGATAAATATAAAGAAGTCTGTAACGGTATTGCCTGTCATTCCTGAAAAAACCTAATGAAGATTTTATTAAAAGAAGGCACACAAAACATTAATGCCAGTTACTGTGTTACAATATTATAATTAACCTGTGATATAATTTTTAAGTTTGTGTTTGATTTAATTTTCATGCTTACCGTTTTATGTTTGTCTACAACAAATTATTGTTCAATGTAATAAAAATATTGTTTCTTACTGTAAGTCATAATTGTTTGTGGTAAATGTTTATTGCAATATTGTTAAATATATTTTTCTTTAATTCAAATAGACGAATCCCTTGAGAAAGTAAACATAACATTAACGAAACGTTGGGAAAATATGGATTAGATGCATTTTTAATTACATAAAGAACTTTAGGTTGTATTAGCTAAAATAAAAACAAATAAAATATTATATTTTTGTTTATGTTGATAATAAATTAACAAAATGTATTTCTCTGCTAAAGATTTGTGCATCGATTATATGTAATTTTTGAAAATCTGACCGATCGGACCAGGAACTTTTCAAATACATTCACAAAGATGAAATATTTTACTCAAAACAAAAAAAATGGCTAGTTTTTATTGAAATAATGCTATGCATATTTCTTTATTAGGATATTGTCCTAATAAATAATCTATAGAGTTTTTGTTTTTAAATTTATTAATTGATCACTTTCAGGAATGTGTTGATAGATCTATTTCTGGAATTTTCTAGGTTTCCATCATCAGAACACGTTTTGAAAGAGGTAACAATCATATAAACTAGTTTACTCACTACATGAGAATTAATATATGAGATCGAAGTTAGAGATTATCACCATTGATCAAACAATAAATTGAAAACTTGTTTGTTATGAGCAAGATCCACCTTTTGTGGATATTCAATACATGTTTTTTGTGTTTTTCCTCCTTTTTATTTTTTCTTTTGTCTATAAACAAAAACAGGGGGAGTAAACTAGACTGTACTTTGTCTTTTATATAAGTTTGATATAATTTTTATTAAAAATAAAAATTATGTTTCCTTTAATTGTGCAATGAAAATAAAAATTATTCAAGTTCGAGGCCATACTCTATAAAAAATACACTTTAAAAAATTATAGTGTCAGGGTTGCCAAAAATATTTTTTCCAAAAATCTAAAATTTCTTAAATTTTTTAATAAAGTTTTGTCCATAAAATTATACAAAATTAGGATTCACATTCTATCAAGTTTCAACTTTGGTTGGAGCCTTAAGGGAAAAAGATATATATTTGGGAGGTTTGGTTGAAAAATGTCCAGCGAATATATATGAAGTGTTCATTATGTATTAATAAGCAGTAGCTAAACTAAAAAAAAAATCAAACCACGCTCAGGGAACTGCTGTTTTAAAAATGTGTAGTTGTTTGGATTGTAATACAGTTTCTTTATTTTTAATGTAAATGTTAATTTTTACTAGCCTTGTAGTTCATTAAAAAAAACAAACCACATCAAATGACTGTTTTATGATTTTACATGCAATTTTTACAGTTGTTTTTTGTTATTTAAAAAAATAAAAAAAAGTAAATGTTTGTTTTTTTTTTTTTGCTTACATGTGGTTAATTTTTACTTCAATTGTGGTTTATTTTTTGAACATAAAAAAACAAATGACAATCTTAGTTGAATTTACTGAAATGTAAGTCGTCCTTTCTTCAAGTGAAATTTCATTTGTGTTTAACTACATTTGTAGTGGTCTTTACCTACACAGTATTCTAAGTGTATACGATGAGAATAAAAAGACGAAAAGACTGCAGATAAATTAGAATTTATGAATGCTAACAATTGACTACGGAAAATTTTGGGAGTGACAAGGCAAGCAATAGCTGGATTTCGAAAAAGGTTAAAATGTTTGTTTGTTTTAGTTTGTTATCCATTAATTTGAAACAAAGTTTTAAATAAACGTATTAAAATTTTTGCTTTTTTATTAATCATTTAACTAGAAATTTTAAAAATCCAAATCTAAAAATATCAGATCTTCCCAGATTTCATCAGATCTAATTAGATCTTAAATTTGTCCTCATTTTTGAAATCTAATTAGATCTGATCATATTTGCAATGAGATCTGTTTAGGCCTGGCAAAACAGATTTAACTAGATTTGGATAGATCAAATCTTGTAAAACGTCTTGTAAAAGCCAGTGCTGTGAATCAGGATATGAGAATCTTTTACTGATTGCGGAGTTTCTGAATGAACTTCGATTTTGGTACTTTTTCTTTCAGTTTTGTTTTTTTTTTTTTTACTTTTTGACTTTTAAAGGCTCTTGATTGTGGTGCTATTTTGAATAAATTTGAACTCCTAAAACAACACTGTCAAAATCCTTTAGTACTTATTTTTATAAAATATTTTAAAATAATTTTTCCGCCCATAGTTCATCAGCATCTGATAAACCACAAAGTAAGAAATAAACCAACAAAATTGGCTTTTTCTTTTAAGAAAAAACTTTTTTTTTCTTGTATGTGTAGCTTACACATGTTTCTGTGTGTAATATAAATACAAAAGTTTCTTTTCCCAATTGAGCTATAAATTCCATTGTTTTTACGCAACGCCAATCTTTACGCCAAAACCACCTGGTGTCACATACTTACATTTGCCATGTACTACACTGCTTACCAGAGTTGCCAGAACTGGGTCACCAAAAATAGCTAGATTTATGTAAAAAAAAAGTCTAAAAAATAGCTAAAATGTAGCTTATAATTGGCTAAGCAATTTTATATAAAAAAAACACCCATTTTTTTCAAAAAAAAACTAACATATTTTAATGAATGTTACAGTAAAATTATAAAATTAGAGGCATGTTGTTCCTATTTCCAGTTATTTTGAACAATGCTTATTACAAAACCGTGCTCGCTTATCAGTGCGGGGGTCGTGGGTTCGATTCCCACCAGAGTCTGTTTTTGCTACAATGCGACGAAGGCCACATCAGCTATTGCTCGGTTAGGATAATAGTACATAATTTGATTATTAATAATAATAAAAAAAAACCTTTAATTCGATGCTAAATTTTCTTCGAAAAAAGAAAATTTTAAACTCAATAATTCATTTTGTATATTTTTTAATTAAAACTCTTAAAAGAATGAATCACTTTTTAAAACTTTTTCCATCATTTTATTATTTGCATTAAAAAAAACCAATTTTAAGATGATTGAATAAAATATTAGTTTTTTATTCAGAATTTTTTAAACACCAAAAAAGTTATATTTTTATAACAGTTTGAAAAAGTAAAAGATATTTAATATATTTAAAATTTGTTTTAAAACTAAAAATTTGTTTGAACACTAAACATTTTCCATAAAGTTGTAATCATTAAGTAGCGTTTTATCTTAATCTGCATTTACATTTATCATCGTAATCTAGTTTAAACTAGATTTTGATCATATGGTAGTATATAAAATGACACACGAACTAGATTTCAAAATCTAGTTTTAACTGGATTTCGAGCATAAAAAACGTAGTTCGTTTCGTAGTGAACAATTAAATTGGACAAATTTGTTACACTATTTGCTCACAAATAATATTAAATTGGAATAAGAAAAAAGGCTGAAAAATGGCTAACACTTTTCAAATAATGGCTGAAAAAATGGCTAATTGCTAAAAATGACTAAATCTAGCCAGTAAAACGCTTAATTGGCAACCCTGCTACGTACTACCCCTTCTTTGACTTACACACACAATAATACTTGTACTTTAACGTTAAACACTCAATATCGTTTAACATTACAACTAAAGTGCAAATTTTTATCGTACACTCAAAGAAAAAGCTGTGATGAAAAATGTAATCCAATGTAAAACTTCATCAATATGATGAAGCTGTTACAAAAAAAGTTTAAATTGATGACAAGCTTCATCATTCTTATGAAATGTTTCATAAATATGAAGAAGATTCATATCATAGCTTTTAATGAAATGTTGCATAAATGTCTCTTTATAAATATGATCAAGCAAATTCATAAATTTTCTTTGGTAGCGTACAACAATAAAGGCCAATGACGATAATACAGGGTGTCCGCCGGGAAGGTATACTACTTTGTTTTGCCGCCATTTCGGGAAACATTAGTCTTGACAGTTCATATTTGGCAGTCGTGATGTAGAAGCGTGGCAAATTTATTATGTAAAAATATTCGATAAACCAACGTGTTTTAATCGTTAAAACAATTTATCAAAATCAATCATCGATTACTGTGACGATGAGAAAGTTACGTGAAATTTTTGGGAGGAACAACGTGCCAACAAAACGCACTATTTATCGTGTAGTGAATGATTTCGAAGAAAGAGGGTCTGTAGGTGATAGGCCCAAGCATGAACCACAACATACTGCAATATCGGCTGAAAAAATTACTGCTGCTCAACAAAGTGTTCAAAACAATCCATCAACCTCAATTCGACGCCGTGCTCAGGAGCTTAGTCTTCAAAGAACAACTTTGGCCAACATTGTGCACAAGGAATTGCATTTGTTTCCATTTAAGATTCAGTGGTATCAACAAGACGGTGCCTCATTGCATACAGCCAGGATTACAATGGAATTACTGCGAGACCTCTTTCCACAACAAGTTATTTCAAGGAATGACGATGTTGATTGGCATCCACGGTCGCCTGATTTGACTGCTCCGGACTTCTTTTTGTGGGGATATCTGGTTTATGCAAGGTTTATGCAAACAAACCAGAAACGCTTGAGCAACTCAAACAAAATATTCGTGATTAAATTAATTAAATACCGCGTGAAATATGTGAGAATGTAATGAAAAATGTGCTCAAAAGTGCTCGCATTTGTGAGGCTAACAGAGGCGGACATTTATCTGATATTGTATTCCATACATAATTGCTGACATTAAATAAAACATTTATCAATATAAGATCCATTCTCTTTCATTTAATCAAAAATTATAAACAACGAAAGTGGTATACCTTTTCGGCGGACACCCTGTATAATATCGATTAATAAATTATTTTTAAAACGCAATATTTTTGCAACTGTTATTCAGAATATATCAATTAAAACCGAAAATTTCGAATTGAAATATATCAGGGTTGGCATTCTATAACTTTTCATAATAACGGTAGTTGGCTACCGCTTTAACATTAAGACCGAAATGAAAATTTTAAAAAAGCGATTCCATTAAAGACATCCCGGTGAAATAGTAAAATCCAAATAACAAGTTGCAGAACAACTTATATAGTATTATAACAGGTTCTAATTTCTGTTCTACAGACGATTCTTTCTATATGGAGTTTGTCCTATCCTTTAAAACCGGTTCTAGAACCAGTTATAGAACTGGTTCTGGGACAGTGCAATCTTACATTTTAACTACCAGGAACCTGTTCTAGAACCGGTTCCATGTAACCGGTGGCTCTTTTAGAACAGGTTTAAAGGTAATATGTTCTATATAATTTTGCTGGCATGTATCTTCTAATAGAAGCGGTTTTATTTAGCTATTTTACCTGTTTGATTTTGAAATATCTTGAATTAAAGTCAAAATAACGCTAAAATACCGAAACGACGATTTATAACGTTATTTTGTTGATTAAACAAAATTTAATGGGTAGAATTTTAAAATAATTCCTGTTATATCAGAAGGCACATGCTGCTATTGGAAGTAGGATTGCCAGATTCGAATTTGCAAAATGCTTGCCGTTCACAAAAAAAATCTTGATTTTGAACAAAACACTTGACAATTTAAAACACTCATACTTAACAAAGAAAAAGTAACACATAAAGTTCAATGGTTTCAGTATTTTTACATCTAAGTTCATAAACCACGTGTTTTAACACATGTATTTAGTGTTTTAGATAGCCAGCAAAACTTCGGTAATGGCTGCGATAAAGTAATGCATTACCTTGTAATGTATACTCCTTACCTGTGTCATTATTTTCCAAATAAAAGTAATAAGTTACTGATAATGTGTTACATAATGCATTACATAATGCATTACTTTGTAATGAATAATCAGTATTATTACGAAACCACTAGTTGGTTAAGTAATGAATTACATTGTAATGTATACTCCCTAACTTCAACATTATTTTAAAACATAAAGTAATGAGTAACCAATAATTGGACACTCATGGGTTAGTTACCATGTAATGATACATCATTAACTTTTACATTATTTAAAAACATAAAGTAATGACTTACCGATCATCAATTACATAATAGTGCGCCCCGGTAGGCTAGTTGGTAGCGTGCTGGCTTATCAGTGCGGGGGTCCGATTCCCCCCAGAGGCACTGGTCTGTTTTCGCTACAACGCGCCAAAGGCCATAGTAGCTAGTGCATGGTTAGGGTAATAGTATATAATATGTAATTATATGATTATTAATTAATAAAAAAAAAAAAAAAAATTATATAATACATAAAATATAAAGGTAAAGTAATATTTAAAATATTTTTTGGAAAATCTATATACATTACTTTGTGATTTTTTGTAAGCATGAGGGTAAGTTATATATTTTTAATATCACAAACGAAAACTCGAAGCACAGCAATTAATTTACACTTTAAGCAACCCATTAGAATATGTGACGATATCTCAGTTGGTAGAGTTATCGCCTATCAACCAGAGACCCCTGGTTCGAATCCCAGCGCGAACACGTTATTTATTTAATTTAAAAAAATTATTTGTAATCATTTTTTTTTATAATTTTTTTTTTTTTATGAAAATCTATTTATAGACACATTACTTTTCCGAACCCGGTAACAATAGAAGTAACTAGTTACTTTACCCCCGACTGGGTAATGAGTCCACCCAGTAATGTGTATTGTAATGCAAGGAGCCCTATGGCGATACATTACTTTACCCATTATTTGGTAATGTGTGGTTTTACTGGGTACAGAAGTGACTAATTCGGTACCATCAGGTGTTGTTACATGGTTTTGAAAACACTTGCAATCCTTATCAGAACTTATTCTTACAAGGGCGGATCAATAAGTCCGTGACTTTTCGAACTTTCCTCTTAGTTATATGAAATGCAACGCTGCTCCCATTAAGTACCACCTGTTAATAGACTACTGTCAAATTTTGAGCAAGTTCCGTCATTTACTTTGCGTTCAAAACATACAACCACGTGGATTTTTTTTAAATGGAAAAAAGTGAATTTCGAATGCTCATTAAACATTATTTTTTGAGAAAAAAAACCGTCAGTCAAATCAAGGAAATGCTTGACAAATACTATGGGGACTCTGCACAATCGATTTCAACGGTAAAAAAGTGATATACTGACTTTCTTTGTGGTCTCACAAGTACAAATGACGCTGAACGTTCTGGACGGCCAATTGAGGCCAATACACTCGAAAATGTCGAAAAAATCCACGTTATGGTGTTGGCCGATCGAAGAGTAAAAGTGCATGAGATTGTTCATGCCATAGGCATTTCATATGGCAGTGTGGTTTCGATTTAAATAATCAGTTGGGTTTAAGAAAGCTGTCTGCAAGATGGGTGCCGCGTTTGCTCTCAATTGACCATAAACGCAAACGTGGCCAATAAGGTGATGGCAACAGTTTTTTGGGATGCACGCGGGATAATCCATATCGATTACCTTCAAAAGGGAAAAACAATAAACGGCGAATGTTATGCCAACTTATAGGACCGGATTTAAGGAGGAAAAAAGAACGGATCAAAAAATAGATTTTGAAAAAGTTAAGAATTTAAAAAAATATGTTATTAAATTTTTTTTAAACATGATCGTGCCCGTCATGATTAACAGGCGACTGCTTTATATATCATAGTTTAAACATAAATGAATTTTTTTTTTTAATGTAAATTTGTTCAAGATATCCCAAAACTAACATCTTGCCCTATAGCTTACAAAAATACAAATTATAATGAGTATAAAAATAGATTTTTCAAAATTGGTGTATCAATATATTTTGCCTGGAAGAAATAAGATGAATAATCTATTATAGTTCACCAATTATTTTTTGTATGCGAGTAATGCATTATAAGTTGATTATCGCTAATGAATACCGTAATGAGTACCGTAATGAGTACTTATTACCGAGTATCGGTAATGAGTACTTATAACCGGTAAGTTGCTTATCGGTAATAAGTACTCATTACAAAGTAATGTATAAAATAATAAGTAGTCATTGTCATGTATTTGCTGCGTAGCTCTACTTTTATTAGCTCAAAAGATCGATTGACATTCTAGTCCTATCGTTGGAATACGAATTCTTTAAAATCTTAAAGGCTTTTCCGCAAAGAGAATTGGATATTGGTATTGGAAAAACAAATTAGATCAGTTTTTTTTAACTCTGTAGGTTAATTTCTGCTCATTTTCCCCAAAAAATGGGACCATATTTTTTTATTTGTCTCAAAGTACGCAGAAATCATTATATAAATTATCCTTATATACATCATTTTTAATCTCTAGAAAGCTCGAACAACGTATTGCGAGTTAAAAGAGATTTTTAATGTTTAAACATTAAACTTTTTTAAAGACCAATTCCTCTCCAAAATTATACCGTTGGGCTTAATAACTAATTGCTCTTTTTAAAATAATCATTCGCTTCACCATAATATTTCAATAAAATGTTCATTTACTTTCTGTAAAACTTTGTTGAAAGAAAACTTTGAAAAAATTTTAAAAATAATTTCTTTACGGTGTTTTTTGCTTGGGCTTTAAAAAAAACTTGACAAAATATATTTTATCTTGATTCTTGAGGAGGGTAAAAAAATTTTTGTAAATCAAGCGAAATCAGGCAGTAATCGTGGTTGCAGAACTTTCATATCGCCATTGATGTGGGCGTGGTAGGCAACTACCGTTATAATGAATATATATTTTGGAAAGCTTAACTATTTATCTTTCTAAAACTTTAAAATCGTTTCAAAACTGATTTACTTACAACCCAGTAAAAAATTTTTGTAGTTTTAGAAGCAGGATAAAACAAATGCGCTGATGTAAGTGCTTACTATAACATAATACTGAGAATCAGCAAAGGAAACGAATAATTTTCGTATAAAAATAAACAAACAAAAATGTTGAGCTTACTGTTTTCCCTAACAAGGATGCAGGTTGTAAGCAGCTTACCATAATCTCTTATAAGGATGCAGGTTGTAATGTAGAAAGTTTCTTATAGTGTATTAAAAACGATCTGTACCAATCTCCCCGAGTGATTTCCGATTGTGTTTGCTGTTTTCGAGTATGTAATAAACAATAATTAGTCATTTAACTGTTTCTGAAGAGCTAGCACGTGGAGCGGTGAAAAAATATAAAATGATTATAAGATATGTCAAAATTTTTAACAACAATATAATTTAGAAGTAGAATTTTATGTAAAATAAATTGTGTATGGTATATTCTTGTTATTACTTTTAATCGTAATAATATAGACATGAAATATGATGTTACTGCAAGCCCTGAAATCACAGCTTTTTATAAGAGCTAAAATCAGCGCTTACGTTGTCAAAAAGTAATGCTTCCAAGTGGGAATTCGCCATATAAAAATCATAGCATATGTAAGCAGGTTTGTTAGGGATTCTTTTAGGCTTACCCCCCTACAAACCTGCTTGCATGTAAGCAGCGTTTTTTACTGGGAAATAGTTTTTTCCATGGAGTCTTGAAAAAGTGATTTCTAACGATAACTTCAGATTTTGAGGGTGTATTAAAAATTCTGAAAATTGAAAAGTGATTTACTCAACCAGGTTTACAACCTAAACTCAAAAAAATAAGTTAGTAGAAAAGTTAGTAAAACGTCTTGTAAATCAGGTATACTATTTTTTAGCAATTTTTTTTGCTAAAATCGTGTTTTCAGCTAAAATTTTTGTTATACTTATTCAGCACTTAACTGTTTTATACTAATGCTTTACTAATATACTAATGTTTTACTAATTAATTTTGCTAAAAAAAAATTGTGCTGATAAGAAGATGTCGCAGCATGTCAAGATGTAGTAGAGAAGAGGAAAATGATACTAAAAAGTACAACTCTAATAAGACATATAAAAAATTCAACCATGGAAGACTTTTGTATCTGTTTTTCATACATAAACAAAATTGAGGATTAAAACAACTTAAATTTTGCGTTGTCACCGGCTTGTGAAAATAATTGTCTATTAATTAAATAAAAGAAAAAATAAAATATTTAAATTTAATATGTATTTCTAAACTAAATGTTTATAGATTAATAATCTAGTGTTGTCAAATTGCAAACAAACATATACAGAAATGTAGACAGAGTAAAGCGAAAGACAAAGACACACATCTTAGGTAGATTTTTATGGTTCCTTTTTCTTATTGCAAAAAAGGGTTGTTTTTTCGTTTCGTTTGGTTTTGTTTATTTTTTCGTTTCGTTTCTATAATTATCTTCGGCAGTTGCGTCCTTTAAACGATAGCATCATTTAGGCAACCATTGATGTAAGTAATTGAAAGAAAATTTTTGTTATGTTATATATATTTATTTCTATATATTTTCAGATATTAAAGTAATTCATGTCGTCAATGTGGGAAAATGAAAATTTTTATATTTCGTAATTATTGTAAATTATTTTTAAAAGAATCACAAAAATATGTTTTATGATTTTCAGCAAATATATTAACTAAATTACAATTTGTTTACAATTTTTTTGCGTTTTTTTTTCAGTCTACTAAAATTCAGCAAACAATTTATTAATTTTTACCAACGCTTTTTTATTTATAATCTACTAAGTGTTAGCAAAACTTTTGCTGAATCTACTAATTTTGTTGCTAAAAATCAGCTCGCTGATTTTCAGCAAAAGATTTTGCCGACATTAGCAATTTTTTTGCTAGCATCCTCCTGACTAAAATTTTGCTGACTCAGCAAAATTTTTTGCTGACTTTACAAACTTTTTTTTTTGAGTGTACACTAGGTTTTTTAAAAGTATATTTTCACTGTGACACTGAGATTTATGATGACAAGAGATTTATGAAACAGTTTCATCAATATGATGAAACTTTTTGCCCTGAAAAAAGAAAATAAATGTAAGCTTTAACAATTTAAATTGTTGTCTGAATCGATTATTTTGGGTATAGCAACAAATATTCAAACTTCTGAAGAGGCAATCAAATTCAGTTAATTTTTTTTTTTTAATTTTTATTGTCTAAGTCAAATTTTAATTTGCTGCAACGACTTTTTTTTCGCTCAGTGTATTTCTTTTAATCTATGTATTGAGTGTAGTCAGTAGATGTATGTGCAATGACAATTGTTTTAAAATGCTTCAAATAACAATAAATTTTTAAATTCAACTAAAGTTTTATTTTACTTTTGTAGAAAACTACAACATCGAATTAAGAGAAATTAATTTAAAACCTGAAAACTCAAGGCAAATAAAATTCTGCACGAATGTATAAAACAATCGATAAAAGAAAAATAGATTTAATTCAAGTAAAATAAATTTACGCTGCAGCCGTTTAAGCAGAACTTCGATAAAATAAATTCCTAAATTTAAACGAATTTTCAAAGATATAAAATTAAATATGTTTTAATTTTAGTATCATAAATACAAAAACAGTTTTTCGGGGTTTCTATATTTTAATATATTTAGTTAGAATATTGTTCTACATCAGGTTCAAAATCTAATATGATATTGTAATATTAGATTTTATTTGTTGCTTTTCAAAAACTTTGATCATTTTCATGAGAGACCATTGTTTCATAGGCAGCCTCCTAATCTTCAGTTGTCCGCAAAAGAAAACGATAACAGGCTAAACTTTATTATTATTGCATTATTGCAAAAATTTAATATATTATAATTTTTTGACCATTTCCACACAACAAGTTTTGGATTACATTTTAAAACCAAAGACTCTAAAAATTTATTATTGTGCAAACGCAGTTGCATATTAAAAAATATATATAAAATATATCTTTTTGGAATAAAATATTAATAAGTATTTTGTCATCACATGCCAATAATACCTCTTAATATAATACCATTTATTGATGCGTGGAGTTCATAACGGAAGAACTTCGAATTAATCTGATCGAATTTTCGAGTGGATGCAAAAAAAGGAGGCCCAAAGCATTACTAAAACTGCTACTTTAAAATATTTTTCTTTAATTTTTGTAAATTTTGATATATTCAGTTAAGTGTATTTATACACTCACAAGAAAAAAATCAACAGTTATTTAAAAGTTTAATCGCGTAAAGTTGTTTCAATGGAATATACAGTTAAATTACCAATGAAATATATTTTTAAACTTTCTGTCTGTTATAAAATAAACAAAATAAACAAACAAAAAAACGGGATTTTGGTAGTAGTTAAAATATTAAGTTAAAATTGTCTATTTAAAAAACAAAGTTGTTATATTATATTGAGTATTGAAATGAACGAAAACAATCTATTGTTTTATCGATTTTGTCAATTAATTTTTCAGCAGTTGAAAATGAACTAAAAAATACAATTGTTTTAAACGAAAAGTAACTGATTTTCAGTTAATTTAATGTGTATATTCAGTAGTCTTTACGGAAAAATATTGTGTGTGTAGTTATGAAACACTAATTGATTTTGTTATACCTTTTTTAAATACACTCACAAGCACTTTTCCATAAAAAATCAGCAGTTATTTAAAAATTGAATCGGGTAAAGTTCTTTCAATGTAATATACAGTTAAATTACCAAATAAATATGTATATTTTTTAACTTTCTGTCTGTTATTCAACAAAAAAATAAACAAAAAAACGGACTTTCCGTAATAGTTAAAATATTCACTTAAAATTTTCTATTCAAAACAAAAAGTTGTTATATTATATTGAGTAACGAAAAAAATCTATTGTTTTTATGGATTTTGTCATTAATTTTTCAACAGTTAAAAATAAACTAATAAATACAATTGTTTTAAACGAAAAGTAAGTAGTCCTGTTTTTAACTGATTTTCAATTAATTCAATGTGTATATTCAGTAGTCTTTACGGAAAAAATATTGTAAGTATAGTAAAATAGAAAATTAATGAATTGTTTTTTTGTTAAATATTATTAATTTTCAATTGGTTTTACATTTATGCCGGCTAAATTTTTCTACTTTACTTTAACTTACGAGATTTAGTGAAATTAATGTGTAATTATAGTTTTAGAACGCAGTGTATATCCGTGTATTTATTTCTTTAGTTAAAATTACGCGCTTTTATAATAGTTTTACTTACAAAAGTACTTGAAGTAGGTACAATTACTTACATAATAGAATTAGTTAAAATAACAATCATAAGTTCCACTAACTAACCATACATATTAAAGGAACATACAAACATAATAATAATAATAGCTAGGGCAACCAAAAAATATGCTCTTAAAACAATGTTTTAAACACTTTTAAAAAAAGGCTCGAAAAACAGTAAAATAAGACGATTAAATATAAAAATGAGGTAAGTTTCTAAAAATAGAACTGTTGTGTTGTTGGAGTTGTACTTCTGAGATTATGTATGCAAGAACAAAAACACCCTGTATTGAATAAAACTAGTTTTAATCACAACAAAACTCGACCTGACGATAGATCAGTGCGCTAAAGCGCTCTGTCTAACGTGTAGTGCTAGTGCATGTGGCATTAGAAATCAGATTATCTATACCACGGTCAGTGATTGCACAGAAAATTTCATATAGACGCAATAGAACAAATAGAAACATAACAAATATTACATTATTCAAAAAAAAAAACAGGGTCACTGACGAAGGTTCAATACCAGAAACTGCGCAGTCTGATTCAGAAAATTGAAAATTTACAATATAGTTATGATTTTTAGAATATACACTCATTCTTCTCTACCACGCCTTTCACAATAAAAATAAGCTGTTTAATTTAAAAAAAATAAACCATTAAATTTTAAATCTTTTTATTAAAATCGTTACTACAAATAAAATTTTGTGCAAATTTGTTCTTTGGAATTTCGTCAGTCAAACAAATGTGCAATATAAAAATTGGTTTCTTAAGCTTTAATGTTCTAATTGGTTTATCAAAATATTTTTATAGTAAACGAAAAACATATATTAAGTTTTCAACTTTCAATTAAGAAAAATTTTTTCGAACTATTGCAAAAAAAAATAGCAAAAACACTCTGTACTAAAAGAAAAAAGCTAAAATAAGCTTAACTTTTAAAGAAATAAGTCCAAAAGTAGCTAACATAAGCAAATATCTAAAAATTATCTTAAAAAAAAAAAGGTCTAACAAATATAGATTAAAACTTTCATAACTTCATGATCAAAACTTGTATTTAGTTCTATGCTTTTATATAAAAAACAAGCTCTAACTTATATTTGGTTTCCCTAATAATAGCACTTTTTCCCAACAAGCAAACAACCAACGAACCAACCAACCAGTCAGTCCGTCAGTCATTTACTTTTAGTTCTTCTACTTCCAGTTCTACACCAAATAACAAACCATTAACACTTGTTTCTGTCATATTACATGAAAACGGAAATGCTTTTTTTTTATGTTGTTGCTTTTTTTTTTTTTTTGTTCCTATTTCGTTTGAACAATTTAACTTTAGGCGGCGTACGCCTAGAGAAACTTTTTTGACGTGGGTACTTTTTTTTTTTTGCTTTTTTGTAACAAGTACTTTTTTACTTATTTTTTTTTTTAATTTTTTAGTAATGTTTATGATTTGGTCGGTATAAACTAGACGAGAACAGAGACTTTGTAATTTGATACAGTGGGATAATAGAGAGATTTGAATTGAGAAAATTTTGATTTGGCCAATTGAGGTAAAATTCATTATTTTTTAATTCTGGTACTGTTTTTCTATAACCCTTTAAATTTCTCACTTCACCCCAAAATGTGTTTTTTGCAAAAAAAAATAATAAAAATGCAACTAACTAAATGATCTAGTTGACTTGGTAGTACGCAAACAAGTTAGTACACAAATCAGTCTGCAAGAAGTGTCTATTAGGGTGTCCCTTAAAATTAGATTTGTCATCAAACCCCCAGTTTCACTCTAAATAATTGCAAATGGGCATTCCTCAAAAAAAAATCTGACACCCTCTTGAATTAAAACAGAAAATTTTTTCAATCTTCCCCCTAGGGGCTCCGGCCAAAAAAACCGGTAAGCGTAGAAACATATAAGTTTAGGTACACAAATAAAAGGAAATTTGCTCAAGATTTCAAAAATGATATTATGATCTATAATACTGATAATAATCCATGAATAAAAATACGAAAAAAATGTCAAAATAACAAAAACTTTTGTAAAATAAACGAAAATTTGTATATTTTAATAAAGTTTTCGTAGTTTTGACATTATTTTTTTTTTGTATATTTAGCTGGAATTATTATGAGTGTACGTAGCACCCTCCAGAGCTATTTTAAGTACAAAAATGGGGAGGAAGTTTTTTGAGTGTTTTTTTTTTTTTTTTGGTTATTTTTGTAAAATTTACTGTTCAAATAATGAATTTTCATGAAAGTATGACTTTTTAGTTGTTGATACCAGAGTTGAGGTGATAGTACAAAATTAATTGGCTTAAGGGTTTTCTCCTCCAAAGCCCGGCTTAGCTGGGGAAAGTTTTTCAGATTGACCGGTCTTCGGCTGGGCTTAGGGGGTTTCTCCTATGTAATAGGCAGTTTAGTGGATTCATTATGTATAGTTTTTCTACGTGATACAAATACACTTTTTTCAATAAACGAGTAATTTTTGGCCGAAATTCGACAAGGGTTAACGTTTTCAAAAAAAATCGATTTCTTTCATTTGGAAGCATTTACAATAATACTGGGGCTGTACTGAACAAAAATCAACGGTAGTGTCTATTAAACAACTTAAAAGAGCTAGAAAAAGTGCATTACCATTTCACCCCAAACAACAATACCGCGTATGTCCCTTTTTATCGTACATCGTGGATTTTTTTCATCATATTTTTAGTTTCAAAATATCATAAAGATAAAATTATTTGAGAAGCCCACTGTAAAATGTTTGTATGAAATATTTGACTGGTAGCTTAAACTAAATTGGTAAATCCAAACCAACGGCAACATCAGAGTGTGTTTGTAAGTTTTGAAAACATTTTAGTTTTGGGTGCTACAAACTCAAAACGCACACAATGTTAAGGCACATGAAAAGTTTTAGAAATACGCCTGTCACCGTCATTGCAACAACAGACAAGACGTCGTATTGTAGAACATACCAAACAACAACTACAACAGTAACACTGTCCAACAAATTTTGGGTCTTCGAATCTTTCCCGAATGAGACGAACAAGAAATTAAAATAGACTATCAGTAGATCAAACCCCCAAAAAGTTTTAAAATGTTAGCTCGTGTTGTCTTTTGAAGTTGGGCTATTTTGAGGAAAATGATCCGTTTATTTTTTTTATATGCAATCCAATGGAGCAAATCAATATATAAATTAAACAGTAGGAATTAAATACACTGAAAAAATGCTTGTAAATTTACTGCTATAAATTGAGTAACATTTTGTGTAAAATTACATAAAATAAGTAAATATACACACAAAATGCTTAAATAACTAATTTATACATTTACGTTTGCAAAAATACACACAAATGCCATGTTGGGAATCACGTTTTTAAATGTATAAACATTTTTACCTACAAACAGTAGTAATTGTCAAAATAGAAAATAACAAAAGAAAACGAATTGAAAAAAAAATATTTTTTTTTTGTAAATTGAAATCAATCAATATATGTATTTCAGATTTTTTTCGTAATAATAATTAAAAATGCATAAACAAATAAGCTAAATCACAAATAAACGTTAAATGGACCAACAAATTATAGAATATTGTGCCGCTGAAGCACACATTAAATCTGCATGTGTATGCCTTTCCTTCTTTACTCTGTCAATATAAGATTTTAGAGTAATATTTTGTTAATATTTATAAATCGTAGATAAATTAATAATAAAAATAGTTTTTTATAAATTGCAGGAACCGAAAATTTTCGTTTTTTTGCATATGAAAACATGTATGTGAATATATATATTCTAAAAAAAATTTATTACGCACATTATAAGTAAATTTGCACACATTATGTGAAATGAATCATCAACATGATGCTTGTTTGTACACATTTTGTGTGTACCAATTTAAACATATAGAGTAAATTTACCCAAGTTATAGTAGGAGTATAGTTTCCTGCTATGCGTTGGGGAAAATTCAACAGAAATTAATTTGAGTGTAATTCAGGACTGTAATATTCAAATTTATTAATTTTTGTACTTTTCGTGGTTTTAATATTACTAATGTGTTGGTACAGTTTCTGTGCATTTCACGTGTTTTGATACAATTTTCACAACACAATTCGTGTGTTACGATTGACTTTATGTGTGTGTGAAAGTACAACAAAACTCGGGTTCTAATAGATGTCATTTTTGAACTAGTAGGAATTTCAATTTAGAATTGTAAATGATATTTTCGTGGACTTCACGGTGCGCGTGATTGAATTTAAATAAAATTTTCGTGTTACTCCAATCTGAAAACGGATTCTGCTTCTAGTTGGTATAAAAACCATTTTTCACCAAAAAAAAAGAAAAAATTTAGATGGCCCTTTTTTTCGCTGCCAATCAAAATATTCAAAATGTTACTTGTCTTTAGGTTGGTTCACCTTACCGATTTTTGATTGGAAAAAAAATATACTGAGAAGTATTTTTTTACAAACAAAAGAAAATAAAAAGTATTTGGCATATTCATTTAATTGTAATTTGGTTTTTTATTGGTTTTATGTTATAAAGAATAAAAAATGTCATAATTTTTACCGCCTCTGGGAAGTTCAACTTGTTTATTTTTCAAAAATATGACAACCTCCCATGAAAAAGTTTTCAGCAAAAAGATGCAAGCGACTAATTTTAAAGAGAAAATGTTGGTTACCGAGTTGGAAAGAGCTCGCCTTTTTTCGGGAGATACGTGAGAGGTATTCCACCTCTGTTAATAGTTACTCTATACTTTTGTACAGACAAATTAAGTAAGGGAATGTGGCCTGTTCCCTAAAGTGGACCTTTCGTTTTTTTTTTCATGTTGTTGCATATATATGTCAAAACTGTCATCGAGTTTAATTTCCGCTATCACTATTTTAAAAAAAGTTTCGACTTGAATGCACGCATTTTTCTTGGTTTTATTGATTCATTTAAAAAAAAAGCAATATAAAGTGTAATTTTTCGTAACATAAAATGTGAATAACAAACAAGTTTTAAGGAATTAACCAAGTAGGAGTTTTGTAAACGCTAAGAATTTTGTTCACAATTTTAATAAACTTAATAGATTAAAATAAAAGAAAAAATTGAAAAATTATGAATAATTATCATAATGTTCAATGAAGTGGACCTTTGATATATTTTCTTATTTTTTGGATTTTTTTTTCCCAAGTTTTTGTCTTTTTAAATAACTTACGCCGAACTTTAACTGTTCTTGTCTATTGTGTACAATTTTTTGACATATTTCACAACAGAAAATATCGTTTGTTTATCGCAATTAAAAAAGTTAGCATTAGTTATGGAAACCCCTTAACCCTCTTACTTGCAAACGATGTATTGCAACGAAATTCATACAATGTACTCCACTCGAAAAACAAATAATAAGTTCTTCAACAAAATTATTAATCGTTGCCTAATTTAGGCTATATGAGCCAAAATATTTTAGGATGCATTTTGAAAACTAGAGCAGATAAAACAGAAGTTTTGTACAAAAATTACTTCTCTTACCAAGATATAACCACACTCCAAAAAATATTTTTTTCTGCTCCTATTTAAGAAGATAGCACGATTTTCGCTTTTTGAAAAAAGCGAAACTAGGCGAAAAAGTATCGAAACTTCAATTTATATTTTTCAAACTTCAACGCTTTGCTATTTATACTTAATGTCTTTCTTCTGCCAAATTTCATAAAAATCCGTCCATTAGTTTATAAGTTAAGATGATGTCCTTTAGAGGAATCCTGATAAAATCCGGTGAGTCATTGGACCAAAGTAAGGACTTATTATTAAAGATAAAGCTTCAATCTTACTCATATTTTATTATAAAGAGTTTTTAGTCAACTTAAATTGATTTTTTAGATTTATGAAAACTATGTTTTTTTCAAAAATAATTATTTTTTGAAATTTTAAGAAATTTTGATTTTGAAGCTTCCCAACCGTGGACGGCACACGAATAATTTCTTAGCAAATTATTTAGAAAATTTAGTTTTCTATTGGAATATATTAATTTCCAAGTATAAAACATTCATTTGACGCATTTGTAGTAAATTATATGAAGGCTGCCCTGAGGCAGCCTTACCAGTTAGAGGGTTAAGTATACATAAAACGTTTAATAAACAAGATTAAAATAATTTTTATTTTATTTATTTATTTATTTATTTATTTAAAATTTAGATAATACATAAATGTATAGGCTAAATATAATAATAAAGCTATAGCAACAAGGCCTTAAGCTAAATATCTTGTATGGATTAATATAGTGTTTTATAATAGAATTTCATATATAGTGGAGGAAGAAATACACTAAAAATAATTGTTTGATACTGTGTGTTCTACATATTATTTTTTTGTAAAGTTTAGATTTGGTTGTATAGTTCAATATTTTTTAAAAATTGTATGATTTTTTTAATGGACTGAGCTGAAGGAGAGGATAGAAGGGAGAGGGGATTGACTTGAGGGAAAATTCGGTTTCTATGGTGTTCAAATTTGGTGCAATCACAAAAAATGTGTTTAATATTGATGATGCTGTCATTGTTACAATCACAAATAGGAGGGTTATTACCAGATATGATGTGGTTGTGAGTAATAATAGCATGTCCCAATCTGAGTCTTAAAATTTTTACTAAATCTTTCCGATTAATACTATTGTTGCCGGGTAGCCAACTGTAAATGTTATTTTTCGCGGGGTTAATAGATCTATACCAACTATTTGAATGATCCCAAATGCCCAAGTTCAGATTAGTTGTCTGTTTCCTTATAGCCTTGTTAATGTCAGAAAAGTTTCTATTAATTGAACTGATTAATGGTAAAATATGGGCTTGTTTGGCGGTATAATCAGCGAATTCATTTCCTGATATTGACGAATGGCCCGGAATCCAAATTATGATAATTTTGGGAAATGTCCTAATTAATGAGTTTCGTATACTAACTGCATAAAAATTGTTATTGTTAATATTGGTGATCGCATGTATTGCTGATAGTGAATCGGAGCAGATGGCAAATTTTCCAGATCGTTGACAATATTCAATCGCATTGTAAATTGCTATTATTTCAGCAGAAAATACTGAACTAAAAATAGGTAGTACAGCAGTATGAAGTATACTATCTTCAGAGGTGACCGCAAAAGATACAGTTTCCCTGGTTTTGGACCCATCTGTATAAATGAAGGTTCTGTCGTTGTATTTATCAATAATCTCATTAAAAAGTATACGATATTGAGATGGTGAAGTGTTATCTTTTTTTGTAAAGTGAGAGAGAAAAATCAATAACTTCAGTATTTAAATGCCAAGGAGGATGGGTAAGTGAAGCGGGTTTCAGAATTGTCGCCGGTATTCCAAACTCTGTGGAAATTTTAATTGTTCTGTACAAAGCCGATTTGATTTTCTTTGCTCTCTTAGATTTATAGTAGATTCCAATAAACTTACGTAAAGGGGGTGTCGTTACAGAACATAATTGATTTTAGAAGCTTTTTTGATTCTAATTGGTATAGAAAATCTAAATTTAGAGTGTTTGTTTCAAAGATGATATTATTAGTTGGGGTTGTTCGAAGTGCACCCAGAGCACATCGAATGGCCGTGTTCATAATCGTTTTTATCTTTTTCAAGGTTGTTTTAGGGGAGTTACCATACAAAAACAATCCATATCTAATTTTCGATATAATCAAAGTTTTGATTACATTGAGCAAGGTAATTGTACTGGGATTGAATTTTGAATACGATAGACATTTGATTATATTGATACGGTTTACTAAAGCATTAGCCAATTTTTCGATGTGGGTATTCCATCTAAGAGTTTTATTAAAAGTTACACCCAATATTCTCAATTTATCGGTTGGGATAAGCTGTAAATTGCCTGCCACTAAACTACAGGTGCAATTTGTTTCCTACATATGTGCATAAATTGGCATTTCGTTTTCGATAAGACAGCTCCCGACACATCACACATTGTAAAATATCATCAATTATGTTGCTAATGTTGATTGTTGGGTTTTTTTCTCTGTTTGACTTCACTATTATGTTAAAGTCGTCTGCATAAGCACAAAAGTTGATATTTTTATGTATGGATAGGATATCACTAAGACGATTGTATGCAATAAGAAAAAGAATGACGGATAAAGGGGATCCTTGTGGTATCCCGTTATGCAGGTTAAATGTTCGAGAACATTTTTTACCCAAGCGAATAGTAAATTTTCTGTTAGTCATGAAATTGATTACATAACCAATAATTTTTGGCCCAAATTTCCAAGAAACAAGTTGATCTATGACTGAATGAATACCTATTTTGTCGTACGCCTTTTCAAAGTCAAGTGAGACTATTGTGATATGGTTCCTCGTAGCAAGACTACTAGCAGTCAGATGCTCTACAAAAAGGAGGGCATCTGCTGTCGATTTTCCTTTTCTAAAGCCCATCTGATTGTCGTTGAGTAATTTATTGGAAGTTATGAACCACCAAATTCTATCAGCAATAATCCTGTCCAATATTTTTCCAATACAGGAATTTAGTGAAATTGGTCTGTATGACTCCGTTCTAGTCCGATCGCTGTTTGGTTTTAAAATGGGAAAAATAAGACTCGTTTTGTATTGTTGGGGTATATGTGTGTTGAAGATGTTGTTAAAAAAGTTTAAAATTCTATTTTTAACCACATTAGGGGTGTTCTTAATCATACTGTATGATATACGATCAATACCTGGGGTTTTACCTTTGAGTCTGTGCAGAGTCGAAAGAAACTCGATATTATTTATATCCTGTTCTATGAGTTTTGCCTTGCCATTCGGAAAAATATTTAATAAACGTTCCCTAAAGTTTATTTTATTAACCTGAAACTTAATTGGAAATTTTCCATCAGAGGAGTTGAGAGACCAAAATTGGCCTAACTCATTTGCGATGTCAGTTTGATCAGTCAAGTTAACAAAGGGTGGATTGTTACTTTGTATGCAGTGAATATTAAAAGATTCTTTATAACCACAAAATCTTCTTATATTATTCCATACTCTCTTCGGAGATGTATTAGGGTTAATTTCGGATGTAAAACTGTGCAAGGACTTACTTTTAGCAATTTTGATTTCTCTTTTAAATAACGCGTTTGCCTTTTTATATCTCAACATATTATCGTTATTAATATCTCTTCTAAAAATATACCATAATCTATTCTTTTCATTTTTTAAAAGTTCAAGTTGTCGGTTCCACCATGGGACTGAAATACGTCCACTAGGTGGCTTAGATTGTGGGATGGATTCATTCGCAGATTGAATAATTATTTTCCTTAAATTTGCTGCTTCCCTGTTAACATTTTTATCAGGTAATCTACTTGTGGATTCGTAGAATATGCATTTACCGTTATAAAGATCCCAGTTTGCATTATCTGTTCTAAAACGAGGTTTCGTAAATTGGTTATTATCACTGTTGTTCTCAAAAAAAGATAGAATTATAGGGAAATGGTCACTTCCCCACAAATCCTGTTCAATAGTCCAATTCGAGTGAACGTGTAGTTCAGGCGAACAGAAAGATAAATCAATATGAGTTAGGGTGTTATGCGTAGAAAAATGTGTGGGAGATCTATCATTCAATAATATGAAATTAAAATTGTTTTATAAATTTATCAATAGTTTTACCTCTTTTGTTACTTTTACTGGACCCCCACTTTTGGTGCCAGCTATTGAAGTCACCAGTTATGAGTGTAGGTGTACTGGAAATACCCAGAACATTTTGTAAATTTTCATAATTGAACCCTAAGGTTGGAGATATATAGGCAGATATGATATTAAACTTCATTTTAGAGTGAATTTCTAAGCATATTGCCTCAAAGTCGTTATTCAGTGGTACTTGTTTGTGTTGAATCGAATTGTGGATTAAAAGAGAGACCCCACCATAGGGATTGGAATTGCAATAGTTGTAAATGGAAAAATTGTTGGGTACAGGGATGTTAATAATGTTAGTAATATGTGATTCTTGAATTGATATTAGCTTAATGTTATATTTTTTTATAAGTACTTGTAATTCATTGTAATTTATGAGATAGCCTCTAATATTCCATTGTAAAATATTTAAAGATAACATGAAAATTAACAAAGAAAGAAAAATAGTGGTTAAAATAAGTATCATGAATTACAAATGTGTGTATATTTATTTTTTGTTAACTGATGTTACAATCTACAATCTATGTGGCAACACCATCTGTGGGTCAACCTCCAGCCAGGCCTCCCGTCCAAATGCAATAATACGTACCAATAAAATATTGGTAAACAGCATTGAAAAAGAGGACACCGGCCAAAACCTTCCCACAGCGTGTGCCGCCACGGAGAGTGTAGAGTGCATAACAATAATTTTATATACATTTAACCTGATGACTCAAAGTCATCTTCAGTCGATTTGGTTTTTTGTTTTTTTTTCTTTACTGTTTGTTTGTTTATTAAGCCTTCTTTTAATTCTGTTTGAAGTATTTTTAGGTAGAATTTTAATTGATTTTGTTTTTGGTGAATTTAGAACTGGATGGATATTGGAACATGATTGCGTTCCAATATCATTGTAGTTCACTTGATTTCTTGATGTGACACTAAGAGTATCCGAATTGTTGTTGTTTGTTGTTGGTACATTATTATTTACAGCTGGTGTTTTTATTACAGAGGAGAAGGACGTTTGTCTATTCTGATGACGTTGTTTGTATGTCTCTATAGCTTTCTTTCTATCGACTTTTTCTAAAGAGACAATTGCTTGTATCTCTTTTTCTTTTAAGAATACTGGACAGATTTTATCAAGAGCATTATGATTGTTATTCTCGTTATTGATGTTACTGCAGTTAACGCATTTTGCTGGATTTTCACAAATATCGTCTTCTTCTTCAAAATGATATTCAAGAGCACAATTTGGACATATTTTTTTATTTTCGCATGAATTTGTTGTATGTCCAAATCGGAGACATTTTTTGCATCTCAGTGGATAGGGGACATAAGGGCGTAATCTTACTTTTTCATACCCAATGTTGATATGTTCTGGTAAGTCAAGTGTGGATAATGTAATGATTAAGAGTCCAGTTTCCACAAGCTTAGTTCCTACTTTTTTTAGTATTTTTTTTACATCAGTTACGTTTTGGTTGTTCAGTTCATTAAGTATTTCCTTTTCATCTATTCCTCTAAGGTCATTAGAGTAGATTACACCCTTTGAAAAGTTGAGAGTAGTGTGTTCGCGCACATCAACAAAATTTTTATTTTAAATACAAGTGTTTGTATATTTTACTTAATTTTATAACAATTTTATATGCTTTTATAGAGTTTTTGATTTAGGTCCACTTTAGGGTATATGTTCCCTAATGTGGACCTTATGAGTTGTTTTGAAAATTGTTATATAACTTTTTTAATTTAGTTGCCACAAGAAAATGATCTATTGTCGAAAAATACCCAAGGAGTATAAGCTGATGTATTTGGATTTGGAATATTCCACTTAATTTTTTTTTATATAGCCCAAATACCGGGTTTACGGCCACATTAGGATACACTCCCTTAGTCTTTCAATATATTATTTTCACCCCTAATGAAAAAAGTGCTCAAAAGTAAGCCAACTTCAAGAGGCTATAAAAATCAGCTAACTTCCCTAACCCTAACCCTTTTTCGCGTTTTGATAAACTAATGGTCTATATTCATTTTTCGTTGGAATCATTCGTGAAATGTTTTCTTGTTGCACAGTGTAATAATAATTTTACAGGAAATACATCACCATCATCAACTTTATTGCCTAACAAAAAAAAAAACTGTTGTATTCTAATACCAGAAGCGATGATATAAAATGTAGAATATTATTAAAAGTCTTTAAATTTTTAAAGAGTTTAAAGAAAATTTTTGTAATTTAAACGTTTTAATTAAGTTTAAATACGGGTTGAAAGAACAACAACCATCAATAATAATAATAATAAGCAACAAACAAGCTTTGTGTTTTTATTTGTATTATTTCGAATACACTATGAACAAAAAGTATTTGAAATTTCAATAAAAAAAAAAATGTCTGCACGCTTGCGCAGCTAAACACACAAAAATAAGTCTAACAATACTTGTTGTAAACACTTGGTAGTTTTTCTTACTTTTCCAAATTTTTACGGTTTAAGCGAATTTTATCGCTAAACTAGCAATTGACCACACCCGGCCAGAAGCAAAGTTCAGTTTGAAAAAAATTCACGACAAAAAGTGACAATGCCATCTTTTTGTGGGCAATCTGCCCTTCCAGAAACCGCATCCCATGAAATCCTAGCTGATCCTGTGACCTTAACAAATGTTCATGCAGCAGAAAGAGGCCTATTAGGAAGAGGTGTTTCATTAAGAAAACAATTATTTTATTATGATGCCGTATATGCAAAACGAGCGATTTATCAAAAATTGTATATGTATAGCTTACCGGAATGAACCCAGAGTCCAACTTCTAGTATAATATGTGAATACCTTTAAAAAGTGTATGGGCTAATGTCAAAAGTATTTAAAACTTTTGAAACAGATTTTATTTTTTAATAACTTTTGCAATTTGGTAATACAGGGTGTCCGCCGGGAAGGTATACTACTTTGTTTGTTTATAATTTTTGATTAAATGAAAGAGAATGAATCTTATATTGACAAATGTTTTATTTAATGTCGGCAATTATGTATGGAATACAATATAAGATAAATGTCCGCCTCTGTTAGCCTCACAAATGCGAACACATTTTTCATTACATTCTCACACATTTCATTTAGGTATTTCATTAATTTCATCACGAATATTTTGTATGAGTTGCTCAAGCGTTTCTGGTTTGTTTGCATAAACCTTGCTTTTCAGATATCCCCACAAAAAGAAGTCCTGAGCAGTCAAATCAGGCGACCGTGGAGGCCAATCAACCTCACCATTTCTTGAAATAACTTGTTGTGGAAAGAGGTCTCGCAGTAATTCCATTGTAATCCTGGCTGTATGCGATGTGGCACCGTCTTGTTGATACCACATGTTAATCAAGCCCAAAGCATGCAGTTGTGGCGTTAAAAAGTGTTCAATCATGTCACGATTTCGGTCCCCATTTACAGTTACCGTTACCGTCGAATTGAGGTTGATGGATTGTTTTGAACACTTTCTTGAGCAGCAGTAATGTTTTCAGCCGATCTTGCAGTACGTTGTGGTCCATGCTTGGGCCTATCACCTACAGACCCTCTTTCTTCGAAATCATTCACTACACGGTAAATAGTGCGTTTTGTTAGCACGTTGTTCCTCCCAAAAATTTCACGTAACTTTCTCATCGTTACAGTAATCGATGATTGATTTTGATAAAATGTTTTAACGATTAAAACACGTTGGTTTATCGAATATTTTTCTATAATAAATTTGCCACGTGTCTACTTCACGACTGCCAAATATGAACTGTCAAGACTAATGTTTACCAAAACGGCGGCAAAACAAAGTAGTATACCTTCCCGGAGGACACCCTGTATATTTGGATTAACAACACTTTATCTCGCTGAAGTGCAAAATTCTAGGACTATAAGTCACTATTTCAAATTTTTATCGGGACGAAAAGATGAAAAATGTTCACAAATCATTTGAAACAAGCTTTTTTTTGTTTGTTCTTCTGTTCGGGACTTTCAACTTTTGGATTCCATTTGGTAATACAAAAATTTCCCAACACCTAATAGATAAATTCAACATATAACTTATTGGCGTACCATCACCTAACAAATAAATACATGGTAGTCAAAAATGCTCTTCAGTTATTAAATTGTTGGTGTTTTTATTTTTTGTACTGGGCACTGACGCTCCTTCATGGAATAAAAATTTGAAGACAATGGTTCGTTAATGTTGTAATTCTGCACAGTATGAGATATGGCTCGTTGATGTGTCCTTAACATATAAAGAGTACGACCATCACAAAAGTTGAAAAACATCAGCGTGAATTTTGTTCAAAAAGCTGTTTTTTGCATGGCAAATGAAATGTTTAGTTTTAAATAGGCCCGTTTGCTGCGTGAACTAAGTTTTTTTCTTATTTTACAACACAAAATCAGAGGAGCAATTAAAAAGATTTAAATGCAAACATTTTATGGATTTTTTGAAAATTGTTCATTATCATCTTGACATCGAAAATCGTTAAATAGTCCGATTTCAAAAATTAAAAAATATTCACCATGCCAAAATTAATATAGAAGACAAAATTTTTTTAAAGCAATTTAAAACAAATTTTCAAAAATCCTTATTTCACAGGGGTGAGCTTCTAATATTAATTCGAGGAGGGGCATGAAGGGGAAAAGTCACCCAAGTCACTCATTACTAGTTAAAATATATGTTCCTTCAGCCAGAAAACAAATTTGGTGTTGACAACCGAATTTGTTGCTAATCGAATGATTGCTTTGGTTGTGGTAACCAAATGTTTCAGTTGTGACCAGAGAACTTTCCTTGAGGCAGCCGAAATTTGGTTGTCGCAGTCAAATTACTCATGCCTCTACAAATATACGGTTCTCACAAGCAAAATATTCGGTTACAACAACTGAATAATTCTATTGGCAACAAATTCGGTTGTCAATACCGAATTTGAATTTTTATTTTTATGGGTGTTTGTAAAGGGTCCGCCAAATAACTTTTTTTTTGAAAATGCTATAAAAAAACTACTGAATGTTTTCTCAAATTTCTTTTTTTATTTGAAAGCACAATCCTTCCGGTTAATAATGGAAAATAATTTCATTCAAATGGCTGGCTCGGCTGGCCATGCAGTAGCCTACACAATCGGTCCAATTTTTAAGCACATTATCGATTGTGTTCAGCTGTATTTCACCAATGGCTTCACGAATATTGTCCTTTAAAGCGTTAATTGTCTCTGGCTTGTTGGAGTAACACTTATCTTTGACGGCACCCCCATAAATAATAGTCCAACGGTGTCAAATCGCAACTCCGAGGTGGCCGAACGACATCAGCTCTGAGGCTGATAATGCGATCTTCAAAAACAGGGCGCAAAAACATCGAGTGTAGCTTCGGCTGTGTGGCACGTAGCGCCGTCCTGTTGAAACCAAATGTTGCCAATATCTTCCTCTTCAATTTTTGTGAACAAAAATTCGTTCAACATGGCCCGATAACGATCGCCATTGACTGTAACGGCCACTCCTGCAACATTACCATGATTTTCAAAGTAATGTCGCAATATTTCCCAGCGTTGTCCAAGCGTATACACAGCCATATTCGTTCAGCGGAAGGATAAAACTAATTATCTGTCAAATCAGACATGAGCTAAATTTTACCATTCACGAAATAAGCAAAACGTTAGATGGCGGACCCTTTATATGACCTAACTCACTGATATGATACATTTTGGAATTCTGTCTAGGCATTTTGGAATTCTGTCTAGGCGTAGTAGGCATCCGCTTAGACAGAGCTTTTGGAAATTTATTGGGGTGGAGCATAAAGCTAATGATGAAGGAATTTTAGGAATGGTTTTTAGGTTACTGCTCTCGTATACACTGAGAGAATTATCTGCATGATATCAATGAAGTTTTGCATTAGATCTATGAAGTGTCACTGAAATTTGTCCATTGAAACGTTTTATTAAATTAATACAGTTAAACGAATTTGAATTTTGTTCGGTTTAAGATCACATTATCGTATTAAAAATGATGTCATAAAACTTAAGCTGTTTCATGAAGTTTAATGAATTGTTTATTCGTTTAGTGAAAAATTGCATTAAAACTCGTCCAAGAAAATTCTATCTGTGTAGACATAGAAGTGATTTTTGAAAAGTCTTACTGGAGGAACAAAAAGGATACAGTTTAAAGTATGGATTTATTGAGTCTACTAACAGAACAGTTTGTCCACAATGAGTTAGTTAACAAAAAAAAAAATAACTCGATTTTTTATTTTTTAAATCTAATGAAATTCTTTATTTTGTTTTAATTTCAAATTTTCAGTTACTTTTTGTGCATTTGTATTGTATATTTATTTATTTACATGTATTTGTATTTGTTTAATTTTTTAAGCTCAAACAAACAAAACGCACACAAACACAATAATAATAATAAAAAAAAATAAACGAAATGATAAACAAATACAAACACACACTCGCGGGCACACAAACACACACTAGCACATATACACACACTTTCAAAAGAAATATACAGAGCCACAAAATGGCAAATAATAAAGACTATACCGCTTAACCACCAATAACCATCACTATCAACCATACAAGTTATGGCGGTTTGACTGTCTGTCTATTCATATGTCCATCCATACATCCATTTATATCGTTCGTGTCTGTCTAATAAATACATTCAGCCATTTAAACAACCGCTAAAACCTTTATTTCTCATAAAAATCAAATAAAGCTATAAATAACAACAACAAATATACTATAATTCTCTGAGGAAAAAGCTAACAAATTGTCGAGTTTCAACAAAACAAAAAAAAAAAGACAAACAAATTAAAGCCTCATAACACAGATTATATAGATTTGAAACTACTCTTATTCTTTTAACAATAAACACATTTTTTCATACACATTCAAATATTTTTTGTATATGTATACCACGTATGTTGAACACATTCTCATGAGTTACATGCACTGACAGCTTATATCAAAGAGTTTGAGATCTATGTAATATATGCCTAATAAATTGGAATGATTTGGATAAGAAACGAAGATTGAATTCCCCATTATGTTAATTGGAGAGTTGTTATATGAAATATTTCGATTAAGTGGTAAGTGGTCTTTTATAATTTTATATTAACTCTCAAACAGGCCAGAGAAAAAATACACGCAGAGAAAAAATTTGGTTGCAA